>OX103955.1:46506854-47106854 GCA_944470425.2 Schistosoma bovis
ATTTAATTTCGTGTGATTATGTTGTAACTCTTATTTCCCTCTTTCATTGATTACTTTCAGTCATTCAATAAATACTTCACCGTAGTTAAATATTTCATCTATAATATCAAGGTGTATTTACTCAGTGAAACAGTTCTGTGGTGTGGGCTACTGATGAAGTCGACAGATATAAGTAGTATGTATCATCGATCGAAAAAGAAATACCTGGAGGCAGAAGATTAAGAAGTTCGAAGAAAAGAGAATGAGAACAGAAAACGACTGGTGTGGAAATGAAAGTACAGTGAAGTCTGAGATGATTGATTAACATTTTGCAAATAAAGTATTGACTGTATGCTTCTCAGATGTTCCTGAGAGATTCTGTAATTTGGTGTTCAAATACATCCGATTGTCTCCTCTTGTGTTCTCATTCACTACAGTCCTATTTTTCAAAGTATTTTCAATTGATTTCTGGTCATCTGTCAAGCAAATAGCGCAGCACGTCATTCTCCATTCAGATACATAGTTTTCCGATTAAATGAGGTCAAGTTGAACCATGTGAATATATTTACTGTTTGAAAGGTTATACATTTAGTAGGTCTAAATCCATAAGCAGTTTAAATGAATCATAATAACAATCAATTGATGAGGTCAACGATAAAACTTTGATGAATTCTCTCTCTATCTCTGATAGCCGTTAGCCTACACTCGATCCATTCACCAATGTAGATAATAATGACAATAAGTTTGAGTTGACTATTGCTTAACATATAGATTCATCAAAATTAATTTGAAATTTTCTGACACATGTAATCAATCTGTGTTGCCTACGAGTGACAATGAATGTTCTTTCAATCTGGTGGCTGATAGACTAAATTTTTTCACTAGTGACTAGATTCAAGATTTGACTGCTGGAGTTCTAGTAAGAACCTATGACCTGTAGAGTTCATTCTGTGTTGAGTGGAAAGCATTAATAATGGCAGGCAAATGATGAGGGATGCTCAGTGTTGTGGATTATTTAAAATTAGACATTAACACCACTGAATGCCGACTCAGTAGTCTTTAGGTTAATTGTTCGCGCGAGACCAACAGTCGTCGGTTCGACTCTCGGATCCCGGCTCCTGGATGCACACTTCTGAGGAGTTCCATACTACGACAGTTGTTTCATGTTTTCAATGATGGTCTAGTTAAGATCAGTTCGCTAATTAAATTATGTCAACTAGAACCGTTGTGAACTATCACACTTTAATTGGGTGACCGAGTTTCGTCTTTATCTATTCTAGATATGGGTGTGATGACTTAGTCAGTTATAATCAACTTCGAGACCGGGACGAATGTGCGTTAGTCCAAACTACCGTACTTCATCAACAGGAAGAGGCGAAATCAAAAATAAACTAATAACAAAATAATTGAAATAATTGAGCAGCTACGTTAATGAGAAAGATGAAACATTTAAAATAAATTTCAAACAAATAGAGTGGAAAGGTGTGTATGATGAAATACAGAAACATAATATCTAAGGTCTGACAAGGCATCAATTTATTCGAGTTAATTTGACCTATTCTGCAACTTACTATCTAGAGTTGCTAACCACTGATCATGGTTAACGCGTGAACAGCAACCATATTGTCTGTATCTATCAATATGGTATAGACCAATGGCGAGTGACTTTGTGAACTGACGTCAGGTATTGACTTAACCACCCTTAAATTTCTTCTAACTTACCTTTACACCAGCTAACACTGCCTGTCGAAGTAGGCGAAGGTTAACAATGTATAACACATATCCTATCTATCTATCTATCTGTCTTCTATCTTCTGTCTATCTCAGTCAATGAAAGTGAACAACATTAATTTCAGTGGTTGAGATCGCGAGTCAATTGAAGCTAGACCACCATGGGAAATATGTAAGCACTGAACAACCGTTTCGTCTTGATGTGGAACTCTTCATCAGCGCGCATCCACGATCCCGCCTCACGAGATTCCAACCCAACCGTGTCTGTTGTGAGATAGTAACTCACTGAAGACAATGGTCGATGGGTCGCTCAATTTCGAGGATTAGTTGAAGTCAAACATGAACACCATTTGATGCCAGCTCAATGGTCTACAGGTTAACCATACGCGCGTGAGACCGATAGATCCTGGATTCGAATCTCGTGAGCCGGGATCGTGAATGCGCACATGTGAGGAGTCCCACATTAAAGCGAAACAGCCTTCCAGTACTCTCCGGTTTTCCATGATGGTCTATCTTCAAATGACTCATAATCTCAGCCATTGAAATTACTATAATATCCGCAAAAAACATTCTGATATGAACAACATCAACCGATTTGCCATATTTCCTTAATATCGTATCCCTAATTTCAACCTTAATTCCTTACTTTCGCCCGTTACTCCCAGTGGAGCATAGGCTGCCAACCAGCATTCTCCAACCCACTCCGTCCTTAGCCTTCATTTCTAGTTCCATACAATTTTTGTTCATTCTCCTCATATCTGTCTCCATTTCTCGACGTAATGTGTTCTTTGGTCTTCCTCTTCAACACCTTCGGCCTTGAGGATTCTATGTGAGGACTTGCCTTGTGACGCAGTTGGGTGCTTTTCTCAATGTGTATCCTATCCACTTCCAGTGCTTCTTCTTGATTTCTTTCTCCATTGTAATCTGGTTTGTTCTCTCACACAGTAGGTTGTTACTAATAGTGTCCGGCCAACAGATCTGAAGTATTTTGCATAGACAACTGTTAACAAACACTTGTATGCTCTGAATGATGGCTTTCGTAGTTCTCCTAGTTTTCGCTCCAGCAGACAGTAGAACTATCTTGACATTTGTATTGAAAATCGTGACTTTGTTGTTGGTTGACAGAATGTTGTTTTGAGTTCCAGATGTTCTTCAGTTGTAAATATACTGCTCTTGCTTTGACGATCCACGCCCTCACATCTGCATCAGATCCACCATGTTCATCAATGATCCTGCCATACTCTATACATATGCATTAACGATAAAGGATTGCTTAATATAAGTATGAAGCCAACTGGTAACTACTGTCCATTATTTCTTTTGGATTTCATAATGTATAAATTACTACAAAATTCTTTGTTTCCGTTTACTCAACTAACTTAAATTACAATAATAGATCTTTATGGTTAAAAACAATTGTGACAGTGTTATTCTACCAAACGGAAATAGTTGAATGATTACGTTACATCTAATACAGATTGTACGTGTGTGTGTGTGTATAATCATGCAATACCATTCACTTACATTGGAATACGTTCATACACACTACTAATAGCTTGTAAGTGAGAGAACAACAGACTGAAATTTGAGTGGACAGTAAATCTTGTTTATCTATTGACGACAAGTTTCATTTCATTATTTACTTAAGAAAGAAATTTGAAAAATCTTCGTTCTATTCGGTCACTAGATTATGATTATTAAACTGTGAATAGTACATATTAACCCAACTGCATCACAAGACAAGTCCTCACTTGGAATCCTCAAGGCCGAAGGTGATGAAGTGGAAGATCAAACAACACATGACACTGAGAAAGGGAGACTGATATGAGAAGAATGAACAACAGTTGAATAGAATTAAAAAGGAGAGGCGAGGACAGAGTGTGTTGGAGAATGTTGGTCGGTGGCTTTTGTTCTATTGGGAGTAATAGGCGTAAGTAAGTGCAGTTTAACTACGTCGATAGTGAGAATGTAATCATTGATGATAATGAATGACTATGACGCCATATTTACTTATTGACTGCTTCCAAATTCTATGACAAAGTCATATATATAAATATTAGACAATTGTTACTAATCTGTGACTGACTGGTGAAGTTTAACAATACAGTAGATGAGATAGATATCGCTTACGGCTGGCCGGAAACAAACAGCAATGAACTACTGTGGGAGAGAACAATCCAGTTCCAATCTGAAGAGAAAATTAGGAAAAGATGTTGGAGTTGGATAGGACATAGATAATGAAAATCACCAAACTGTATCATGAGGCAAGAGCTAACTTGCAATCCTGAAAGGAAACGAAAAAGAGAGAAGCCGATGAATACACTATATGCGGACTTGGATGTAGACATGAAAAGGATGAAAAGCAACTGGGAAGAACTGGAAAGGGTTTTGCAGGACAGAGTTGGATGGAGAATTTTGGTGAGCGGCTTATGCTCCTCCATGAGGGGTAATAAGCGTTAAAAAGTAATTTCTACTATTTGCTACCTGATATCAACTATCCACCTTTTACACTGGTTGTATCATTTTTGTTTTTAGCTGTTTGAATTTACTTGACTGAACATTTTTGGACAATTTTGAATTGTCTGTATTCGATAAATTTGTTGAATGAGTAGTACTATTGTAGTGAAGGAGAACATAGGTGAAAGCTATTGGAGAGAGCTATCTTGGTATCTTTGAGTCTGTCAGTCTCCCGACGACAGACCGCATTTAATATTTGTGATGTTGTCCGCCCCGTTGTTCAGTGCTTCTTGAGCTTCACTTTCATCTTGGAGAGCAGCAAGTGATGATCTGCGGCTATATCAGCTCCTCTCTTCATTCACATGTCTTCCATCATCCTTCTGAACTTCTTATTGATACAGATATGGTCGATTCGGTTCTGTGTAAACATATAAATATGACACAATATTAAATAATATGCATTGGTAACTTTTGCAAAAAAGAAAGAAATTGAAAAGAAAAGGATTATCAGTAGTATATACATGCCAATTGATGAGTAAATTCATTTAAGATTAGATATTGATACAGGACAAGCTGTGAACCATATGTGGAGAAATTCGAACACTTCACTTCTAACTGAAATTTGTACTGATGATGTCGTTCCGAAGAACGACGAACGCTCTACGACTAAACCATTCAGCTCAGAGAACAAAACTCCATCAAAATCATCCATCTGAGCTACAAATCTTCTCCACCATCTCATAACTTAAATTTGATTTAACAGGAAGTTGCTGACCGTTAGGTCCCTATAAGCATAATCAATGGTAACTTTTGGGATCCATTATAAATCAAAACTATGCGCATATTTTCATCATATAATTGTTATGTAACTAATCTATGCACATTCGTGTGCCTCTTATTATGAGTTTTTTTTTACTTATGAACTATTACCATGCGATTTACCATTCTTGAATTATGTCTAGTCTATCAATTACTATCTCCCTCATTCACAGGCACATTTAGCGAAATCTTGTACAAATGTTGTTTCTTATTGTATGGTGTAATGTGGTCTGTGTTGTTGTAACTTATAATCTACCCCTATCAAATATATCACGTAATGATAACGCCAATTATAGAATAGTGATCTATCGAATGGATCAATAACGCATAAAACACGTACGACCAGTCAAAAGTCTTTACCGTTATTTCTTCCTGCCTACTCCTACCTATTAGAGTACGGAACACCAATCTCAGCCTCCACGATATGAATCGAATGCCTTAAAACATACTGGGTTTACATACAAACCAAGCAGACGACATCATACCATAAAGTAGGAAACAACATTTGTACAAGATTTAGCCAAATGTGGCTGTGAATGTGGGAGACTGTAATTGATAGACTGGGGGGACATAACTCAAGAATGGTAAATTGTATAATAATAGTCTATGAGTCAAAATAAAGCTTATAATAAGAGCAATACGAATATGCATAGTTTAGTTACTTAATACTTACTTACTTACACCTGATAGTTCCAATAGAGCAATGGCAGCTGACCAGCATTCTCCAACTCACTCTGCCCTCGCCCCTTCTTTCTAATTCTATCCAATTTCTGTTCATTCTTCTCATGTCTGTCTCCATTTCTCAGCGTAATTTGTTGTTTGATCTTCCACTTCATCACCTTCGGCCTTGAGGATTCCAAGTGAGGACTTGCCTTGTGACGCAGTTCGGTGCTTTCCTCAATGTGTGTCCTACCTATTTTACAGGTAATCTTATCAACAAAGAATTGACTATGGTGTGATAAAAAAAATGGTTATGAAATAATTCTTAAAAAACAATAAAACGTAAGATCATTTGTCCAGTATAATAATACTCTTTCTTAATAATTTAGTATTATACTCGTTTGGTTTAAAATTCACTATTCGTTTCCTATTGTGGAGTAAGTGAAGCAACACTAAAACCCAAATAAATTATCTGTCATATTAAACGAATCCCTACCTTAGAAGATTGATCACTGAACTCTCAATGGCTGATGTCAAGTCATCAAAACCAGTGATGTATTTTACCACTTTAATCTGTTATCCTAAATGCACCAGATTATCGAGTTTCACAATTTGAGACGTTACCACTAGGGTGTCTCGGTCGTGATCGATCTTCTAAAACAATAAGTAATAACCTTCCAATGCTCTTTAGAACTAATGTAAATCCGTAATGAAAACCTTTTTAGAAGCATCCTTTTTATCCAATTATTAGTTATTAACACACACACACACACACACACTAGAATAACATCACGTTTAGACTACGGAGTTGAATTCTACCTGTCCTCATTCCCAACGTTTATCATCAGATGAAATCGGTCAACAAGAGATGTCCTCACTACCTGACATTACAAACTAATCGATAGAATACGATCAATACTAAACGATTAAAAAAAGCATCCTATTTATCATTTGAATCATTTTTTCTGGTTAGCGTTTTTTTTAGCGAGTTCGTTTTCTATGGAATGAGCTGGCTAACCCCATGCCCAATCCTCGTCCTTTATCCGGGGATTGGGACTGGCAATAACTCTAGAAGAGCTACAGGCGGAGTTATATGTATTATTACTCAATGATAAATCAATGAATTTTATTCCATTTGAATATTGATGTTTTCACTTAGATTCAAATCCTTGAATCATTTTATCATTTATTCAATAATTTATAATGTTAATGCTAAAACTTTTATCCGATAAAATGACTGTGTTTAACAGTGGAACTCATGAGTTGATCTCAGCTAGACTCTAGCCGGTTTGTACTAGTTTATTCAATCATTAGTCTGATCATATAACTCGTAAGTGTCTTTCATTGACCATATCAACAGATTACAAGCCATCACTGATGACATAATAATACAAACAATAAATAGACTATTTGTAGATGAATTTCATTCTTTCTTTTTTGTTTCTTCTAAAAGAAAAAGAAATTACATCGATTTACCATGTGGTGTGAGCTACTTATACATTGACATAAGTAGTATATGATGTTAGTCGTGAATAGAAGGTCTGAGAGCAGAGAGACAAGAGAATCGAACAGTGAAGAATGGAAACAGGATGCAATTTGTATGAAAATGCAAGAACAATAAAGTCTAAGTCATTTTGAGACAATTGGTGAACATTTTCCAAATTAAGCATTTACTAAATGGTTCTCAGATTTTACTGAGATGCTTTGTAAGGTTGTGCTCTAGTACATTCGTTTATCCCCACTGGTGTTCTGGTTCCCTACAACCAAATCAATCATCAAGAATTGACAATCATCACCTTCTGAAATGTGTCCAATATGATGATGAATCAATGAAATCGAAATGATTTCATATGTCAGTTGGCTGATATGTTTACACGGTTATTGATCAGTCTGTTCATGGCAATATATAAACATCCTGTATGCATTGCCTAAGTCATAAACAGTATAAACACAGTTGAATAATTAATGACTAGTATTGGAGTTTATTCACTATTATCTCTATTATTCCGTGTGTATCTAATCGGACATCATATCAAATATGAATGATCAAAGAAATTGTTATGTTCTCTACTTGATATTAAAGCAGAATATGGTATATAACTACAGCACTCGAATGTATAGAACCCCACAGTGACAAAATCAGAAGACAGCAGGAACTTAGAGAAGTGTTTGTTGGGTAAGAATCAAAATGTACAGAGAATTATGGGTATTTATAGATATTAGCGTTTTCTATGACAAAATGATAATTCAACCAATCCACAAAGAGGCATGTTATGCTGTTGTTCAATAGTAGCATGCCACGTTGATATTCTAGGAAGCTTTATCATGTTCTGATTGGATGGGAACTGTTCAGCTTATTTAGGGCCACTGGAGGTTCTGTCGTGGTTCTCGAAAGCCATCCCAACATAAACTATAACTATTGTTTACATGTCGTATTAAATATTTACTCACTCAAACAATTTAAATAATTTTAATAGTTGAATTCATCAGTCGGTCTAAACTAGACAACTATTGAAAACCTGGAAGCACTGGACGGCCTTTTTGTCCTGGAACGGGGTTTCTCAACAGTGTGTCCATGATTCCGTATGCACTACGCGAACGCAGGACCTTCAGTTTCGTGCATGAATGCTTAGTCTCGAGACCACTGAGCTGGCATCTAACGTTGTAAATGTCTAACTTTATTCGATCCATCATCTTGTGCAATCCTTCATCCACTGTCTGAAGTGAATAACTGTCTTCACTTGACACAGATTGAGCTCCACCGGTCAAGGATTCTCACTAGAACTTCAGGGAATCTATCATTGAGCTAGTCACTAGTGAGAACATGATTATTGTCAGACTAAGAATTTGTGAAGATTTTTAGGGTGTAACACACTAGAACGAAACAACCATCTAGTGATTCCAGGTTATTAACGATAGACTAGTTAAGATCAACGCATTCATTCAACTATTAAAATGACTACAATCTATACGAATCTCCATTCCAATAATTTAACTAATATCTAGTTTCGAATAATTATAATTTGATACTGAACAAATCAATCTAAAATTGACAATGATGTAACATTCATAATCAATAGAAAAATGCATATTATTGATCAAGTACCATGGTAACTCATATCATTATTTTAATAAAATGTAATTGTTATATCCTAATGAGACTGAGGAATGGTAACTGTTGCGATCCATTTATAGACTAATACTTTAGGTCTGTTTTTACCGTATAATTGTTATTGATGTGTGGACGAGAGAATGATAATGATTAGTAGTCTGCCTAATCAGACATGTGGTTAGTCTGACAGATGTGTCAGATGATTTCTATGTTCCCCTATCCTTATTATAATTATTATCACTCACTTATTATTGATTGTTCATTGTTGTTGGATTGTGTCGGGTTGTTGGTGATGTGGAAATATATTTACGCTGTAATTAGGCTAATCACGTGTTCTTGATCATCCGAGTTGTGTTGAAGTCCTATAGAATAGACACTGGAAAGGGAATCTAATGTAGATATTCATTTAAGGTAAAGTAACGTCCCATACGTGTAAACGTGGAAACCCGACCGTTATAACATTAGACGAAGTAAAATCGAGTGTTTTAACACTTATGTAACTAAACTATGTATATTCATGTTCCTCTTATTATAAGCTTTATTTTGACTCATAGACTATTATTATACAATTTACTATTCTTGAGTTATGCCCCCCCCCCCAGTCTATCAATTAAAGTCTCCCACATTCACAGCCACATATGGCTAAATCTTGTACAATTGTTGTTTCCTATTTTCTGGTGTGATATAGTCTGTTTGGTTTGTATATAAACCCAGTATAATTTAAATTATTTGATTCACATCGTGGGAGCTGAGATTGGTGTTCTGAACTGTAATAGGTAGGAGTAGGCAGGAAGAAATACCGGTAAAGACTGTGGACTGGTCGTACGTGTTTTATGCGTTATTGATCCATTCGATAGATCACTATTCTCTAATTGACAGTATCATTACGTCATATATTGATAGGGTCACAAATTCACAAGTTCTAACAAAAATTTTGCATAAATTCAAATAATCGATTAAATAACCAAACAGAAAATAAAAGTTGTTGAATACAATCAATAAAATGTACATATCACAATGGTTGAGATCATGAGTCACTTGAAGCTAGACCACCATGGAAAACCTGGAAGCACTGGAAGGCTGTTTCATCCTACTGTGGGACTCCTCAGCAGTGCGCATCCACGATCCTGCCTCACGAAATTCGAATCCAGGATCTATCGGTCTCACGCGCGTATGGTTAACCTGTAGACCATTGAGCTGGCATCAAATGGTGTTCATGTTTGACTTCAACTAATCCTCGAAATTGAGCGACAAATCCACCATTGTCTTCATTGAGTTACTATCTCACAACAGACACGGTTGGCTTCGAATCTTGTGAGGCGGAATCGTGGATGTGCGTTGCTGAAGAGTTCCCCATTAAGACGAAACGGTCGTTCAGTGCTTCCATGTTTTCCATGGTGGTCTTGCTTCAACTGCCTCATGATCTTAACCATTTAAGTTACCATAATATCCACAAAACCCATCTGATACAATGTACATAGTGCATACTATTCAATATAGTTAATCAATTATAAGCAATAAACATGAGAAGGAAAAATGACCTTCATGTTAAGCATACAATTTAGAGTAATAAGTACATTATTAGCTGTTCTAATTTAATAGAGATTTAGTTCAGTTTAAAGTTAAATTTTTGTTAGAAAGATCTAGAATATTCCATTTTAAAAAAAACTGTAGGGGCCTTGAAAACCTTAGGAAACATCTTATCCAATCAGCTATCAATAGAAGTTTACAAGAAACATCTAGAAAATACCCTCAAACTTCCTGGTACGTTCGAGAGTGGGGAGAGTCAGCTATCTTTCTCTTTCTAGAAATGCTCTCACATGGCCACGTGTACACAGCCACTGTCCGAGAGGTCCTTCTCATTGCCTTCTCGCGGCATTACTGTAGTTTACGAAATTGAGAGGACGAAAAGCGAATATACGGGTTGTGGATATGGAGGATCCATCCATAGAAGTTGGAAAACCCTCATTCCAAACCAATCGTGAACATGAACTACAGTATCCTGAGGGAAGTAATAGTGTATGAACTAATTACTGGTCACCGGCTACCATGAGACTGCATCTCCTGATGTTACTCAACTGCCTTGTGGATCAGACCGGGTGTGCCCTCCTAAGAAAACCACCTGCTTTGATTTGACACCCCGGCAGTATTCAAGCTTATTTGTTTGGTGCCTCTTTGTACCAATGTTTATGTGTCTAAATAAATAAAAAAAATAAATCTAGAAAATAAGGAGTCACGTGCTACATTTCTGATTGGATGATTACTGATCTTGCTTCTGGGTTTAATAGCGTTCTAGGACTTTCCAGAAGCCCAAGGCCATCTGAAATTTTATAAATACCCTAAACGTTCTGTATATAAACGAACCTTAGAGTAAAGCGTTCTTTCCATATTACACACCTTTTTTCTCGTGTTTAAGTTGTCGTGTAGAGTTAGTCTATGAGGTTATTAGAAGAACTTAGGAAACCGATTCAAGTACTCATTCAGAGGATTTATCAATTTCCTGGCAAGCTGATGTCAACAAGTGATTTGTTGAAAACTAGGAGGCACTAAGATTCTTTTTGCGTACATGTAGACTAACATCAGATAAAGAAACGAAATTACAAAAACTATGATATTATATCGAAGACTACACAATCTATCTTATAACTTATAGATTTGACTTTCAACAATTTGTATTATGGATGGTTAGCTATTGATTGTTTCACTTTAGATATAATTGATATCATAGATTGGGACCTTGTCATTATGACTTATAATCGCTCACTAATATTACGCTACAAAAATACCAATCGGAATCCGTTTACACCATTGATATCCTTGTTTCGATGCTGAGCTCTTATTAGTCCTCCGTCCGGTTACTCCTCTCTCTGACATACCCGTTGAGTCCAGAATAGTAATCAGCATCCACTATACGAATATCATATTTCATGCACAGTTAGTTTATATACAGACGTAGCTGACCACATCACATTGTAAAATGAAAATAATAATTATACATAATCAAGCCAAAATGTGATTGTGATTAAGGGAGACTGTAAATCATAAACTGGGAACAGATTATGATTAGTAAATTATACAACGATAGTTAATGGATTAAATGAAAACTCATGATAAAAGGAATATACATTTAATATTCTAGTTACTTGATAACTAAACAACAGGAATTATTTGTTTATTTACGCCTGTTCCTCTCAATGGAGCATAAGCCGCTGATTAGCATTCACCAACCCACTCTGTTCTGGACTTTCCTTTCTAGTTCTATCCAATTGTTCTTTATTCTTCTCATGTCTGTCTCCATTTCTCGACGTAATGTGTTCTTTGGTCGTCCTCTTTAACAATAGGGATATATATGTATATATGATAATAGTCCATAAATTATTCCGGATAGTTACCACTCCTTTAGTCTTAATCGGATATAACGTTGGTAGTTAAGAATTTCGGGATATGGAAAGAACTCTATATCAATTAACTTTTATTTAATAAGTTTAAGAGAGAGAAAGAGTGTGAGAAATATATAATCAATAAATGTTTTTTTTGTTATATCTTACTGTGTAGAAAAGTTATATTTATGACAATGTTTCGTGACTTAATTTAAGTTACTTCTTTAGAGTAGTTATATTGACTATTAACTCTTTACCTAATGCTTAATTTATTTGAAACTATCATGTTCAACTTCAATTAGTGTTGTTTTACTTCTATCTTCCCATTATTATTTAGGACTGTAATTGATTACTGTCTTGTTAGCATATGTACATTCTGTGCGAATTGCCTTAATATAGCCTTAAGTAACAAGCTTCATAAGCAAAGGTGGATAGTGGCTAGTAGTGAAATCCAGTTTGACGTACGTTTCGTCCAATTTGGGACTCGTCATCTGGACGTATCTGCATCTCAGAGTTGATTTTCACTCTGAGGTTCGAACTCAGTACTGTTCGCTTGGAACGCTACCGCGTTATCCACTTGCCTACTGAGTCCTGATAGCCAGTTGCTTGTGCAATGGGTTGGAGTTTAAATTCACGTGGTGTTGTTTTACTTGTATCCTCCCATTGTTATTTAGGACTGCAATTGATCAGTCTCTTATTGGCATATATGTATCCTGTGCGGATTGCCTCGATATAGCCTTAAGTCACAAGCTTTTTAAGTCGCAGAGTGAACATCAACAAGTTTGCGATGCAGGTACATGTAGCTGACGAGTCCCAAATAGGACAAAATGCGCGTCCTGCATCCCACTGCTAGCCACTATCTATCTTTGCTTATTAAGTTCAACTTTGGTATTGATACCTATAAGAAATAAAGTGGAAAACTTAAAAAAAATTGATGTTGAAAACGTGGTCATAAAATAAATTGATCACAAAGAACATGAGTATACTCTATTTATATTCAAGTCTATATGTTGTTTGAAGGATAAAAGGAAATACATGTAGATCAGGATAGGGATTTCGAAAGTGTCTTCATTCAGCTTTTCTTTCTGTTTTGTATATCTTCCATTTACAGAATATTTAGCGGGGAGACTATAATTTATGAACAAACCAATCATGTATAAGATAGCAGATCTTGGATGTTGGAGCGAAATTCATTCATCCATTTGGTTAAATAGAGTTTTGGCATTATTGCTGATGTCAGTTCGTGATGAAAACCCCCCTAAATCTAATTTCTAACCTTCATCATCAATTGTAAATTATAATTCTAATTCCTCGCACAAGTTCATAACCCTCATTTGGTTCTGGTTATTAGGTGAACACTTTCTAGATCACTTCAGAGTCGTTCAAAGGTCGTTCATAGATTATAGTCTCACCTATTTAGCTATTCACTGTTTAAAATGATAAATAAATTCAATTATTATACACTGAAAATTTACATAAAGTTTACGCTTGATTTTAATTATATACTATTGTAGTGAGCGACAACACCAGTGGGGACAATTGGATGTATTCGAATAGAACATCTTAGTAACATCAATGAACTATACAGTAAATACTTCATTTGCTAAATGTGAATCAATCATCTCAGACTTCACTGTTCTCTCGTTTCCATCCCAGTCATTCTCTGTTCTTATTCTCTTTTCTTCGATCTTCTTAACCTTCTGCCTCCAGGTATTTCGCTTTCGATTGATGATATATACCACTGATATCTTTTGACCTCAGTAGCACACATCACACTATTAATGTTAACTGTCTCACACTTCCTTGACCTCTTACCTTGAATCGATAAATCTTTTGGTCAAACATTATCCAATTCATTGTCCAATTCAAAGAACATATTCCGAAAAGTTTAAGATCAAATGGATTAAAAGCTTTCAATGGTGCCATCCCAAGACATTTCCTTGATACAGGACATAAGGTCAATACACTGAAATCCATCAAGGTGATTAACAAAAACAATCAAACTCAAACTTTTTGAAATTTGCTGAAGCGATAGCAATCAAACATCTGAAACCAAATCTATATATAAAAAAAGAAATAGTAATAAATCTTTCTTTGCCCTGTTAACAATACCCTCCCCTTTTTATTTATTTATTACGTCATTCACCATTCCAACTCTTTCTGAATTAATATCAGATGGGTTTTCTGGATATTATAGTAATTTCAATGCGCACTGCTGAGGAGTCCCACAATAGGACGAAACGGCCGTCTAGTGCTTCCAGGTTTTCCATGGTAGTCTAGCTTCTGACTTCTTAAAATCACATCATTCATAACTGACTGATTTCAATTTATATTTTTCTTTATTATCATTAATCTATTTTCAGTTATTTCATTATATAATCATCTAATGTGTTTTTTTTTATTCCATGAATTCTAATGTTCTGGAAGTTTCCCTCCCAAACTTTGAGATGTGTGGACGAGAATGATAATGATTGGTTGTCTGCCTAATCAGACATATGGATAGTCTGACAGGTGTCAGATGATTTCTATGTTCCCCTATCCTTATTATAATTATTATCACTCACTTATTATTGATTGTTCATTGTTGTTGGATTGTGTCGGGTTGTTGGTGATGTGGAAATATATTTACGCTGTAACTAGGCTAATCACGTGTTCTTGATCATCCGAGTTGTGTTGAAGTCCTGTAGAATAGACACTCTGAAGGGAATCTAATGTAGATATTCATTTAAGGTAAAGTAACGTCCCATACGTGCGAACATGGAAACCCAACCGTTATAACATTAGACGAAGTAAAACACGAGCGTTATAACACTTTGTTTATTCGAAACAAAATTTTATGACCTCCTTAACTCTGTCGGAATCTTCGCTACATCATGACACACATATATTCACCCATTAATCACCCTCTTATGTATAAATATGTCAATATCTGTAATAACGCTGACTTTCAAATCTTTTAGGTTGTAAGTAGTTGATGAGAAACTAATGGAATAGAATGAATCTATTTATTATTCGGCAGCGATCTTTGTTCTTGTTCTCTTTATTCTTAAACGATTTGTATTTTCCTATTGTTGATATGAAGGACTGTGAAATGTTAAGATATTGACTTTTATTTTCAAATTTTCGGAATGTTTAGATAGTGATTGAGAGTAAAAACTAGTACTCATGTTTTGTTTTATATGGGATACATGTGTCGGGGTTCGAAGCGAAAGCTACTGTAAACATGAACATTGAGATCCAGGTATATTTAGCTGATGAGTATCAATTAGGAAAAGATAAGGGTCTTGGTTCCTGCTGACAGTTACAGTTCAGCTGTCTTTTTATTCTCCCCGTAATCTTGATTCTTTATTAAGCATGATATTTATATAGTATTATGCGATTATATTACAAGTAGTAATTGATCGTATTGAAGCACTTTTTGAAGCATTTCTACTTTTAGATGGTTGTGAGTAAAACTTCATATTGATCTAACTAATCTATCATGTTTATTAGAAGTGTTATAGTATCAACATTGAGACGAATGACCATCGCTTTCATAACAGTTCCATGCACATACAGAAAGAAAACGATTTACTGATGAAAAGTTGTTAGAAACAGTTGAGAGTAGAATATTGGGAAAATCAGTGTAAAATTTGGTAGAAACTCAATAATGTTGGATTCATTTGTTGATGTGATGACACACTAAAAGTGATGGAAACGACTGGAGCACAGTTATTAATCGACACTGTAGCAGAGGTTAATGTAGTACCATCTACTACACTTAAGAAAGACACTCCCAGTCCCAAATTAAAACTACAAGCTGCAAGCAGATCAGAGATTAAGGCATACAATACAAAGCAACTACGACTACATTTCGATTTTAAATCCAATCTTTTATGGAATTTCATTGTAGCCGACATCCCTATTCCCATAATTGGTGTTGATTTTTTGCAAATATTTTCCTCAATTTTTCAATTCTCAATATTAGATGCTGGCTCAATGGTCTAAAGGTTAAACGTTCACTCACGTGACTGAAGGCCCTGAATTTGAGTAGTGTGTGCAGGATCATGGATGCGCACTACTGAAGAGTCCCATGCTAGAATGAAGAGGCCATTTACTGCTTCCAAGTCTTCACTGATGGTCTAGTTTAGATCGACTGATGAAGTCAACTTGTGGTGTCGATTACTATGTTAAGCCCATATAGCCTATTCTAGCTTCTGGACAGATCAGCTTATCTATTCTTCTTGAGTCACGTTTTAATCTTGTTAATTATTCACTTATCAACTTTGACTGTTTTTATATGAGCGTATGCGTGTACACTTCTTGTTCTATTCATCACATGTCTGTAGGTTATTTTTGTGTGACTATGAATATTGATTAACTCTTGATTAAATGGATTTGGCTCACAAGCCTTCTCCACTGCACGTCATTTAACTTCGCTCTCTTCTCTTCGTTTCATTCCCTGATCGCCTGTCCAGATCAATCAGTGTACAAAATATACATATATTCAAAAATCCATTCTCGTATTCGACTGATTTAATTCCATTATTCACTAACGTAATCTAAGTCGATAATTATATACAAGAATAGACAACATATGTATTTCAATGGCAATCATTCATACGATCTACTCGGAGTCAGATCTTGGGCGACTATAAACTATTTAAATTAAGATTTTTTGTTTACTTTCATCTGGACTGTTTTTACTCTTTCGTTAACTTTAGCAATTCAGATTACCAGTATAGGGGTTGTGGAGATTGTTAAGTTTTTTGATTGAGTTCATGAACCGATTGATGTTAGACTGAAGGCCCTGAGTTTGAATCCCGCGATCGGGGTCGTGGATGCGCACTGCTGAGGAGTCCCACAATAGGACGAAACGGTCGTCCAGTGCTTCCAGGTTTTCAATGGTGGTCTGACATCAATCGGTTGATGAACTCAATAAAAAAATTCAGATTACGTTTTCCCAACTAACAATAGAAAATCTTATTGATAGGATCATATAATCTCCCCTCATAATTCTAATAAAGTTCGATTATGGATAATGGTGGAATTCAGGGAATACAGTTTACTTTATTTTTTGGGACTGATCAGCTAGATACATTTCAATTCTATAATTAGCCATAATCCAATTTTACTTCACGGCAACATTCTGGCTCAGAATCCATATCCCAGTGTCAGTTTTTTTGTTGTTCACTTCCATTCCTTAATATTAGAAACGTAGAAATGTGAATTATTACAACTATTCGTTTGTCATTTAGTATTCCATGAATCGTTTCAATCTGAAGATAAGTGATATCAGAGAATAGAAATAGAATAACAGGAAGTAATTAACAACCTTTTCTTCTTAATTTGAGATTCCTTAATTAACCTGAACTCATTACCTAAACAGAGATCAAATCCAGAAACTTTAGGCCTCGTGGAAAGTGCTCAGTCTTTAAATTACTGATTTTAAATACATCCGTTCACATTTTCAACATGAGGAAAACTTTCACTCAATAGTAACCACTTTTGGATGAAAATGACAACAGACGTTAATATTAGTGGAGAATAGTCATTCCAATATGGCTGAAGCAATACTGACCAATGTGAGGGAGTAAGAAAAGTGAACGATAAAATATTAGTTACTGACAAGTAATATGTTTATATAACACTACATAAATGGCTTTGCTCATCTTCTAGGTATCTCACATGTACAGTTTATTTATTCGGCATATCGTGATCAAATCCTGTTTACATTCTGATAATAAACGTCGAACCAAGTATAAGCAGATAAAGTGTGGTCACTCGGAACAATTATAATGGTGACCACTGGAGCTAGTCCACGTCGGCTAGAGATAGATATATGCGTTAGGACAATGGAAGATGGTCGCGCAATTTCGTGGATTGGTTAAGGTTAGACATTAACACCATTGGATTCCGGCTCAGTGGTCTAGTAGGTTGAGTGTCCGTGCGCAAGGACGATGGCACTGGGTTCGAATTCCGCGAGCGAGATCATGGATGCTCACTGCTGAGGAGTTCCACACTAGGATGAAACGGCCGTCTAGTGCTCCCTGGTTTTAAATAATGGTCTAACATCAATCGGTTCATAATCTCAATCAACAATTATAATTGACGAAAACAAATACATAACTGACTGAAATCAGTACGTGCAGCGACCATTTGTATTCATCAACCATGATTACAAAATATTTAGTCTAAATAATAAATAATCGCCATATACAATTAACTCTCTTTGTAAATTTGAATAAAACAGGAACAACAACTGAATAATGGAAATAAACAGAAATTAATTTATATTATTCTTAATCAGTTTTTTATTCTGCTTTATTCGAATAACCGATTTCTGTCATAATCACAAATGTAACTCAACAGTAAATTGAGATGGTGGAGAAGATTTGTAGCTCAGATGGATGATTTTGATGGAGTTTTGTTCTCTGAGCTGAATGGTTTAGTCGTGGAGCGTTCATCGTTCTTCGGAACGAAATCATCAGTACAAACTTCAGGTAGAAGTGAAGTGTTCGAATTTCTCCACATGTGGTTCACAGCTTGTCCTGTACAACTTCACGTTATCAATATCTAATCTTAAATGAATTTACTCATCAATTGGCATGTATATACTACTGATAATCCTTTTCTTTTCAATTTCTTTCTTTTTTGCAAAAGTTACCAATGCATATTATTTAATATTGTGTCATATTTATATGTTTACACAGAACCGAATCGACCATATCTGTATCAATAAGAAGTTCAGAAGGATGATGGAAGACATGTGAATGAAGAGAGGAGCTGATATAGCCTGAGATCATCACTTGCTGCTCTCCAAGATGAAAGTGAAGCTCAAGAAGCACTGAACAACGGGTTGGACAACATCACAAATATTAAATATGGTCTGTCGTCGGGAGACTGACAGACTCAATGATATGAAGATAGCTCTCTCCAATAGGTTCCATGCCTTTTATGATCTACTTAATAGACAGAGGACTACCACGAAGAGCAGCTGGAAGGGGATCAAAGAGGCAATCACTTCAAAATGTCATGAGGTTCTGGGCCACTAGAAGCATCATCACAATTAATAGATCATTGTTGATACACTGAATGTGATTCAAGAAAGGAGGAACATGAAGGCGGTAATCAATACCGACTGGAAAAGAGTAGAGAAACCCATGGCACAAGCTGAATACACAGAAGTAGACAAGCAAGTGAAGAGGAGCATCAGGACCGGCAAAAGTAAATATGTAGAAGATCCAGCAATGACGACAAAAAAGGCTGCAAGAGAAGGAAACATGGGACAATTGTATGATACAACAGAGAAACTCGCTGGAAATTATCATAAACCAGAACGACCAGTAACAAGCAGGGAAGACAAAGTAATCACCAACATTGAAGAACAGCGAAACAGGTGGGTAGGACACTTCAAAGAACTCTTGAATCGACCAACACCACTGAACCCATCCAACATCGAAACGGCACACATGGATCCCCCGATCGATGTTGGCCCACCAACAATTGTTAACTATTCTCGTTTCTTCGTTTAAGTTTATAAACGGAGATAATTGTGTAAAATGCATGAAGTATCATCTTATATTGTGGTAAATATCCAATGGTATTCTAATTCCTCATCATAGAATATGTGTCTATATATATATATATATATATATATATATATATATATATATATATATATATATATACATATCAATCACTTACAAATATATCGAACGTAGTTATGCGGTGTATACTACTCATGTAGACAAACATAAGTAGTATGTAACAACAGTCAGAAAAGAAATGTTTGCAACAGACTATTGAGAAGATCGAATCGAAGAGAATGGCAACAGAGAGTAATTATAATAGTAATGAAGGAACTATGAGGTTCGAGACAATTGTTAGGTGATTTGCACATGAAGTATTCAATGTATTGTCTCCATATTTTATGCAAGAACTCTGTAATTTTGTGTTGAATAGTTAAATCGGTTCCCCCCCTCCCTAATTTACGTTCTCATTCACTACAGATACAATAAATTGGTGTTTAATCAAAATGATATACTAAAACGTTCGAAACAGCAGTTACAGTACAAATGTTGGAAATGTATACCAGACATTCAGATGGACGAAAATACAATTCGAGTTATAAATTGACAACTTTCAATGATAGTGTGGTCGTGCTACTTATATTGATATAAGTAGTATATAATGCGAGTCAGGAATATAATGTCTGGCAGCAGAAGATGGGGAACATCAATAAAGGAACAGTAGGAATAGAAGGCAATTAGTATGGAAATGCAATAACAATGAAGTTTGAGACAGTTATTGAATATTTTGCAAATTAAGTATTATAGTATGATTTTTCTATCTTACCAAGTAACTCTGTAATTTTGTGCTAAATATAATTCGGTCGTCGTCACCTGTGTTCTCCTTCACCACAACAGTAGTAGTCATTCAACAAATTTATTGAATACAGACAATTCAAAATAATCCGAAAATGTTCAGTCAAGTAAATTCAAACAGCTAAAAACAAAAATGATACAACCAGTGTAAAAGGTGGATATTTGGTATCAGGTAGCAAATAGTAGAAATTACTTTTTAACGCTTGTTACCCCTCATGGAGGAATATAGCCTCTTACCAACATTCTCCATCAAACTCTGTCTTGGAAAATCCTTTCCAGTTCTTCCTAGTTACTTTTAATCCTTTTCATGTCTACTTCCAAGTCTCCATACAGTGTATTCATCGGCTTCTCACTTTTCCGTTTCTTTCAGGATTGCAAGTTAGCTCCTGCCTCATGATACAGTTTGGTGATTTTCATTATGTATGTCCTATCCAATTCCAACATCTTTTCCTAATTTCCTCTTCAAATTTGAGTTGGATTATTCTCTCCCACAGTAGTTTTTTGCTGATTGTTTCCGGCCAACGGAAAGAGATATCTATCTCATCTACTGTATTGTTAAACTTCACCAGTCAGTCACAGATTAATAACAAAAGTCTAATATTTATATACATGACTTTGTTATAGTATTAGAAAGCAGTCAAAAAGTAATTAGGGCGTCATAGTCATTCATTATCATCAATGATTACATTCTCACTATCGACGTAGTTAAACTGCACTTACTTACTTACGCCTATTACTCCTAATAGAACATGAGCCGCCGACCAGCATTCTCCAACCCACTCTGTCTTCGCCTCTTCTTTCTAATTCTATCCAATTGTTGTTCATTCTTCTCATATCTGTCTCCATTTCTCAGTGTCATGTGTTGTTTGGTCCTCCACTTCTCATTTGGCCTTGAGGATTCCAAGTGAGGACTTGTCTTGTGATGCAGTTGGGTTAATATGTACTATTCACAGTTTAATAATCATAATCTAGTGACCAAATGGATCGAAGATTTTTCAAATTTCTTTCTTAAGTAAATAATGAAATGAAACTTGTCGTCAATAGATAAACACGTTTTACTATCCACTCAAAATTCAGTCTGTTGTTCTCTTACTTACAAGCTATTAGTAGTGTGTATGAACGTATTCCAATGTAAGTGAATGGTATTGTATGGTTACACACACACACACGTACAATCTGTATTAGATGTAATGTAATCATTCAACTATTTCCGTTTGGTAGAATACAACTGTCACAATTGTTTTTAACCATAAAGATCTATTATTGTCATTTTAGTTAGTTGAGTAAACGAAAACAAAGAATTTGGTAGTAATTTATACATAATGAAATTCAAAAGAAATAATGGACAGTAGTTACCAGTTGGCTTGATACTTATATTTAGCAATGCTTTATCATTAATGAATAGGCATACAGTAGGGCAGCATCACTGATGAACATGGTGGATCTGATGCAGATGTGAAGGCACAAATCAGCAAAGCAACAGCTTCATATCTACAATTGAAGAACATCTGGAACACAAAACAACTGTCTGTCAACCAACACCAAAGTCACGATTTTCAATTCAAATGTCAAGATAGTTCTACTGTCTACTGGGGAGAAAACCTGAAGAAATACGAAAACCATCATTCAGAACATACAAGTGTTTATCAACAATTTTCTACACAAAATACTCGGATCCGTTGGCCAAACGCAATCAGCAACAACCCCATTTAAGAGAGAACAAACCAGATTCCGGCGGAGGAAGAAATCAAGAAGAAGTGCTGGAAGTGGATATGATACACATTGAGGAAGGCACTTAACGGATTCACAAGGCAAGCCCCCAGATGGAATCCTCTTGGCCGAAGGAAAAGGAGGAGACCAAATAACACATTGCGCTGAGGAATGGAGACAGATATGAGGAGAATGAACAAAAATTGGATAGAGTGGGTTGGAGAATGCTGGTTGGCGGCTTACGCTTCATCGGGAGTAACGGGCGAAAGTAAGTAATTAAGGTTGAAATTAGGGATACGATATTAAGGGAAGATGGCAAATCGGTTATTGTTGTTCATATCAGAAAGTTTTTTGTGGATACTATCGTAATTTCAATAGTTGAGATTATGAGTCAATTGAAGATAGACCATCATGGAAAACCTGGAATTACTGGAAGGCAGTTTCGTTTTAATGTGGTACTCCTCAGCAGTGCGCATCCACGATCCCGCCTCACGAGATTCAAATCCAGGACCTATCGATCTCACGCGCATATGCTTAATCTGTAGACCACTGAGCTGGCATCAAATGGTATTAATACTTAACTTCAACCAATCCACGAAATTGAGCGACACATCGACCATTGTCTTCAGTGAGTTACACCCATATCTAAAATAGATAAAGACGAAACTCGGTCACCCAATTAAAGTGTGATAGTTCACAACAGTTCTAATTGACACAATTGAGGTAGCGAACTGATCTTAACTAGACCATCATTGAAAACATGAAACAACTGTTGTAGTATGGAACTCCTCAGCAGTGTGCATCCAGGAGCCGGGATCCGAGAATCGAACCGACGACTGTTGGTCTCGCGCGAACAATTAACCTAAAGACTACTAAGTCGGCATTCAGTGGTGTTAATGTCTAATTTTAAACAATCCACAACACTGAGCAACTCTCATCGTTTGCCTGCCAGGAATAAATGTTTTACACTCGACACAGAATGAACTCTACAGGTCATAGGTTCTTACTAGAACTCCAGCAGTCACATCTTGAATCTAGTCACTAGTGAAAAAATTTAGTCTATCAGCCACCAGATTGAAAGAACATTCATTGTCATTCATAGGTAACACAGATTGATTACATGTGTCAGAAATTTTCAAATTAATTTTGATGAATCTATATGTTAAGCAATAGTCAACTCAAACTTATTGTCATTATTATCTAATTGATGAATGGATCGAGTGTAGGCTAACGGCTATCAGAGATAGAGAGAGAATTCATCAAAGTTTTATCGTTGACCTCATCAATTGATTGTTATTATGATTCATTTAAACTGCTTATGGATTTAGACCTACTAAATGTATAACCTTTCAAACAGTAAATATATTCACATGGTTCAACTTGACCTCATTTAATCGGAAAACTATGTATCTGAATGGAGAATGACGTGCTGCGCTATTTGCTTGACAGATGACCAGAAATCAATTGAAAATACTTTGAAAAATAGGACTGTAGTGAATGAGAACACAAGAGGAGACAATCGGATGTATTTGAACACCAAATTACAGAATCTCTCAGGAACATCTGAGAAGCATACAGTCAATACTTTATTTGCAAAATGTTAATCAATCATCTCAGACTTCACTGTACTTTCATTTCCACACCAGTCGTTTTCTGTTCTCATTCTCTTTTCTTCGAACTTCTTAATCTTCTGCCTCCAGGTATTTCTTTTTCGATCGATGATACATACTACTTATATCTGTCGACTTCATCAGTAGCCCACACCACAGAACTGTTTCACTGAGTAAATACACCTTGATATTATAGATGAAATATTTAACTACGGTGAAGTATTTATTGAATGACTGAAAGTAATCAATGAAAGAGGGAAATAAGAGTTACAACACAATCACACGAAATTAAATGTTTACATGTTATATCGATAGTTTTAATTTCAACCAACTTAGATTTGTAGAATGATGATCTACTTCGATATTAGTACTGTTCTAGGTCTAATAGACCTAATGCTAAAATTGTAGATTTGTCATGATGTAACTGCCTAATCTATGAGATCTTACATAGAAGTCACATCATTGTCTAACCTGACTCATCGAATTGTAACAATCATCAATATATGATGAAGAACACATTTAAGCTGGAGATAGAACAGTATATATTTAGTATGGATGAAAGTTGTTACATGAGTATGATCACTTCTGCAAGGCCAAGCCATGTCATCCGAAGAATTTGAAGTAATTGAATTCATTCTTTCCACTTTCTGCATCGTTGGGGGTTCTCTACGCGTTAAATGTTAAATATCTATTTTCCCAATTGTTTCGTGTTCAGCTTTGGGGATTGTTGTATGATTAGGGTTCAATGCCACTACATATTTATTTCAGTTGAATATTTCGTATTCAAATTATGTAGGTTTGTTCTACTGTTCTTCAATGATAAACACACACACACACACATACAATAGACATACGTTCTCAAGCAATACTTTTGTCATTGTTATCACAGAATGCAAATCACCTATCACCATCTATACATAATGCACTGAAGTAATCATGTAGTTGAGGTGATTTATTGATGGAATGAATAGAAGTTATATGATTTATGACATTCATTAATTTGTGATTTGCATTTTATAGTTAAAATATTCTGTGTTTTCTTTAACTCAACTTGAAATCAGTTGCATATTCGTTTCAAACTAAGAAGTACTAAACAACTGTTTCTTTGTCAGTTAGTAGTTAATAGAAGTTTTAATACACAAATTCTTACTTACTAATTTACCCACATACTTACTTACTTACTTACTTACGCCTGTTACTCCTAATGGAGCATAGGTCGCCGACCAGCATTCTCCAACCCACTCTGTCCTCAGCCTTACTTTCTAGTTCTATTCAATTGTCCTTCATTCTTCTTGTGTCTGTCTTTATTTCTCGGAGAAATGTGTTATTTCGTCTTCCCCTTCACCACCTTTGGCCTTGAGGATTCTATGTGAGGGCTTGCCTTGTGACGCAGTTCGATGCTTTTCTCAATGTGTATCCTATCCACTTCCAGCACTTCTTCTTGATTTCTTCCTCCACCAGAATCTGTTTTGTTCTCCTCCCCTGTAGATTGTTGCTGATTGTGTTTGGCGAACGGATCCGAGTATTTTGCATAGACAACTGTTAATAAACACTTGCATCTTCTAGATGATTGCTTTCGTAGTTCTCCAAGTTTCCATCCCATAGAGTAGAACTGTCTTGACATTTGAATTGGAAATTGTGACTTCGGTGTTGGGTGACAGACAGTTGTTTTGAGTTCCAGATGTTCTTCAATTGTAGATATGCTGCTCTTGCTTTGCTGATCCGCGCATTCACATCTTCATCAGATCCACCGTATTCATCAAAGATGCTGCCCAGATATGTAAAGGTTTTTACATCTTCCCAATCTTCTCCGTCAATTTTGATTTGATTGGTGCATGTTGTGTTGTATCGAAGAATCTTGCTTTTCCCTTTGTGTGTGTTGAGACCTACTGCTGCTGAGGCTGCTGCTACACTGGTCGCCTTGTCCTGAATTTGTTGTTGCGTGTGCTATAGAAGAGCTAAATCATCTGCGATGTCTAGATCGTCCAGATGCATCCTAGTTGTTAATTGAATCTTATGCTTCCCGTCAGATGCTGACGTCTTCATGATCCAGTCGATCACCAGAAGAAAGAGGAAGGGTTTAAGATCATATATCAGTACAAAATTGATCGTTTACCAATGAGAGATCATAAGGTGTTTTTTCTAATATGCTAAAAACACTGAAAACCAACAAAACAAACCAGTGGAATAGTTTGTAGACAATAAAGTCACTTTCAACAATCTCTTCATTGGTCTACATGGTTCATTTGTCTAAATGTTGAATGTGACAATATGTAACCAATGTGAACAAATATCGTTATTTAAGCTGAGTTGAACTGTTGAAGTATATTTACTAGTTATCACTATTTATATTGGACTGAGATATACCCCAATCTCCTCCATACTTATGGATACTACCCCTAGCTCAGGGTCTGAAAAGTCGGAAAAATGAAAATTTCGCAAGAGATAAAAATGATCTTGGTGGTCTAGTTATAGTATTCCGACACCAGACAATAGGTTTTGAGCGTTATTTAAGCCCTAACGCTTCGGGCTGGCCTATTTCGCTTACTACCCTACATATGTGTTGTATGCAGTATAGGCTATATGACTATATCAAGCCTCCAAATGCCGTGGTATGGCCTAGAGTGGATGGGCCCGCCCTCCCTCTTGAAATGCTCTCACACGGCCACGCGTATACAGCCTCTGCCAGGGAAGTCCTACTCATTGCCTTCTCGTGGCGGGGGTGTTGTTTACGAAATTGAGAGGACGAAAAGCGAATGTCCGGCTCTTTAACCGAATTTCAAACCAATGGTGCACATGGGCCCCAGTATCCTGCCGGAACAAATGGCGTATGAACCAATCGTTGGTCACCGGCTACCATGGGTCTGAATCTCCTTACGATGCTCCACTGCCTTGTGGGTTAGACCTTTAGGTCCAAGGCTCCGGGTGTGGCCCCCTAAGAAAACCACCTGTTCGGTCTGGGCATCCGGGCAGTATCACAGCCTACACACGAACAGAATGAAATGACAATACTTACGAAATATACTATACTTGCTTCGATTAACAGTCAAACAACTCACATTATTATTATTAATATTATTACTATTATTTGCTACGTCATTTACTCACTCTCTTTTATTCCCACTTGGTGTATCCTTATTTTTCAGCTTATACAGCAGCTCGCTTATGGTGTACACTCGATTCTGTCTAAACGATCTCGAGCCAGTGACTGGTTGAAAATTGTATGCTGCCACCAAATAAGAATACTGAAGCAGTTTTTCTGAGACCGAATGCACCATTCAAACTGGCTGCCTTCAACATTCACACACTTATGCAGGTCGGACAACAGATAGGGCTGGCTATGTCCTTTGAAAGTCTTAATATCGACGTTTTCTGTCTATCCGAGACCCGTATTCAAGACTCTGGTGGATTACTACAAATTCGCTCTGCATATGTCACTTCGAAAAGCTTGTTTTACGCTTACCCGGGGACCCTGTGACATCTTCGTCTGGTCTTCCTAGCGTTGGTGTCGCACTAAGTGCTAGAGCTGAGGTAGCACTAATCGATTGGATCCCTATCAACAGTCGGTTATGTGTTGTTAGATTAGAAAATTCTGTCAAAAAGAGAAGAAATCGGCGTGAGAAACGATGCCTTTTCGTCATCTCCGCCTATGCCCTGACAGATTGCAGCCCGGATGCAATCAAGGATGAGTTTTACCACCAGTTATCTGTTCTTCTCCAGAAAGTGCGTTCGACAGATATTGTAGTACCAGCCGGAGACTTGAATGCTCAGGTCGGGCGTCTAGGCACAGAAGAGAGTCGTTTAGGTGGCCGATGGGGACTCGTTGGTCGCAGGTCAGATAACGGGGACCGTCTACTGCAACTGTGCACAGACCACAACCTGTTTCTGGCTAGCACTAACCTTCGGCACAGTCATCGCCGATGTGCCACCTGGCGTCCTTCCTCTGCATCCCAAGCCTGGACTCAGATTGATCACATCGCGATCAACTACCGCTGGTGTGGTTGTGTAAAAGACTGCCGCTCCTTTTGGAGTACCTATCTGGACTCTGACCATGCTTTGGTCTGCGCCAATCTTAACTTACTTTTCAGTTGCCAACAAAGTGACCACCACCAAAGGACTGATGTCAGCAAGTTGGTTGTAACTTCATGACGCCATGAAAATGGCAAGTAAAGCCGCGAAACGTCCCTCTTATAAACACTGGGTTTCCTTAGGCTACTTACAACTCATTGAAGCCCGTCGGTCTACTCCGGGTGATCGTGGGTGTGACCACAAAAGAAGGATGTCACGTAATGAAATCGGGCAAAGCTTGCGTAAGGACCGAGAAGCCTGGTGGTCGAAGCGTGCTAATGAGCTGGAAGCAGCAGCTGCATCTGGTAACTATCGGAAGCTCTTCCAACTCATCCGAGCCACTGGCAGCAAGAAGTCTGGTGTGAGTGAAACAATCTGCGAGGATGATGGGATGCCAATCACTAACATCCATCGACGTCTTGGACGATGGGCAGAATTTTTCGAAGGGCAGTTCAACTGGCCTGTTGCTCCGGCAACATCGGTAGACTGTCCTGCCCTCCATGGCCGGTGATGACTGATCCACCAAATGGGACGGAATTCCGCAAGGAACTCCAGCTCTTGAAGCGTTAAAAACCACCTGGCCCAGATGACTTACCTCCGGCTCTTTTTAAATATGGTGGTGACTTTTTGACTAAGGAATTGACGACGTTGTTTACAAAGGTTTAAGAACTAGAGAGCGTGCCAACGTCATGGAATGAGTCGATAGTTGTCCCTATCTTTAAAAAGGGTTCACGTCGTTCTTGTAACAACTATCGGGGGATAAGTTTACTTCCGATTGCGTCCAAGCTATTGGCTTCCGTCATACTTCGTAGGTTGTTCAAAACCCGAGAAAGATTGACTCGCGAGGAGCAGGCTGGGTTTCGTTCGGGTCGAGGATGTATTGACCATATCTCCACCCTCTGCCAAATGTTAGAACACCACCATACTTATCAAAGGCCAACAATCGTAGTGTTTCTTGACATCAGGGCTGCCTTCGATTCGTTGGACAGGACTGTTCTCTGGGATTGTCTATTGAAGAAGGGTGTGCCTGAGAAGTTTATTAACATCCTAAAAGCCCTATACACAAACACCTCAGGCAGAGTGAGGGCATACAACCACCTCTCTCCATTGTTCCATTCGAGCAGTGGGGTTAGGCACGGTTGTCCAATCTCACCATTCCTCTTCAACTTTGCCATCGATGACATTCTGGAAACAGCTCTGATGAATGTAAGTAATGGCGGTGTGGATCTGTTGCCTGGAGAAAGACTTCTCGACCTTGAGTATGTGGATGATATTGTCTTACTGTGCGATAATGCCCGAGCCATGCAATCCGCACTTAATCAGTTGGCAATCAGTGTCCGTAGGTATGGTATGTGCTTTGCACCTTCCAATGGTTGTGAAACCTGGCCTCTCGGAGTTGAGGATGTTAGACGACTCTCTGTGTTCGATCATCGCTGTCTCCGAAGGATTGCTGACATCCAGTGGCATCACCATGTCAGTAATGCAGAGGTTCGGCATTGTGTGTTCGGGCACAGAGATGATAATTCAATTGGTGTCACCATCTTGAAACACCGACTTCGGTGGCTTGGACATGTTCTACGAATGTCGTCCCAGAGAATTCCACGTCGTGCATTATTTGCCGACTCTGGGACTGGTTGGAAGAAGCGGAGAGGTGGTCAGTGCATGACATGGTGTCGTGGCATGAAAGGAAGCTGCAAAGGACTAACTTGTGTTGGTCCTTCACGACTCCCTGGCTGGGGTCTGAGAGATGGTGCTACACAGTGGCTAGAGACGTTATCAGATATGGCTCAGAATGGAAGCCAGTGATGATCCTGCTGTGACCTTCTTTTACTTTCTTCATAAAAAGTGGTTGTGCCTTCCTTAACCGAGAGATTTCTTCTGATTGTACCTTTTCGTTCCCTCATTATTACTATGATTATTACTACACTACCTTACACTAATCTCTTCGTTATTGTTCTCTTTTTTTACGCTCCTTACCTTCTTTTTTTCTCTTCGAATTCTCATTGTTTTGTGTGGCGCATATATATTGGCGCTCTCGTGTACCAATATTTATGTGTTCAAATAAATAAATTGTTGAAAATTGCGTGAACTGCTAATGACGATTTTATTTGAAGTCTCAGACATACCCCAATCTCCTCCATAAATAAAATCTGACTATATTCTGACGTAAAGAGAATCCATACAGATTAGAACAATAAATTTGGTTATTAATTTATTTTCAGCGTTCATTGAGTCTTCATCCGCCATTCTTCAATGAAGTTTTCCTTGGGTCTAATTGTATAATATTGTGTATGGATTTGTAAGGACAGACCACTCACACAAACATTGATACAAATGAAACAAGTCCTCTTCATTCTTTTAAATGGACAACATTCTCAATACATGATACATTGTCTAATCAACGTTCAGTTAAATTATTAAAAAATGTGATTTTTGTTACTAAAGAGGAAAATTGATTTCACATAATAACATATATACTTCCATTTTATCCAGTCACGTAGTATGTTTTATTACTACTCAAAGGGTTTACTTTTCAGCATGACGATGATGATGACGATGCTTTGGATGATGATGACGATGCTTGAGATGATGATGATGCTTCGGATGATGATGATGACAGTAATGTTGATGGCCACATATAGAATGCATTATATTGCAATTATTATTAAACTTCTCAAAACTATAGACAGAAATTAAAATTATACACAGTAATTCAATATTTTGAATAAATACTCTAGTAGGTCAATAATTTCTCAATAGTCATATCTTTATATATTTATTAATTAATTATTAATGATCATCAAACTCCACCTGGAGCCTCTCTTACTCCACTGCTGATCTCAAGCCCAGATAAAGAAGGATAGTTGGGCATGAGGTTAGCGACCCCATCCCGTAGAAAACTGACTCTTCAAAAAAAAGCTCTAACCAGAAAAAATAATTCAAATCAAGTAATGATTACCAGCTAGTTGAAAAATAAGAGTTGTTCATGTGAATTACATGAGAAGAATAAACAACAATTGGATACAAGTAGAAAGGAAAGCCGAGAATTGTGTAGGTTGAAGAATACAGGTCGATGGCCTATACTCCATTAAGAGTAACAAGTGTAAGTAAGTAAGTGTGTGAATTACATTAGGAACACTAATAAACAATTACAAACAACTAATAATCTCATAGTGATTACAAAAAAATAGCGAGAAAGAAAAAAACGCATTTGTCTATCTTCATGTTATTTCATGAAGCCCAAATAAGATACTACTCAGGAACTTTAACCAAAAAGTAGATGGAATAGTATTCAAACCTGTGAATATTGAATACCTTAACTACTAAACTACTTATATCTATTATCAATAATATTTACTATCAATTATGATTTCAAAAAACGAAAACAAAAAAAAAACTCATTTATTATATGCTAATCTCTATCTTTAGTTAATTCTACAATTGATTATTGTTAAAATAACAAACATCTAGAAACAAATGTCTTTTTAAAAAAGAAAAACTCTATCGAACAAAACAACACCATCATGTACTCACTCATGAATATTTATATGTTACATAATAATGAATTTCATTGTGATGAAATGATCAGAATGGATCATCAAATCGAAAATCAATAACTATCAATATATTTCAGAAAAGAAATATATGTGATTGTGAAGAAAAGAAAATAGAGAAAAGTAAGAAAAAGAATAAACATTCATATTCACATTATACCATACTATATATGTATATGTTTAATTCAATATATCAACACATGTTTACATATGATTTAACTATTGGATAATTGAAAAAGAATTCAATTTTTACAAGAATTCTTTTGTTCTGTTATACAAGGAATAACACATACAGCTGTATTAGCATGATGTACAACATAATCACTAACACTTCCCATAATGGTACGTTTTATAGCACCTAAACCACGACTTCCAACAATTATTAAATGTACATTATATTTTTCAGCATTTTGAACAATAGCTGCACCAATATGTTCAACTGGTTCATATAAAAATTGATATGTTAAATTATGTGCTAAACAATCTGTACTATAATCTTGTTCTAATTCACGTACACGTTTTACATTTGTTTGTACAAGATTTGACCATTCATCACTTGGTATACTAATTGGATTTGATAATGATATAGTTGGTAATGAGACTGGTTCTACAGCATGATAAATTGTTATTGTATCATCTGATCTTTGTAACCATTTTAAATAATATTGAAATGCTTTTTTTGAATGTTCAGAACCATCGATAGCAATTAATACAGATCTTGAATTAATTGGAGGTATTTTTGAAAATCCTGATGGTCTTCTATCCATATTTACATGAAATAAATTTTTAAAAAAAATCTTTTATTTCATTTTAAATAGAATCCTAGTTTCTGGGCCTATTTCTTCCACCAATCAAAATTCAATTAAAATGAACTAAAGCTGCAATCTGATTGGATCTTACAAATACATCAATTTAATTGGTTAATTTTAACTAACCAATTAAATTGGTCTAAATTTCTTTGTAATATAAGATTACATAATACCTAATAATTGTAAAATCGTTAATAGACATTTTCTACCCCAGCAATACGATTTTTTTGTAAAATTAAATTAAATCAATAAATGAAGTAACTGAATTAAGATAGAATAATATAAATTCATTTTATTTTATTGGGGAGTTGCTATGGTATTCGGCGGCCTGCTTGAGCATCTGGGCTACCTGTTCCTGTCATCTAGATATTTCAACAAGTTATCTACTTTTGTTTGTTCTAATATATCATTATGTTTATTAATCGCACAACCTATTCTGCTGCGTTTCTGAAAAGTGTACAACCTTTCGTTGTCAAAGTTACAAACAACTCAATAAGAGACAATGTGGTTGCTGGCAATATACAACCAAAAGAATGCATATTATTCAGATGTTCATTTAGTGAACTGCTAACATCTAACTGGCGATCACTCAATATTTATCGCCAGGACCGACGAAGAAGAAAGAAACGGAAACTTGTTGAAATACTTTACGCTGAGAATTCTATATTGTACCAAAAATATAATATTGAATAAAGCTGATAATAATAATAATAATAATAATAATAATAATAATAATAATAACAATAATATGGTTGAAGCTATTACGAGTTTACTTAATCTGCGAACGAGAAACAAGTCTCAGAGACCAAAGACCAGTAAGCTAGCTATTGATGCGTCCCAGTCCCGCTAACTAGAGGGAGAAGTCCAGGCTTGGAATGGGGAAGTATATTCTGCAAAACAGCCAGAAACGAGCGATGACAACAAACACAATTCAAAACGTATATATACAGTACAAAACCGTCCCTAGGGCGAGTTACCAAATAGCATACTAAAAGACGCAACGGACCAATAGTATTTAAGATATTTCCATGTGGGAAATACGACATGAAGGTGACAAGAGCAGCTTTGGGGCGAAAACAAAGAAATTCAAATTTTCTAAATAAAATTACAAAATTAGGTCCTTTCCCAAGTGAGTTCTGGGGATCTAACGTCCCCAACAGGGGTCTCTCTCCAGCTCCATACAACGGTCATAATATAACGAACGTATTGACAATTAAACAAATTCAAATACGAATGATTTTGGGTATTATATGTATGAATAAACATAGATAAAATCATTTAAAAAATCGATATCAGAACTAGGAAGGGGTCAGATAGTATTGATCAAATCAATTCTATTAAAATGACAGAAAATTAGAAGAGTTTACATAACCCTAAACAAGTGAATGAATAAATGAAAGTTTCGAAGGATTAGAAAGCTGATTTCAAAGTGAATGAAATAACAAGTAGCGAAGCGAACATGAATGAAAAGAAAAATACAAACATTAATCATAATATTAGGATAGGGAATATAGGAATGTTTCATTGTTTAAATTGCTAATTGATCTTAGAATACAATTGAAGACGTGAAAGCATTGAACAGTTGTTCTGTCCAACAATCTCCGTAAGTCCCCTTGTAATAGTGATAATAATCTAGTAATCGTTAGTGACTGGCTTCAAGATGCCAGTCATTGCGTTCTTGAAAGGTGTGAGATATTTATCCACTGTACGCAATAAATGAGGGTTGCTCAGTATATTGTGAATTGAATGGAGTTTGACATGTATGCCGTTAGATGCCAGTTTATTGGTTCAGAGACTAATTATCTATCTGCGATACAGAAGGTTTACGGCTCAATTCCTTGTACCGCGCTCATGAACGCCCACTTCCGAGGAGTCTTTTACTACGGCATAACGGTTATTCAATGTTTCTGGTTCTTTTACTATTGATCTAGTAAGATGAGTTAGTGATTTAAAACTATGAAATTAATAGTAATAATAATGATTATAATTGAACATGATTTTTATCATTATCATGCATTTACTGCAACAGTGATAAATTGACACTTGTCTCTTTCTGAATTCATAAATTAAGATCAGCTTTTTTTTATAACAAATACATCACTAAAACCTTAAAAGTAACTTTTCTGAATGTTGGTTATCTGGAATAAGTTATGGACGTCAAGGATGTCCCCACTGTCGATTAAACGCCAAATTACTGAACAATTCAAGGTTGTAGTATCTTTTAATATTGAATTTTTTTTCAAAACATTTTAGGGAATACGAGCATTCACTTTCCCCTTGGTTCTTCCACTATATGCGCTTTGGTATATCATAAACCTTAAACTAACGAAGCTAAAACATGTGTCAAGAGACACCATTCTACTGTAACTATGTGATGGACATAAATTCTGATGCAGTGAAACACCAAAGCAATAAGCCATACCAGTGAATTGGTAATATTTTGACGAAATAAATGATAGAAGGATCTTGTAATCAATAAATAGACGAACAAGAACTTAACTTAATTGACGATGTAGTTCACATAAAAATACACTAATAAAAGACTTCTTTCAGCTAAGATAGTTCATCTCAATTCATTAAGTTGTGTAATCTCTAGAATTCCAAATGGAAGGTTGTTCTGAACTACCTCTCCGCTATTTCCCCTACTCTCAGCATTGACATTTAATGCATCAAGTTGCAACCGCTTAAATAGAGGTCACAAAGATTTGTCAGATTTTCTAAGTTGCTGACATCAGATGGGTTATTGTCAGTGTACCCGAACACACATTGCTCAACCTCAACATCAGAAAATTTGGTTTAATCCTTCGAGGAAAACTGTGACCGAATACAGTAAGTTCCACAACATATTAAGCTTATAAAAGCTATTTTTCACAAGTATAGTACAGTTTTATCTCCACCGAAGCATTTAAAACCCAACCGTTTTCACCCATACTAGCATCAAGACAGCTTCAAAAATGGCCTAGATTGATATGAACTTCTTTGCGAAGTATTTAAAATGATATCCTCCTACTTTAGTTGACCTGCAAAATAAACTGAATCATGAAACATTACCCGATTTCCTCTTTCTAGTTAGGGGTACCGAAACAACATGCAATACTGACACAATGGGGGGTCCAACCCCAGGACTTCAAGAACCCACAGCGGACTTGGTACTACCGAAGGCATATAGTCGAAGTATATTGTTCAAACCAACTAAAAGCGTACCACAAAGAAAATGACACAAACGAACAAGAACAGTGTGATAATAATAATAATAATAATTTCACACTATAAACGTATGTTTCAGTTCTAGTGAAATCAATGTTCTCTGACTATAGAGTTTAAAGTTAAAACTGTTTGTCATATCATTATAAGGTTGTGAAGATTGTTGAGTTTGGATTGATATCATGAACTGATAATTATCATGTTCTCACTAGTGACTGGCTTCGAAATAAATTTCCTGGAGTTCTAGTGAGAAGCTGTGACCAGTACAGTTCAACCGTGTCTGCTGTGAGACAGTTACTCACTGAAGACAATGGTGGACAGTTGTACAATATTGTGGATTGATTCAAGTTAGACATTAACACTTGGATGCTGCCTCTGTAGCATCTAGAGGTTAAGCGTTTACGCATGAGACCAATGGTCCTGCGTTCGAGTAATATGTGCAGAATCATGGATCCGCACCGCTGAGGAATCCTGTAACAGATAGAAAAAGCCATCCAGTGCTTCCATGTTTTTCCATATGTTAATTTCATTCACTGATCAACTATAAATACTTATATCCTATAATCATTTACTATTTCAAATAAGTGTTAATCATGATTAGTTTGTAAGTTTGTTTATTCGTTTGTGTGTGTGTACGTGTGTGTGTGTGTGTGTAGTCATATTTCGTATTTATGCTTATTAACCAAAAGGATAATTACAACAACAAAAATGTACTGAATTACTTTTCTGTTATTGTAAACATCCGATTAGAAAATGTACTTTCTCATATGATCCAAGTTAACTGTGAATTATCCCCTACTTATCTATTTGGATTATGATAACATTGATTTTTAGGACAAAATGTGATGTACTTTATGAATCAGTAAAGTGTAAGAGTTTAATAGGATAGAAAGAAAAAAAAAGAGATTAAGTATATACAAAAATGAAATACATTGGATAGTCATATAATATCATAGTTTAATACTTTAAAATAAATATTGATCATTTAATATTGATTGACTGTAGGGATCAATCGTGTACCGAACAAATCCCAACAATACGGATCATTGTGGAACAATCAATTGAATGAGATATATCACTCTATATCAACTTCATTGACTACGAGAAAAGCATTTGATAGTGTGGATAGGATAATACTATGGAAGATTCTTCGACACTATAGTGTGTCTAAGAAGACAGTCAAAATCATAACGAATTCCTATGATGGATTAAACTGCAAAATCGTGTATGGAGGACAGTTGACAAAGTCGTTCGAAATAAAGACCGGTGTCAGGCAAGGTTGATTACTCTCACCCTTTATCTTTCTCCTGGTGATCGACTGGATCATGAAGACGTCAACATCTGGGGAGAAGCGGCTAGAATGCAGCTGGACAATTTAGACATCGCAGATGATCGGGCTCTTCTATCGTACACGCAACAACAAATACAAGAGAAGACGACCAGTGTAGCAGCAGTCTCAGCAGCAGTAGGTTTCCATATACACAAAGAGAAAAGCAAGATTCTCTGATACAACACAGCATGCACCAATCCAGTCACATTTGACGGATAGGCTTTGGAAGATGTAAAAACCTTTACATATTTGGGCAGCATCATTGATGAATACGGTGGATCTGATGCAGATGTGAATGCGCGGATCAGCAAAGCAAGAGCAGCATATTTACAACTGAAGAACATCTGGAACTCAAAACAACTGTCTGTCAACCAACAACAAAGTCACGATTTTCAGTACAAATTCCAAGGCGAAAACTTGGAGAACTACGAAAACCATCATTCAGAAGATACAAGTTTTTATTAACAGCTGTCTATGCAAAATGCTTCGGATCTGTTGGCCAGACAATATTAGCAACAACCTACTGTGGGAGAGAACAAACCAGATTACAGCGGAGGAAGAAATCAGGAAGTGTGCTGGAAGTGGATAGGATACACATTGAGGAAGGCACCGAACTGCATCACAAGGCAATCCCTCACTTGGAATCCTCAAGGCCGAAGGTGGTGAAGAGGAAGATCAAAGGACACATTACGTCGAGAAATGGAGACAGACATGAGAAGAATGAACGAAAACTGGATAGAGCTAGAAAGCAAGGCCGAGAACAGAGTGGGTTGCAGAATGCGCCCTATTCTTCATTGGGAATAACAGGATTAAGTAAGTAAGTAATACTGACTGAGGAAAAACGAGCAGTTTTTTATTGGTTAAGTTTTATATGACTTTGTGTTCAGTCCACATATAGCTCTTCTGGGTCTATTTCCGGTCCCAGAACAAAATAAATAAGGAAGGTTGGGTGTTGGGTTGACAACTTTATCCCGTAGAAAAAGACGTTAACAAGAATAAACAAATGGAACCATTTAAACTCTGTCTCATGATGAAAGCTGATATTCTTCGAAAGTTACGAGACTGATGCCACTTCTAAAAACCAGAGCTACAATATTTATAGGTACATGGAATGTCCGGATTTTATGTTGATGAAACCTTAAAAATTATTTATAATTATTCAGAAAATTATCTACAACGTCAATAACATGTTATGAGATCATTTACAGTAATTAAGAATTCCGAAAAATACTTACATAACTCTAAAACGTTAATTTATTACTAATGCCGAACCCAGGTCCTTGATTCGTATCCCGCGAGAGGGATCTTAGATACTCACTGCTGAGGAATCCTGCATTAGGATGAAACGACCGTCCAGTGTTTCAAGGTTTTTAAATCGTGGTCTAGTTTTAATTGACTCATAAATTCAATTATTAACTTACTAAAAGATCTCCACAAAGCCTCCTTTTGTTAATTTATCACACTTTTCTCAAACTTTTTATCGACCAGATGCTAAATTAAAAGGGAATTTACGTCAGCTTTCTGGAAGTTTCCATTGTTTAAAGATCATTTTTAACCCTATGAATACTTTTCGGTTCCTAAAAAACTTCTTTCATATTTCTATGTTGTTGAGGTGGCTAATACGAAGCCTATACACTTGATTGAATCTTATGGAGAACGCAATACCTTTTAAATATTGAAAATTTCCAGAATACCATAGAACTAAACTGTACAGATGACTCTTAGCGACTGCCATAATGAACATGAGAAATTTCACTTAGTTATTAGCTAGTTAGAATTAGAATCCAGAATTGAAGATTTAAGGTTAAGTTAGAATGGACTAATCGAAGACCATAATCTCAATCTTAACGCTAAATCTTAATCTTATGTGAATAACTAATCAACTACGTTTGATAGACAACAATCTGTTTCCATCTATGCTCACAATTGATTGGTTCTCCTATATAGTGTGATTACACCTATGAATGTATTAAACCTCATATTATACACGTAAAGTAATTAATATCTATAGGACTGTGTTTAATCGGTTCCCATTACCATCCGATTCTTTTCATTGTTCATATACTGTCAATTAATCCTGTAACTTGATATTATTCATCATTCATGATCAATTCCTAGATTTATTTACTTAATATACTGAATAGAATAGGGCGAGATTATATTTTATGGACGAACCAATCACGTATAAGATCATAGATCTCGGATTTGGGCGCGAAATTCATTCAGATAAATAGAGTTTTGGCATTATATCTGATATCAGTTCGTGATGAAAACCCTAAATCTAATTTCTAACTTTAATCATCAACTTTAAATCATAATTCTAATTCCTCAGACTACTTTACAAACTTTATTTGGTCCTAGTTATTAGGCGGACAGTCGCAAGGTCAGACCAGCATCGCTCAAATGTCACCCATAAATTATAGTCTCACCAAAAATAGTATTCAAATCTTCAGGTGATGTTTGCTTCGGAGCGACATCAGTTTTGAAACTGTTGGAAACTAGAGAATAATGGAAATCTGCTTTGCGCTAGTATAAGACTCCTAAACAGTGTGTATTCATATCCATATCCAACAGGTCAATAGTAATTTTGCTTCGAAATTAGGTTCTGAGATCATTGTGAGACTTTGAAACTAGTAAAATTCTGCTATGTTAAGAATGAAACAATCGTAAGCGATGGTCATCGCTCCATATCGAGAGTCAATTTAAGTCCCATACTAAAGTGAAACTACTGTGTACACCTTTATGCCTCTCAATATTATTCCAGAACTGATACTCCTTAATCGTGGAAACCACCTTCAAACGAAATTTATCTTCACAAAATCCATTAACCCTAATTAAGGCTTGTTATCATGAGTTGTTTTTTATCTGAAATCTTTGAAGACAACCTAATCTTCGCATAAATTAACAACGCATATCTGTAATTATCTAAGGGAAACGTATTCTATCCATGTCATAACAAGTGGGATTACAACTGATTGATGTAATCCAATCATGTTGATAAACATGATATTGGAATACTTATAAATAAAAGAATATTTATGCTTATCATCCATTACAAAATACTTGTGTTTACATTTTCAGCATGAATCTATTGTTTACAATTTTCACAATAATCCTGTTTATCAAAATAAAACTCATAAAGAAACTCTAAATATGACGGTATTCATTTACTACTATTTCATTTCTTTTGTAATTCAGTTTTGAAAAACGGCTTTTGATTGAGATCATGAACCGATTCATGTTAGACAGCCATTGAAAACCTGGAAGCATTGGACGGCCGTTTCGTCCTATTGTGGAACTCCTCAGCAGTGAGCATCCATGATCTCGCTCGCGAGATTCGGACCCAGGGCCTTCAGTCTCGCGTGCGAACGCTCAACCTACTAGACCACTGAGCTGGCCGTCATCCAATAGTTTTACTGTCTAACCTCAATCAATCCACAAAATTGCGCGGCCACCTTCCATTGTACTGAGGTAGATACCTGTCTCTACCCGACACGGATTACCTCCACTGATCAAGGCTTCTCGCTAGAACTCCGTGGCTTCCCTCACGAAGCTAGTCCCTAGTGAGCACATGTTAATTACTAGTGTAGGGGTTGTGGGGATTATTAAGTTTTTAACTAAGATTATGTACCAATTGATGTTAGACCACCACTGAAAACCTAGAAGCACTGGAAGGCCTGTAGCGTGGCGTCGAGTTGAGATTAACTATGAACACCGCTACCAAGAAACATGTGCCAAATAGATCAGAAGGCGTAAGAAGCTCGTTCCAAATGACTCCATAAAATCCCCGAGAAGCCGAATACCAGAAGGCAATTAATGGACCAAGTCGAGGTTTATTAGCTGGCGATCTCGTGGCATCGAAAGGATACCGAGATCGTGCCAGGATACAACCTTGGTTACAGAAGGTAACCGAATTCGCGCGAAGTTACAATCGAAGTGTAAGTAAAAGAATGGAAGCACAAAATAGCTGTCATTAGCACAGTCAAACAAAAGCACGTTAAAACAAACACTGGTACAGCTGGTTATAATAATAATTGTTTTTATTAAACCAGTCGTGTTCTCGTGATAAATGTGAGTCACTACAGGCCTTTTCGTCCTATTGTAGGACTTCCAAGCAATGCGCACCCACGACCCTTTATTAATAACTAAATAGCCATTGAACAATTAAGATTTAATAGAATGTAACCATTTCTGACAATCAAATTTTAGTCACTTATCATACATGTGTTCCATACAGGTCCCATTATGATTTATTAGGGATATATGATTTTATACATTCAACTTCCCTTATTAATCACAGGGTAGATTGTGTTTCAACAAGCATTGTTTTTCATAAACAAAATGTCTTTTGTAGAATGTTCTTTGTTTTCCATTCTTCGTGTCACATGATAAGATTGGGTTCTTTTTTGAGATTAGGAATGGGACTTAGTTTTTAGAAGTAAACAAGCATACGTTTATCATTACTAGACAATACAAGTCGATGATTTAAATAAACTATCTAAGATGAATAGCAAATTCTGTTAGATATTATCATTAAGAGAATAAAGTCCCTCTGTGTTTTTCACATGAACATAATACTTAGCATATGACAATCTGTATGATCTAGTCTGATGACATCGATTATGATCATGTGAAACAAACCTGATAACTAGGAATACCTTGGATAGTTGTTGCGAACTGATTCTAAAGTTAACTAATGGTTAAGTGTTCTTTATGAAACTTGGAGATTCTAAGTTCGATTGATGATGGATTTGTAGGTACATAATACTAATGAGTTCCATACTGAAACGAAAATATTGTCCAATTCACTCTCATTGTGATTGGTACATGAAATAGGATCAATCTTTGATGAATATCACTTGTAAATTAAATTTATTCATTTAATGTCACTTATGGGTGATAAACAAACGAACAAATAATGAACAGTTAAATTGACAGACTTTAACATAAATGAAGCAACATTTACACAATGTACCATGTATTCAAGATCTCACTGTACAATGTTGACTAGATCTAAACAAGGCTAGAGCACTACGACAATGTAGTTTATGACCAGAAATTGTTTAAGTTTCTGACTTCTACATAAGTACTGATGTGTATTTACATGATTGTTGATGATAAACTCTTACCACGATTGATTTAGCGAAAATGCTACAGATATATTTAAATATCTATTGTCTAATATCCTTATAAAGCAAAATTTATTCAAGACGCTTATGAATAGCGGTTAAGTAATACCATAAATTGACTGAAATGAAGTGTAGAGTTTACGTGTTTCGATTCCCACTCACGGGGTCGTATATGAGCACTTCTAAGAACTCCCACACTATCACGAGATGACCGTTCAGTGTTCTAAGGTCTACAACGGTGGACTAGTTAAGATCGATTCGTGATTTGAAGCTATCAAAATTCTACCACTTCCATGAATTGCCTTGTACTAGAAAGTTTAATGTGTATTAAATAGTCATTAAATATCACACAATTTTAGTTAAAAATAGATAAATCCAGAAAAACATGAAAGATAAGCCATAATTTATTACTTAATTAGTTTATATATATAATTAAATTCATGAGTCAGATAAAGCTAGACCACTATGGAAAACCTGGAAGCACTAGATGGCTGTTTCGTCCTAGCATGTGACTTCTCAGCAGTGCGCGGGATGTGAAACCAAAACCTATCAGTCTCATGAGCGTGCGCTAGACCACTATATCACTGAGCCGGCATCCATAAAGTTGCACCACCGTCCAACATTGTCATCAATGAGTTACTATCTCACAACAGACCAGGTTGAACTCCAATGGTCACTGCTTCTCACTAGAACTCCAGAATATACCCCTTGAAGCCAGTCACTAGTGAGCATATGATGATGGCGTTTTGTGGATATGATTGTTATTCAGTATTTGAATTCATGAGTTAATTGAGACTGATAGATCCTGGGTTCGAACCTCACGAGGCCGGATCGTGAATGTGCACTGTTGAGGAGTCCCATATTAAAATGAAACGGTCTTCCAGTGCTTCCAGGTTTTCCATAGTGATCTAGCTTCAACTGACTCATAAATTCAAGTATTAAACAATTATTTATGAATAGGTAATACGATTTCAAATGAAAAAATGCCCTACAAATGCATCTTAATCGTATTTCAATATAATTCAATGAGTTAATAATGTAAAATTACCATACATTTTTTTCTAGTTGACATTTTCATTGTGTATGTTTACAAATGAAAGTGACATAACATTAGAGAAAAGGATACTTTGCATGGATCTGAAGACGACAGTTTCAGTCTAGAAGGAAAAAATTGATATTTTTACTAAAGGTTTTTTTTTATCAAAGTACTCTAATGATTTAGTGATGCTAGAAAATACCAATACTGAGGAGTCCCACAAAAGAACGAAACGGCTCTCCAGGTTTTTCATTTTGGTCTAACTTCAATTGAATCATGATCTCAACTATTGAAATTTCTCGAATAATAGTTCAGAAACAGGAAAAGTATTCTCCTTAAATTATCTTTAGACAGTTGATGTTTCTTAAATATATATTCTCTTAAGTGTAGAAGTCAATTTACTAAGATTTTGTCGGGTCATAGTGTTGATACCCCAATATTCTCTAAAGGCTTCTGGTATCACAAGGCTACTTATAGTCTATAATTACAGTTTATTCGCTGTGTAGGAACAAATTTTGAAAATGACGTTTCTCTCATTATTCTACTCCTTGATTTCTTACTTCATTGAATAGCCATTGGTTGTGTGGATCTAGAAACTATTTAGACAGTTACTATCTTAAATGTCCAGTATACTAGAATTCTCAAATATCTACTTATTCAATTATTCAATATGATAACAAGTTATGAATTGTTGGGACAGTTAATTTCATCGAGACTATAATTTATAGACGAACCAATTAGATTTACGATAACAGGTCTTAGATGTTGGCGCGAAATTCGTTCACCCATTTGGCTAAATATCGTCTTGGCATTTTAGGTGATGTCACTTTGTAATGAAAATCCTCAATCGAATCATCAACTGTAAATCATAATCTTTCTCCTTCATACAGGTTTAAAACCTTCATTTAGCCTTAGTCAGTAGATGGCCACTCTCAAAGCCACTCTGGTGTTGCTCAAAGATCGTCAATAAATTATAGGCTCATCTTAATTTCACTGTAATGTAATCAACTTACATAAATACTAGAAGATGAATTTAACCATTAAATCAACTCTCCGAGAAAAATTTAAACTATTCTTTATAACATCAGAGAGTTCTTTTTCCAATCCACTAAGAATTAATTAACTTTATAAAATTTCAAATGTTCTGTCGAAAATACCATCAATTCATTACCGATTATATATTTATCCACATAGGATTATGGAGATTGTTGAGTTTGGATTGATATTATGAATAGATCAATGTTAGATCACCATTGAAAACCTAGAAGCACTGGATGGCCATTTCATCCTACTATGAAACTCCTCAGCAGTGCATATTCACGATCCCACAATCACTACTCGAACCCAAGACCTTCGATCTCGTGCACGAATGTGTAACTTCTAGACCACTGAACCATCATCAAACGGTATCAATGTCTAACTTTCAACAATCCACCAGGCAGTTATTAATTATTCACTGAAGACAATAGTGGATGGTCACGTAAGATCGTGGATTGGTTGAGGTTAGACATTAACATTGTTGAATGTCGGCTCAATCGTCTAGAGGTTAAGCATTTGTATTCTGTATTACAAGTCGACGATTTGACACTTCATCTCTTTTCTGTCCAGCCATTTGAATTTAATCACTTTTGGTATTCCTTTATTCAAAGAAAAAAAAATTGTATGTATATTTCCCATATTTTCGTTTTAAAAAAAAGGAAAAGAAATAGGGATTTAAAATTATCGATTCGTTTATTTTACTAACCAATGACAATGCTCATAAATATTAACCAATCATATTGAAGTATTTAGGGCGAGACTCTAATTTATGGACGACCTTTGAACGAATCTTAAGTTACCTTGAGAAATATTAGCCAATCAGCAAACAGTCTGTATAGAGTAGAAATATATTATACAAAATCAAGGAAATAAAATGGATACACTTCTTTAACGTGGTTCAAAAACTTTTCAAGATTAGAAAGAGGTTCAGAGGCTTTAAAATCGTAATGCATGCAGTAGAGGAAATCATCCATACGGCTACAGAATACTCGGCCTCTGGAGCCATGATAAAGTCTCAAAAAACTCTTTCAGCTTCAACTACATAGTTTCAATACTGTTTATGTGCACTTCGGTTGCTGAGTGCACAAAATGCTACTTGTGGATAACGACATGATGCACATAACCAAGCCCATATAGGAGTCTGTACGCTCTCCAAACATCCGTATAAATTGTAGTACCTGGCTGCAGCCAGTGTTACTGGTACTTTTATGATCCAGTTCGCGGTGATTGTCATAATTTGCGTCGGTTGGAATTTATATATGGGGTTTTCATCACGAACTGACATCAGCTATAGAGCCAGAAATCTATTTAACCAAAAGGATGGAAGGCTTTAGCGTTAAAATCCTAGATCTATTATCTTATACCAGATTCATTCGTTCACAAATTATAGTCTCACCGTTTTATTTGTTATAGCCGCTCAATTATCACGTTTTGTACAAAATTCGTTGTGAACCCATCATACATTAGTATTAAGCACTGAAGTTGGCACCGTAACGTTGAAATCTCTAAAACGCTTCTGATTGACTCGTCCACAAATTAGTCTCGCCGTATTTAGATTTCGATTCGTAGTAGGTCGTCCGTATGATATAGAACAGCTGATATCTGTCAGTATATATGTTATACACGTACGTAGTCATAGTTCTTCAAGAAATTAGATTAGAAGTTGATATTTACTTTTATTGAATGACAAATAATATAATCGGTATTTATTATAATGAAATTAGAATAAAGAAACACAAATTAATCTCAATCAGACTGAGGATTTATGGAGATTGCAGTAGTATTAATAGTTGAATAACTACAATTTCTATAAATCCTTAGTCTGATAATGATTATGTACACATGAGTGACTAGTTTCAGGATAGATTTCCTAGAGTTCTAGTGAGAAGCTATGACCAGCGGAGTTCGATATGTGTCGGGTATGCGATAGTTATTCACTTCAAACAATAGATGAAGGGCAGAGCAAAATCACGGATCGATTAAAATTAGACATTTATAACGTTGGATGCCAGCTCAGTGGTCTAGAGGTTGAACATTCACGATCGAGACCGCAAGCGGGATCGTGAATGCTCACTGCTGAGAAGCCCCTTGCCGAAACAAAACGGCCGTCCAGTGCTTCCAGGTTTTCAATGGTTGTCTAGCTTAGATCGACTGATCAATTCAACTATTAAAATTATTTAAATTGAGTGAGTAAATATTTAATACGACATGTAAACAATAGTTATAGTTTATGTTGAGACGGCTTTCGAGAAGCACGACAGAACCTCCAGTGGCCCTAAATAAGCTGAACAGTTCCCATCCAATCAAAACATGATAGAGCTTCCTAGAATATCAACATGGCATGCTACTATTGAACAACAGCATAACATGCCTCTTTGTGGATTGGTTGAATTATCATGTTCTCATAGAAAACGCTAATATCTATAAATACCCATAATTCTCTGTACATTTTGATTGTTACCCAACAAACACTTCTCTAAGTTCCTGCTGTCTTCTGATTTTGTCATCACTGTGGGGTTCTCTACATTCGAGTGCTGTAGCTATATACCATATTCTGCCTTAATATCAAGTAGAGAACATAATGGTTCTTTTCATCATTCATATTTGATATGATGTCCGATTAGATACACACGGAATAATAGAGATAATGGTGAATAAACTCCAATACTAGTCATTAATTATTCAACTCTGTTTATACTGTTTATGAATTAGGCAATCCATACAGGATGTTTATATATTGCCATGAACAGACTGATCAACAACCGTGTAAAAATATCAGCCAACTGACATATGAAATCATTTCGATTTCATTGAATCATCATCACATTAGACACATTTCAGAAAGTGATGATTGTCAATTTGATGATTGGTTTGGTTTTAGGGAACAAGAACACCAGTGGGGATAAACGAATGTACTAGAGCACAACCTTACAAAGCATCTCAGTAAAATCTGAGAACCATTTAGTAAATGCTTAATTTGGAAAATGTTCACCAATTGTCTCAAAATGACTTAGACTTTATTGTTCTTGCATTTTCATACAAATTGCATCCTGTTTCCATTCTTCACTGTTCGATTCTCTTGTCTCTCTGCTCTCAGACCTTCTATTCACGACTAACATCATATACTACTTATGTCAATGTATAAGTAGCTCACACCACATGGTAAATCGATGTAATTTCTTTTTCTTTTAGAAGAAACAAAAAAGAAAGACTTAAATTCATCTACAAATAGTTTATTTATTGTTTGTATTATTATGTCATCAGTGATGGCTTGTAATCTGTTGATATGGTCGATGAAAGACACTTACGAGTTATATGATCAGACTAATGATTAAATAAACTAGTACGAACCGGCTAGAGTCAACTCGGAGTTCTCATCGGTTCACTGAGTTAGTAGCTTCTCGCCTAACCCATCCAGTTCAGTCCGAAACGTCAATATCAACCTTCACTATATAAATCAAACATCCTGGGTTTTAGATACAAGCAAACTAGACTATATCATAACATAAAATAGGAAATAATAATTAAACAAAATTAGGTCAAATTAGTGGCAGTAGGTGTGAGAGATTGTAGCTAATCACTTGGGAATAACTCAGGAATAGTAGAGTATAATCGTAGTCAATAGGTCAAACGGAAGCTTATAATTAAAGGAATATGAATATACATATAATATAGTGACTTAATAGTTATATAGTAATAATACATATGATAACATTTCTGTTATATCCCGATAAGAATAATGAATGGTAACTGTTGGAATCTATTTCTGGACTAATACTTTACGTATATTTTTTATCGTATAATTGTTAAGTAACTAAACTATACATATTCGTGTCCCTCTTATTATGATCTTTATTTTGACCTACGAACTATTAGCATACGATTTACCATTCTTGAGTTATGTCCAGTTAAATTGTACAATTGTTGTTTCCTATTTCATGGTACAACGTGGTCTGTTTGGTTGGCATATAAACCCAGTATGTTTGAGAAACATGATTCGTATCGCGGAGGCCGAGATCGGTGTTCTTGACTGTAACAGGCAGGGTTAGGCAAGGAGAAGACCTGATTCAGACTCTAGACTGCTTGTACGGGTTTTATGCAGCATTGGTCCGGTCGGCATGTCACTGTTCTCTAAGTGGCGGTTTCATTACGTCATATATTGATAGTGGGATAAGGCGACAAGTTATAACATACATTAGATATTCAAGTTATAGATAAAAAATTTTCAGATTTAAACAAATAGAATTTATTTAACAGATATTAAGATCATGTATTTAGTTGTTATGGTAACGGGAACAAGTCAATACATGTAGAAGGAAATAAAAAAGTACAAAGAATAATGATACATACATAAATATACATATGAAAAATTCGATAAATATCACAAAACAATTGACATTCAGAATGAAGTTTTAAAAAAAGTTTTTTTTTTAAAGAAAAAAAAATACAAAGAAGCTTAGGTGATTTACACCATAGCAACTAACCTACAATCCGAATTTCGATTATGGTTAATTTTGGTTAAGCCCTTTGATTTATCTACTTAACAGACTATGTTATTGGAATAGTAACAGTTCGCATATTTCATTGTACTGTTATCATCATTAGATCACATGACAGACTTTAATTAAAAATGTTGATTGTTTAAATATCACACAATGATTTAATCTCTTTCCCATGTGTATAGATGTATTCAAATGATATTGATCACCACCCAGTGATCAATCAATTGTGATTACATCTCAGTCCTACAGGAGGTTAGTCACGGCGGTAACGTCTCTGACTGTGAAGCTGACACGAGATCGAATCGGTTAGGGAGCATCAGTTCCCTCAAGATTACAGAAACACCTTGCTGACGAGTGCCAAGTAGCACGAAACCCGGGTCCAGGGTTTCCTGTTGACTACCTCCAACCACCATCTAAATCTCAATACAAAGTGCCCGCAGTGTCGAGTCACCTAGACTGGTGGCCACATTGCAACATGGTCGATAGCATTCGATGTGCACTAAATAAGGACTAGACAAGCATGACATTGATCACCACCCAGTGATCAATCAATTGTGATATATTCAAATCTTATTATATTAGTCCTTGCTTTGCGTTGCTGTGCTCTTAGACAATTCGACTATAAATTTACTTATATAATTGCTTGTACATACATATTCGCCTCTCCGCTTCAAATACGTTTGATGTACTCATAGCTTTGTGATCTGTTCAATCATGTCATGAATGAAACAAAATAATCAGTAAGAACGTATATCATGATAATAAATAATTAATCCCTGAGATGATGGAGAAGAACTTTGTTTTTAGGTCAGTTGAATGATTTTTGATAGAGTTTTGTTCTTTGATCTGGATGGTTTGATCATGGAGCTTTCATCATTCTTCTGAATGACAGAATCAGCAGATATAGGTGGTGTGTTAATGATATCGTTCAGAAGAACAATGACAGTTCCATGATCAAATTATCCAGCTCAGAGAAAGAACAAAAATCCATCAAATTACTTAATCCCTTTATATATTATTCAATATTTTAGTTTTGTTTTATTTCTTAATTTAAAAATTTGGTGACATGATTTAACAACAACAACAACAAGAACAACAAAGAAAAGAAAAAAAGGAGAAAGAAACAATCTATTCAAAACATTTCATGAAAAAAAAGAGAAAAAAAGTTATCCAACTTAAAAAGGAAAATTGGCACCATACCATTCATAGTATCTATGGAGATATATCTATTGAATCTCATTCATTTCGTTAGTCTCTACCTATCCTGTCCATTAATAATAACAATATATTCAATATTGTATATTATCTCAACCAAAAAATCTGGCAATAATAATAATAATTAGGGGAGTAAATAGTAATTCATTCATTATAATATTGATTTCTTTCCACCCCTCCCTTCCTCCTCCCACCCCCTCTCGCTCTATTCAATAATCATAATATAACCCATTGATTGTATTCATTCTATTCTCATCAGTTTCTATGTGTACGTGTTTGTTTTAATTATGAAATGAAATGTATTCACTTTTATTTTTCTTAATAGTAAAACTAATATAGAAGAAAAAGGAAGAAAACCGGCATAGAAACACTGGACGTTTATATATTTTTTTCCAAGAGAAAACATTTTGATTTACAAAAAAAATCAATTAATCAATAAACGTGATAAATTAATAATGGGGGTGAATCGATTTTGTTGTTGTTGTTGTTAAGTCAATGTGTTCGAAGATTATTCAATTAAATAGAAAAAAAGAAAAAAAACAAATAGTTGACATTGTGGATTCATTTTAATTCAACATGAATTATTATTCAGTATTTGAATATCAAAACTCTTATTCAGTCTGTATGCAAAACTTTTGTTAAGAATTAAATTTAGATTAGATATTGAATTGTTTAGTTTGTAGATGATGATAAGATGGTGATAAGCAATGGAAACGAGGATGGACGTTTTGCCAAATCGGAGATACATCAATTGAAATTGACAGCAACTTGGAGTGGATGTTCACTTCAGAACTCGAACCCAGTACTGGTAGTATGTTATTTTAGTAACTCGACTAGCTTTTGCCAACTTGCGTCATTTATGGCGCAGGAGAGATATCCGTGTTTACCAAACAAAGGACGGGTTTACTGTGTAGCAGTTAGTTCCATCCTACTTTATGGCAGTGAAACATGGCCGGTAAGAGTAGAGGATATTCATAGGTTACTAGTATTCGATCATAGGTGTCTTCGAAATATTGCTCGTATATCCTGGGACCACCAAGAAAGTAATGCAGTTGTTAGGAAATAAGTACTAGGCTAGGATGGCAAATCAATTGATGAAGTAATGAAACCTCGTCAGTTGAGATGTCTGGGACATGTGTTACGTATGCACAACCCAACCACCGACTGCCCCGATGTGCGATGTTTTATGGTGTAGGAGTAGGTTGAAAGAAAACTAAAAGCGGCCAAACCAAAACATAGTACAAATCCGTGAAATCACTGACTAGTGAACTGAGCCATGTTGGTAGGTGTAGACTACCGGGTTGGGATCGCGAAACGATAGCAACCTATGACTAAAGACCATGAATGACATGGTTCATAATCGTTTGCAATGACTCAGGTGTATCCACTCTTTGTGTTCTCTCAAATTTTAATCTCCTGATTCCGCCTTGTCTTTTTTTCTCTTTCCAAATTTATTTCACTGGAACACACTCCCTGAATAACATCTTCAAACCTTAATCTTTCTGATTAATGCTTATACTTTTACTACCTCTACCACTACGGGATTTAAATCGACAACTGCATCTCTGTGCTAATATGCTGTGGCAACTCGAACTGATGTATTTACGTACGGATTTCTACGTTGTTACTCACTGACTCGAGTAACTTAGGATCTTAACTATTGCCGAGATTAAACTATAAAATTCTGTAAACTCCACGCAACAGTCTAAAGCCTAGCTCTAATACATCAGAGAACAACGGAAATACACATCCTTCTCATCAAAATAATTCCATCTAACTACGAGCTGAATTAATCTTGACAAAGTGTTGTCGACTGCACCTCATTATAATATATGTATTTCTAACAAACACAGATAGGCGGTTGTTAGAAATGAGGAAAGGACTGAAAATGAAAAACTAAGGACAGCCGATTTCCAGAAAATCTGTTAGAGCACTTTCTATGTGTAGCTATTAAAAATACGATTCATAATATTTTGACACTAGCTAAATTGAAAGCTCTCATTTGACTCACTAACTGCTGTGATATCTTTTGCTGTCCTTAATTACAATCGATTAATTGGAAACTTATCATTCGGCTTTACATCATAAATCCCTTGGTGGTGTACAGTAGTCACTAACCTTAAGGTAGTGTACTACCAGAGAACTCTAACTTGTTTGTAATGGTGGTAAAAAAGCATTGTTGAAGAATTGCAAACTTAAATTAAGTAGTTGCCTACGATTTCAGTTAGTATGTAGTTTAATTTTACCAATGATAACAACTGTTCTTTTGAGTTCATTAACGTAAAGACAGTTTCCAACAATCAACATAAAAATAACATTTTAGAAAGCAAGTGAAAAATCATCAATTAGAAATGAATTCTGCTCAAATCTAGACTTGATTAGAAATAGTCAAGCGATGGAACCGAAAGATAACTTCGTTCATCATTTTCATGGAGAATCGTAAATATTAGTGTTATTGCCTGTTTCGGAATTAATTGAAAACTAACCTTGAATTCAGTTGGACCAAATCCTTCCTTACAAAATGGTACATGTAACCAGTTAGCTTACATCACTACTCCGCAGGGAACAACAGAAATCCTCAAAAACCCAAAATGATGAGATTGGTAAATACTAAACAATGACCACAATATGGATAGATGCTTTGAAAAGAGCGGCAGATGATTAAAAGTGCGATTTGATTTCAAGCTTGAGGTATGGATACAAAGTAACATAATCACTAGTAATGGGATTCGATAGATAGGTTGTGACATTTGCAAAGTTGGTCACATTTATGCAAACTACGATAAGTAAGTCTCTATTAGCCACCTAAGCAACCTTCCTATACATTTAAATGTACTAAAATCACGAACTGGCACTGTAACATCTTTTGGACGCGGAATTTAGCAGATGATGAAATAAGCGATAAAAACATACGCTTTATTAAACTCACAGTGCAATTCTTCGGAATATAGACTAAATGATACACTAAATTAATGAATTAATACCATGATAGCATAAATTGAAGGTAGCAAAAACATGATTCTCAATACATAAATCAAAACGGACAGTGGGTGATAGTGAATCATATATTTTTGTAGCATAAAGCTAACGATATGAAAGCTGGGACCAAAACCTTAACACTAATGCCTAACCGTAATCTAAAAAAAGCCATTGGATATCGAAAAGTATCATTCTTTTTAAAGCATTGTCTTTTTGAGTAGGGATGGACGGTGGCTAGCAGTGAAAAATAAGACGCGTGTTTCGTCCTAAACATCAATGGGAAGATTCAAAAAACCAATACATGTAAATTAAAATTCACCTGATTGCATAAGTCAGTGGTTATCTGGACTCAGTAGATGTCGCGTCGGCGTGCGAAGAAATTGGTATTAAAATCGAGTTCCAGAATGAACATTAACTCTGGCACCCAGGTATATCCAAATAACGAGTCCCAAATGAGACGAAACGCACATCTTTCATTACACTTGGAGCCAATATTCATCTCTGCTTATAATGCGTGTGACTTATTATTATAAGCTTTGTTCAATATTATATTTTTGGTACAATATAGAATTCTTAGCACAAAGTATTTGAACAAGTTTCCTTTTCTTATTTCTTGATCTACCCCTGCGATAAAATATTGATTGGTCGCCAGTTAGATGTTGGCAGTTCAGAAATAGACATCTGTTTAATGTTTATTCTGTTCGATGCATACTGCCAACAGCCACAATGTCTTTGATTGGTCTCTTTTGTAACTTGTACAGCGAAGAGTCGTGAACTTTTCACAAACGCATCAAAATAGGTCATACCAATTAATTGACGTAATGATGAGTTAAAACAAACAAGAAAACAGATAACTTAACGAAATATCTAGATGGCAAGAACACATAGGCCTGATATTCAATCGGGCCGCTTTGGAACATTATCGAGTTAATACACATGGAATTCACATACTCCAAAGAAAATAAAATGGTCAATTGGAGGCCCAAACAACCGATACGAATGAAATATACACGACTTTCCATTATTCATTTGAATGACCAACAGACCCAACACTATTCACTGTTTATTCTTGTCCAAGATGCACGTCTTCAACTTACTTTTTATCTGGTTAGCGTTTTTTTAGCGAGTTAGTTTTTTACGGGATGAGCTCCCTAACCTGATGTCCAACTCTCCTCCTTTATCCGGGATCGGGAACGGCAGTAGCCCCAGAGGGCCTCTGAGTGGAGTCTCCAATAGTGAACATTAAAAAAAGGAAACAAATTTCGTAAACTGCTATATATTTCAATGGTTATGATCATAAGTCAGTTGAAGCTAGACCATCATGGAAAACCTGGAAGCACTGAACGGCCGTTTCGTCCTATTGTGGGACTGCTTAGCAGCGCGTATTCACGACCGAGATTCAAACCACGATCTTAACCATTGAAATCACAAAACCCACCTGATGCTATAGATTTATTGATCTTTTTACACAGAACGGAGAGTAGATTAAAACAAACAAAACAAAAGAAAGAAAAAAGAAAACGAGAAAATCACAAAACAAAATCATTTAAAATAGAATCATTTATATGAAAGCAGATAATTAAAATGAAGAGAAAAAAAGGAGAAAAACTGAGAGCAAGGAAATAACAATTTCTGTATAATTGAATGTGTATTGTGCGTATTTTCATACATATAAGATCAAGGTAAATTTCATTGTGCACTAAAGAAACTAAATAATCCATCAGTAGTTTTGTGTATATGTATGTGTGTGTGTGTGTTTGTGTAAACAGTAAGGTGATTGAGACATCAATATATAAACTATAAACGAGAAGGCAAATGAAGAAAGAAAGAAAGAAAGAAAGTCCCTTGTCAACGTGAACATGCAATTTCAGTAAAATAATTTTGTAAATCTGTTATAGTGAATTCAAGTTGAATCCCTGAATCTGGATAACATTGTTGAATTAAATTACTAAAACGTAAACATTGTGTAATAAATTCTGTTTGTATTGATCTCCATACAACCTAAAATTTAATAATGAAAACTAAAATAAGAATATAAATATGTTTGAAGTTTTAAAAGTGATTACATAATAGAAAAATATCAATCTTTTCAAGAGAAATTAATTGAACTCTGTACGACAAAACTTTCAATGAATCAAGTAAATACAGTCATCATATCGATCAGACTAAATAAGCAAGATATTGACATCTGTTCTTCACGAGCCTTGGTTAGGCGTCGAAGAATTCTTCTTCGCCTATTACTCCCAATGGAGCATAGGCAGCCGACCAGCATTCTCCAACCCACTCTGTCCTCCGAATTCTTTTCTAGTTCCATCCAATTCTTGTTCATTTTTCTCATGTCTATCTCCATTTCTCGGCGTAATGTGTTTTTTGGTCTTCCTCTTTTCCTTTGACCTTCAGGATTCCATGTGAGGGCTTGTCTTGTGACGCAGTTCAATGCTTTTCTCAATGTGTGTCCTATCCACTTCCAGCGCTTCTTCCTGATTCCTTCCTCCACTGGGATCTGGTTTGTTCTCTCCCACAGTACGTTGTTGCTAATAGTGTCCGGCCAATGGATCCGAAGTATTTTGTGTAGACAATTGTTAATAAACACCTGTATTTTCTGGATGATGGTTTTTGTAGTTCTTCAGGTTTCTGCCCCATACAGTAGAACTGTCTTGACATTTGTATTGAAAATCCTGACCTTGGTGTTGGTTGACAGTTGCTTTGAGCTCCAGATGTTCTTCAGTTGTAAATATGCTGCTCTTGCTTTGCCAATCCGCGCCTTCACATCTGCATCAGATCCACCCTGTTCATCAATGATGCTGCCCAAATACGTAAAGGAACATTCCATGTACCTAAATAAATGGTCGCTCTTGTTGTCAGAAGGGGCATCGGCCTCGTAACTTCCGAAGGAATTCGGCTTTCATCATGAGGCGTCATAATTCTTCTAAATGAAGACCTTCTGACTCCCATGGCAGAGTTTAAAAGATTTGAATAATTTTTCTGGTTAGCGTTATTTTAGCGAGTTAGTTTTCTACGGGATGGGGACGCTAACCCCATGCCCAACCCTCCTCCCTTATCCGGGCTTGGGACCGACAGTAGCCCCCGGAGGGACTCCAGGCGGAGTTGTCGAAGAAGTATTGAAGCTAATATTTTAGACACTATATTAGTCGTAATGATTCCTCTATGCTTGTCACAATAGGACTTTTGTCCTTTCTTAAAAACTGGCACAATCAGTGATTGAGACCAGTCAGATGGGATTGCGTCCAGTTCCCAAATTCTACCTGAGACCTCAGTTAATCTCACTGCTAATACTGAACCACCATCTTTAAAAATCTCAGGAGTAAACCTATCAGGGCCTGCTGTTCTCCTTCGCTTCAGATTTCCTATGGCTTTTTCAAATTCGTAAAGAGACGGAGGACCTACATTAACTTGCCATCCAGGTTGACTGCAGATCGTGGAAAAAACGAAGTGTGGCTGATGGCCAGTTGAACTGATCCCTAAAGTGTACTGCCCATCGATTCGATCTCCTGGATTGAGAAGGTATAATATGTCCATCTTTCTCTGAAACTGTTTCGCTAACAGTCGGTTTCCTAATACTGGTTTCCTTAACGAGTCTGGACAATTGTCTGCTATTACCTATTGCCGCTGTCTTTTCGCTACCCACCACTGTTCACGATCATTGCGTAGGCTTCTTGTCAGTTTGCGTTTAAGCTGACTCCGCTTTTCGTTATGTTCAGAACCAGATGAAATGAATTTCCGAGCATCTATCAGTGCGGTAGATGATGCTGAGATCCAGTGTTTCTCCCTAACGTTGTGGTTTACCGTACTAGCAGATATCACTGCTGTTTCCACAATTTTTGGGATATCATCAACCAAGAGAGTATAACCAAACTCAAGTAATTGTCTTTTGGGTGCAGCGGTCACATGTTTAGGTCAACAAGACCATAAATTTTGTCAGGTATTCCATGAAAAAAATAATCCTTCCATGATTTTAGAAAGCGAAAAGAGACAATAGCATATAAATATCATTGAAAGCAACGTGAGATTACATTGACCAACCAAATTTATTTGTCATTTTCAGTTTATGTAATAAAGAATCATAACAAATAGTTTAGTTTTACAATGCATTTAACACAATTGTATTATAAAGATAAATGAAGAGAAGATGAATAAAAATAGATATTGAATGTGACATAAATATTTTATAATTTGCATCGATACATCCCCATCTATATCACAGCAACCATTAAGTTGGTGTTGTTGCTGATTCCCATTTAAACCATTTCAAATACATAATAGAAAGAAATGGATAGTCTTTTCAAGTTAGATATCATAATTATTACTATGATTAGTGTTAATAAGTTTGTTAACTTTTGTTTCTCTCTTTTACGCACTTTTACACACACACACACATACACACACATAAACGGATACACATTGATTATCATATATGATGATAGAAATTATGGGCTATGGGGATAATAAATAGAAAATACACAAACACATATATACTTACAGGGAATAAATTTTCTTCATCAGATAAATGTTTTTCAACTTTTTTACATAAACTTTCCAGACCATGTTTTACCTTAGATTTTATGCGATCATAAGAGGACAATTGAAATAAAGAGGGATAGAAAGAAAGAAAGAAAAGTATACTTCAATGTTTTATTTATACAAGGTTATGTAATATTATTCAATTAGATATTTTACATTACTTGGGACTTATGTAATTATTAATAAATGCCTGGTATGACCGAGGGTGGAGAGAGTCAGCTCTCCGTCTCAAAATAACCTCACATGGATAACGCGTATACAGCCACTGACTTATCGTGATGAGGGTGTTGTTTACAAAATTGAGAGGACGAGAAATGAATGTACAGCGCTATAACTGAGTTGGTGGACACATAAGATCCCAATTGGTTGATCACTGGGTGGTGATCAATGTCATGCTTGTCTAGTCCTTATTAGTGCAGATCGAATGCTATTGATCATGTTGCAATGTGGCCTCTGACTGTGAAGCTGGGTGACACGAGATCGAATCCGCCAGGGACCACCAGTTCCTTCAAGATTACAGGTACACCTTGCTGACGAGTGCCAAGTAGCACGAAACCCGGGTCCAGGGTTTCCTGTTGACTACCTCCAACCACCATCTAACACTTAAGATCCACATAGAGCAGTTGGTAAACTCTCATTTCAAACCAATCGTGCACATGGACTCTTGTATCCTGAAGGAACAAATAGCGTATGAACCACTTATTGGTCACTGGCTATCGTGGAACTGTATCTCTTAACGTTGCTCTATTGCCTTGTGCATCAGACCTTTAGGTCGAAGGCTCGAGGTATGGGATGTCTAAGAAAACCACCTGCTTCGATTTGGGCACACATACACACACAAATCAAGTGACTTGTGTGGGGCATATGTATTCGGTGCCCCTTTGTAGCAATATTTATATGTCCAAATAAATAACGATTTAATAGTATTAAGAAAATACAGCATATTTATATCTTCTTAAATGATATTATTTATGATGAATCAATGAAGTAATGTAATGAATATCTCATAAAAACAGCTAAAGTTTACTAACAGTTCAAATGATACAACTATTTTGTTTGTTTTGTTTTTGATGCATTATATGACTGAATTTATTATTTATTTAATTGAACACAGGAATATTGGTATAAGGAGGCACCAAACAGATATGCAACATAAATCATTCGATTCGTATGTGATGGCTTGGATACTTCCTGGATGCCAAAACCAAAAAAGGAGGTTTTCTTAGGGGCCACACCCGGAGTCTTTAACCTAAGGGTCTGATCCATAAGGCAGTAGAGCAACATCAGGAGATGCAGACCCATGGCAGTCGGTGACCAACGATTGGTTCATACGAGATTTGTTGCTTCAAGATACTGGAGCCCATGTGCATCATCGGTTTGGAATAAGTGTATTCCAAGTCCCCTAGGTGGATTCTCCGTGTCCACCAACCCGATTAAAGCGCTGGATAATCGCTTTTTGTCCTCTCATTTCCGTAAACAACACCGCTGCCACAAGGCAGTGAGTAGGACTGCCCCGGGCAGTGGTTGTATGCACATGTCCATGTGAGAGCATTTTGAGAGGGAGAGCTGACTCTCCCCACCCTCGGTTGTACCAGGGCATTTGGGGGCATGAGATCGATTATATTCGTCTCTCGATTCTTTTAAACGGTAAACAAATGACAAAAAAATTTGTCAAAGTGTAGTTTTCAACTCAAGATTTCCAGTGTTTAACATCGAAAGAAGTTTTAGTCGTATGCACACACATAGTTATGATGATTAATTATTTATTACAAATAAATCTAGAACAAGCAAGTTTAGTGCAAGAGTTACACAGTTAAAAAATAGGTAACTCAAAAATTTCTGACAATTCAAAAACACAGTGAGCTGACTCCACCTGATAGGAATTTAACACACTTGAGCTCATCCGATTAGAGTTCTAATTCAACCAATTGGAATACTGAGGCTCTATTCGCGGTTAGAACCTCTCTGACTAGTCTTAAAACCAGACAACCATCTTAAGTAAGTAATTCTAGATACTAACACTTATTTTATGGACTTGACGAAAAAGCGAATAGCAAACTCTCTTTATAAGTGAATAATTTATACTCTTATATAATTATATAATGAAAATTATGATCAATCTGTTATCATATCAAATAAAGAGGTGGGAGAGAGAAAAAAAGTGATTAGAAGACAAAGTTCTTCTCATACTAAAAGTTCCCAATCAACACTGATACTGATGATAATGTCTATAATGACAGCGAAAATTTCACAAATAATTGGGCTCGGTTAAAAACACACACACTTCAAACAGATCTTCATTATGTCAGACTATTTCTAGTAAACATCTCTGATCATCTAATGTTATGCACTTGCTAATAGTCCAATAGAAATCATAACTGATAATTCAGTCAGTCAGTCAACAAAGTGAAACTTCGCACGTACGTACATCAGTTCGAGTTGCTATACCACATTAGCACAAAGGTACAATTGTCAATTCAAATCCCACAGTGGTAGAGGTAGTAAAAGTATAAGCAGTAATCAGAAAGATTAAGGTTTGAAGATATTATTCAAGGAGTATAGTCCAGTGAAATAAATTTGGAAAGAGAAAAGAAAGGGACATGAAGAATTCAGAAGATTAGAATTTGAGAGAATACAAAGAGTGGATGCACTTGCGGCATTGCAAACGATTTTGAGCCATGTCATTCAAGGTCTCTAACCATCGGTTGCTATCGTTTCGCGATCCCAACCCGGTAGTCCACACCTACCAACGAGGGTCAGTCCACTTGACAGATTTGTGCCATGCTTTGGTCTGGCCGCCTCTAGCTTTCTTCCAACCTACTCCTACACTATAAAACATTGCACGTCGGGGCAAATATTATACGTATATAAAAAATTAAAATAATTTCTATCAAAGAAACACACACACACACACACAAACGTTGTTCATATTTTTAACGAATTATTATGAAATAAACTATTATTTATGGATTTTTTCTTTCGTGTTATTCACCTACCTCTTTTCCAGGATATTCTTTGATAACTTTACGTAATTCTTGTTTACTAAAAGCAAATTGATAACTAACCACTTCAGATCGTACACCAGCATCCAAAGCACTTTGAACATTTTCAAAAAAGCTCTTTAAAATGATGTATAGAAAAAATGGAATATAATGTATGAAAAAACAACAATGAATAATAAGTAAATAAAGTAATACTTAGATAGAAATAGTGCTGATAAAGAATATTTATGGCTCAGTAAAATGATTTTGGAGATGTTGTGTTCCTTGTACTGGATCAATAAGTCGTGAAGTTTCTAATATTCTCTTCATAGACAACATGATCATGAAGTATTTGAAAGAGAAGTAAGCTGTTAGACTCTCGACAAATGACCAAAAGCATATTTTACTGACATGGAATCTTATGAGCTAATGTAGACAACTATGGATATGAGTTCGATTGAGAAAGTGTTGAATTATAGGATAGAGAAAACAAATGCTTATGATCAACAATAAACCAAATATCGGGTCAACGGAACAAGGAGTTGATCAGCTGCTGAAAAATTCGAATACAGCACGAAATGATCTTAATTAGATGAGTATTGAAAATACAGTTGCATGTCGAACGAGAATAAAAGTTTGGAGTTCGATACGCGGATGCAGGGTTGTCGATGCACATTGCTGACGAGCCATGTGATAGGATGAAACGACATTTGATGCTTTCAGGTTTCCAAAACGGTCTAATATCAGCTCACAGTTTAAAAGCTACAGAAATTCTATAGTCACCACATAAACCGATGCTGACAATCCTAATAAATCATTTCTTATTGAACTGTGTGCTAAAAACGTTGTTTAGAAAGACAACGAAAATTTCACAGCTAGACTATCTAATTCAACAAACAAGAAATATCAATTCTTACGTGTATAGAAGAACAAGTGACCTACATATTTGACCACCTCACATGAATAATGATGAAACAAGATAATTTTTTGTTCCAACATGACAAGTTCAAAAATATTAATACGTGTCTCACACTAATAATTTGTGTAGTCTAATGGTCATGAACTATGATCTTATTGGTATATCAGCCTTTAGATGAAATCGATTGCAAAAAAGGCATTTACACTCAAATCAAACTGAATTTATCAATGATTGTTATAATTTGTAATTGTTTACTTGAGTCTGATGGTGTTTCGGTTTTAGAAATACTCGATACCACGACTGTAGCTGCCAGCTTGATACTACGTCGATCGCAATTATCAATGACGAAGACTGAATGGAATTATATTAACTGGAATACTTCCTCTCGGCACCTTCTTAATGCAATGTACTCTATCAAGACCTGTACTTGAAAGCTTCGAGTATCTGAATAGTTGTGTTAGTCTTTGTGGTGGTGTGGTGAATGAAATTAATCTACACATAATGACAAACTGATGTCAATGTGGCTGTAAGATGTTTGGTTTGTAACGATAACGCTGACAACAGTTTCACTCTAAGTTTGTAAAACTTGAGCCCTCCGATGTAGGGATTCTTGGCGACTATCTACGTTTGATTATATTTGGCTAACCTGGCTTTGCACAGATGGTACGATAAATTAACATTTCTGATAATAACCTTTAAAGCTTTACAGAGCAAACATAATAAAAAAGTATCTACAAAACGGTCGTGGGTGACCGGTCATAAGTAAACAATCGGCGAGACTCTAATTTATGGACGACCTTTGAACGAATTTTAAGTGACCTTGAGAAATATTAGCCACTCAGCAAACAGTCTGTATAGAGTAAAAATATATTATACAAAATCAAGGAAATAAAGTGAATACACTTCTTATATGTGGTTCAAAAACTTTTCAAGGTTAGGAAGAGGTTCAGAGGTTCTAGAATTCTAATGCATGCAATAGAGGAAATCATCTATACGGCTACAGAATACTCGGCCTCCGGAGCCATGATAAAGTCTCAAAAACTCTTTCAGCCTCGACCGCATAGCTTCAATATTGTTTATGTGCACTTTGGTTGCTGAGTACACAAAATGCTGCTTGTGGATAACGACACGATGCACATAACCAAGCCTATGTAAGAGTCTGTATGCTTTCCAATCATCCGTATATATTGTAGTACCTGGCTGCAAGCAGTGTTACTGGTAATTTTATGATCCAGTTCGCGATGATTGTCATAATTTGCCTCAGTTAGGATTTATATATGGGGTTTTCATCACGAACCGACATCATCTCGTCCATAAATTAGAGCCTCGCCAAACAATCTCTTGGATCCTATGGTCGATCGACAAATGCATGAATAAAAATTTATTTTCCTTTTCTTATTTATTTACTTACGCCTGTTACTCCTAATGGAGCATAGGCCGCAGACCAGCATTCTCCAACCCACTCTGTCTTCCGAATTCTTTTCTAGTTCCATCCGATTCTCGTTCATTTTTCTCATGTCTATTTCCATTTACCGGCGTAATGTGTTCTTTGGTCTTCCTCTTTTCCTTTACTTAGCCTTGAGGATTTCATGTGAGGGCTTGTCTTGTGACGCAGTTGGGTGTTTTCCTCAATGTGTGTCCTATCCACTTCCAGCGCTTCTTCCTAATTTCTTCCTCCGCTGGGATCTGGTTTGTTTTCTCCCACAGTAGGTTGTTGCTAATATTGTCCGGCCAACGAATCTGAAGTATTTTGCGTAGACAAGTGTTAATAAACACTTGTATTTTCTGGATGATGGCTTTCGTAATTCTCCAGGTTTCTGCCCCATACAATTTTTCTTTTCAGTTTGCACCAAAAAACTTTTTTTACAGTATACACAACACGGAAATCGCAACTGCCTATCAGCCTTTATTCCAAAATCATCGAAATTCAATGACTTGTTAACAAACACCTCCGTAGCTCCACATTCAAGTACTGAGTAATCATAGCTAAATCTTGACTAATGATTAATTAAATAATGCACGTTCACAGAGTAATATCGAGAGAATTTTGTACAGTATTAAGAAATAGATATTTATTGTGTCAACTGGAAGTAAGTCAATTTACGGAACAACAGTACTGTGTATCAAAATACATTGTACATAGATACGTCACCCACTATCAAGAATACAAAGAAAGCCAAAAGTCTAATCTTGCTTCAACCAATGATGATATAAGGACAAAACATAGGTATTAACGGAATTCTCACCATATCCATGAAAGTCAGCTATTCAGGGGTATTAGTTTCATAGTATTTGACTCGATAGTACATGCGAGATTTAAGAAATCAAAATGGTGACAATTAAAGAATTCCATTTACTTTGGTTGATCTCATATGTAAAAAGAGAGGATAATGTACTTCACAAACAATAATAAATAAAGAAAAGAAAATCAAATGAACTTACTGCTAATTTCTCTAATGGACGACCCATACATGTTTTTGTATATTCTTGTAAAGCTAAAGTATAACGATTCTTAGCATCTTGACGATAATCATCTAAGCTGGACATTTTTAAACGTCGAAGAATATCACAAAGACGATGATAATTTTCTAATATAAAGATAAAAAAGAAAAAAGAAAATTATAATAAATAACAAATAAACACAAGAAACTTGATTAAAAGCTTCTTTTTTGTCATTTTAAAGAAAATATGAGTTAACCAATGTATGTTCTTAAGACATATGAACTCAAATCTCTTCAGTATATAATAATATTAGATCCTGATCGGCAAAGATCACTTGTTTAGATCTATACATCTCACTATAAGAAATAACTATACTACTAAATTCAATGGAGTAGTAGTATTCAGATTACAGAATAAATAATTAGAATTAAGGTGTCACAAGGATAAAATCATATCAATAACAATTCATGAATCAATAAGGAGCATCCACCAAGTAATAATAATAACAATAATGCTGAAGATATATATAGACTGATGCAATGAGATAAATTAAAGCAGATAATGGTTAAATTGAATAATAATGGCAGACATAACCAGTAGGTTACAGTGTTACATGATTTGGTGAGTTTTTTAGTGAATTCCAAGCACTTGGATAATAATAATAATAATCAGTCAGTATCTTTAACATTATACCTGGTACCTTCAAATCACAATAGTTAGAACAGATTGCATGTTTTTGTGTCGAGATATGATGTGTAAATTGACCGTTAAACAGGACACATTTAAGAATATCTCTGGGAAACAAGAATCAATGAATTCATATTCCAAGAATGTTCAATGGAGCATTAAAAAAGAAATATCAAAATAAATAATAATGATGAATTTACCTAACTGGACAACTTCACCGGGTGTTTTCACACTTCTTGATGCAACTCGATCAATTTCAGTCATTAAACATCGTACTAATTCTCTATGCGCACGTTCTAGATCAACTAAACGTGAACTCTTAGCAAATACAGTCATTGAACATTCAGCGAATTCAATATAAGTGCGAACCATTGATAATACACCACATCGTACTTTTTTACACGGTTTGCTTGTTTTAAATGAAATAATTAGACGCTCCTGATGAAGAATTTTAAAAAATGCAAATCATATGATAACATATATAAAATGAATAGGTTTACTTACTATTTATACCATACATAAATAATACCTGACAGTTTAAACTAATGTTCAGAGTATGGTTAAAATTCGATGATTGCAAGTCACGTTCTCTCATCACTAAAACATCGTACCTCACAATAAGCAAAGATGGATAGTGGCTAGCAGTGGAATCCAGGACGAGCGTTTCGTCCTGCTTGGGACTCGTCAGCTGGACGCACCTGCATCTGAGTTGATGTCCACTCTGGGACTCGAACTCAGTACCGTTCGCTTCAAACGCAATCGCGTTATCCACTCAGCTACTGAATCCTGACAGTCACTTGCTTGTGCAATGTGGTGAAGTTTAATTCACTTGATATTGTTTTACTTGAATCTTCCCATTGATGTTTTAGGACTGAAATTGATCAGTCTTTGATTGGCATATGTGCATACTGTGCGTATGCCTCGATATTGCCTTAATTTACAAGCATTATAAGCAAAGATGGATAGTGACTGATTATCACAGTCCTAAATATCAATGCGAGGATTCAAGTAAAACAATATCAAGTGAATCGTAACAAATAGTTTAAATATGTATGCACTCAAGGTTTTTTTATCTGGATGGCTGAATCACAGCTCCAACCCCCGAGAACAAAAGGTTCGATCCCTGGTGATGTGAATTTGCACCGGTGAAAAGTTTCATACTACGATAGAACAGCTTTTCAATCGTTCCTGATTTTTACTGGTTGTTCAAATTAGATTGGTTTGTAGTGTTAGTCATAGAATTCAACTGTCCCCACAAACTTTCTTTATAGTAATAATCATGTGCTCACTAGCGACTAATTTGAAAAGGTAATTCCCGCAGTTCTCATAAGAAACTGTGACCAGAGATATAGGTAGTTTCGATCACAGAGTTAAAGTAAAAACTATGGTTTAAGTGAAGTAGAGATCAAAACTAAAACCTATGGGTCAATATCTGAGTGAGCTCTTATTGACTACTACATACTTTTAAGTCAAGGTTTAAGATATTTCCCTGAATCTGAAAACAATCAATCGTTATAGATTGATATCAACTTGGAAAAGAACAAATTATGAGAATTAGATAACTGTTTCGTCTTTAATTTCAAATTTTTCATCAGGGATCACCAACAAGCACGTTCAGAATCGGAAAAATAGGATCTCTATATGACTTTTTCAGTTAATCAATATCGAATCAACAACAACAAAAAAAAATAGGCAACAATATTGTTAGTAAATTTTTTTGTTCAGAAAATTATTACTTACAACAAGACGATTAAAAGCTCGTTTTGTTTCAATAGTAAGTCGTGATAAAAAATTTGCAATATATGTCATTGGAATTTTATCAGAATCTTGTGATTCTAATTGTAGTTGACTAGTATTGCCAATCCCACTACTAGAATTAGAATGATCCAAATTGGTTGTTGTGGTTTGTTGTGAAGGTGATGATAATAATGATGATGATGATGATGATGTAATTTCATTTTCTGTGATACGTGAAATTGTAATTAACAATGGCATAATCAATATAGCTTGTAATTGTTCACAATGAATGATTAAATTAAAAACATCTTGTTCAACACTATCGAATAAATGAACCATACAATCGAATAAAGTAGATAATTCATCGCCTTTATAATTTTTATACATAACGGTATTATGCTGGGAGAAAAAAAGAATATACATACACAGAGTGAGCGATCGGTACGTTTACGTGAGAATGATAATACTTTTTTAATGTGAGCGGTTAAATAAATAATCTATGATTAGGTGGGGGATGTGAGAGATGACATTCCTTACTTGGTTGGGGTCCGCGCGACTATCGTAACCAAGGCTTGGAGACTCTAGGTGACATGGCTCAGAATCGATCACAATAGCGTAGATGTATACACTCTTTGTCTTCCCTTAAACTATGAGATTAAAATCACTTCATATCTTTCTTTCTACGAACTAATTCTTTCTTTCTGTACTATATCCTTACATAAAATCTTTCCTTTATATATTACACCATTGAGTTAATTCCTTCTACGAATCCGGTGTTCGTCTTGCTGTGCTAATGAGGTGTGGCAACTTGAACCGACGCATGCATGTACCTGGTCCTACGATGTAACTGACTAACTGACATGCATACCATTTCACTATAACTATCCTCGTAAGAATTGCTATCATTGATTTTACGTTTCATATTGTTTTGGTTATATCAAGTAAAATAGTTTAGACAAAATGTCAATGACTTTATCAATAGCGAATATATATCTCATTTTGACCACCCATGGCTCTCTTTCAAATGACATATATATATATATATATATATATATATATATATATATATATATATATATATATATATATATATATATATATATATGTAAATAAGGAAACATTGCATATCCAGATAGTTGGTGATTTGGAATTATCAATACGTATCCCAGACACTTAAATCGATAAAGAATTACAGTTTCATTGAACAATTTTCTATTTTCCGCTTGTGATTTTATGCTTAACCTAAGCTTTATTTATCCCATCATTTAACAACATAACTATCCAAAAGAAAAAAGGGAGAAAAATTACCTCGGTAAAGAAGAATAACTCAAGACCTTAGTTTAAACACCTTTTTCTCATTGCCATCATACAAAGAAATCTCAGTTTAACATTCATAAAGTCAATGAGAATTATCAATCATTTCGAAAAAGTCTTATTCAATGTCCTTATGGTCTGTTAATTATTGTGTGATACGATCACCAATTAGAACAACGGTTATTGACCAGACCAATGACGCATAAACCAATACCAGCAGCCTAGAGTCAACTCCGAGTTCTCATTGGTCTACTGAGATATTGGCTTCTTGCCCAACCCAGACGGTTTAGTCCAGGACATAAGTTTTTGATGGAGTTTTGTTGTAGGACTTTCATTGTTATTCTGAACAACATCATCAACACAAATTTCAAATTAAAGTGAAGTGTTCGAATCTCTCCACATATTGTTCAAAGCTTTTCTTCTAACCTCGATGTTGATTGGTTACTTTTGAAGTTAAATCATTCCAGAACATCAGTATTAGTCTCCACTATATGGATCCTATATTTCAAACATACTTGGTTTATATACAAACAAACCAGACCTCATAATATCACAAAATAGAAAATAACATCTGTATTAAATCAAGCCAAAAAGTAGCGTTGATTGTGAGAGACTGAAACTAATAAATTGGGAATAACTTTAGAATAGTAAATCGTACAATAAATCAAACGTAAGCTTATAATAAAAGGAATATGAATATACATATAATATAGTTACTGAATAGTTATCCAAAAAGAATATATGTGATAACAGTTCATAAGTAATTCTCAACAGTTACCATTCCTTTATTTTTCGTTAGAACATACCACAAAGACGTTAATCACCGTGACAACATTAAAAGAAAACATATCATTACTGCTCTATCACAAGAATATTATTAGCATAGAAAGCATTGAATGTATACGTAGAACCAAAGAATTAAAACAAGATAGAGTGGTTCAATGGATCAAAATGTCTCATCCTACCAAGTGAATTTATGCGCAAGTATATAGAATCGTAGATGCTTATCGTCTATGACATAGGTGTCTGTTGATACTGATAGTAATCATGATCAATCAAACACAGTATAGCAACACAGAACAGGTTACAAAAACAGAAATATATGTAAGTCTATAGGTGTTCATAACTTAAATCACTCTATAGAATATAAATTTTCTTTAACAAATTGCAACCATTGGTTGGAGACCTTGAATAACATGGTTCAAAATCGTTTGCAATGGCGCAGGTGTATCCACTCTTTGTGTTCACCCTAATTCTAATCTCCTGATTCCTCCTTGTCTCTTTCTTTTCTCTTTCCAAATTTATTTCACTGTATTATACTCCTTGAATAACATCTTCAAACCTTAATCTTTCCGACTACTGCTTATACTCTTGCCGCCTCTACCATTATGTGATTTGAATTGATAATTGTATCTTTGTGCTAATGTGGTGTGACAACTCGGACTGATGTATGTACGTACGAAGTTCTCTACGTTGTTACTAAATGACTGATTGAAATTTTTAAAAAATCACTACAAAATGATCGAAGGAAGTGTTAGGACATACAATGAAACATATTTCCTTTAAAAAAAAGAAATGAAAATCTAGAGAAGTAAACAAGAGGAAAAAATGTTGTAGGTTAGGAGAGAGAGAAAATCAAATCACTTTTGAATAAGAACGTTGATATGCAAATTTCATTTCCGTTTGAAAATAGTGTATCATATTAAGAGAGAGATTTATTATTGTAATAAATCACTTTCTAGTTTTACTTGTGGTTTCTCATTAGTTGTAAAGGGAAAACAAAACAACCAAGTAAAACAATGAAACATACTTACTGACTTTTCAATTTGTGATGCATTCAAATGAAAACCAAAGAATTGATTTAAAAATGCTTGTTCTGTACGAATTAGAGTTAGAATTTTATCGAAACAACTATCAAAGATCTATTATTTAAAAAGAAGAAAATAAAGCAGGAAAAAAACGCGATTAAAAATAAACACATGAAATAATACAGCACTTGAATCGCTAGCACTGGTGACACATGAGGCAAAAGATGAGACAATAAAAGAACAATTAGTATTTGAAATAGAATAATTAGTAGAAAGTGAAGAAAAGTAGTGATCGTGGACTAAATAGTTTCACTTGCTGTTAAACACATGTATGCACTCGTAACTTTCAGTCACCTACTCCATGAAATGACATCAGTTGAAGAATCATCACCAGAAATCAATGAAGATTAATAAGGTCTAGTGGCAATATAACTATCCATATATTTCGATGTTATATCTGTTTACTTGGCCAATTGAATAAAATTTATTAAATTAAATCTCTCTACTGATAGGAATTAAAGTAGACATTTGAAATATTAAAAAAAAATTGAGTTCAAAAAAAGAGAAAGTTCATCCAACTTACAAAAAAAACTTACCGATTCAACTTGAGTTAAAAGATTTGAATCTAAATTATGTAATGACATAACACTTCCAACATCTGATGGTATATTCTCTAAGCGTTGAATTTCTTTAGCTGATACATACAAGAAAAAATAAAATATAAATAGAGGCTACGGAATAAGTTATTAAACCTTGATATGATGATTATCACGATTACGGAAAATATCAATCAACAGTTTAAATGATAACTCATTATTATCCTTAGTAACAATTAAAGAAGCATTGATTAGTATTTATAACTCAGTTTTTTTTAAATTCCTTATAAGTAGTACATATTAAAGACTGCATCATAAAGATCGTACACATAACCTGAAGGGAAAATGCAACTTTCATAAAATTGATATTTTGATTGAAACCGGTACCACTAGGAGACAGAGTATACTTTCATTAAAATATCTACTGATATTATCAATTATGACATTTATAAATTAAAGTCATAAAATAGTGTACATTCATTATGTAATACTAATTTCGATGGTGAAGTGTTCACTAATATTAAGTACAACGACAATGTAACTTATAAACGATTAATTCCATAGTGTTGGTCAGTCAGTCAGCTACAACGTAGGACCAGGTACATATATGCATCGGTCCAAGTTGCCATACCGCATTAGCACAGCAAGATGAACACCGGATTCATAGGAGTGGTTAGGTCAAAGGTGGTAATATATGGGAGAAAGATTGCATATAAGGATACAGTACAGGAAGAAAAATTTAGCTCATAGAAAGAAAGATATGAAGCGATTTTAATCTCTTACTTTAAGGGAAGACAGAGAGTGTATACACCTACATCGATTCTGAGCCATGTCACCAAGTGTCTCCAACCATCGGTTACGAAAGTCACGCGGACCCCAATCAAGTAGTCTGCATCTACCAACATGGCTCAGACTAGAGGTTAGTGTCTTCAAGCACTGATGCCTCGTTTTGGTTTGGCCGCCCCTAACTATATAGTTGGTTCCCTTATAAGAAGTTAGATACGACCAAAAAATAATAATAATTCAGTCCTCAGCTGACTGAAGCCGTAATCGTATAAGAATGGAACACTCAAATATCCCATAATATGGAGTAATAGACATTGATGATGGAGAATTTCAGAATAACAAAGATTTGCAACAATAATTAGACATATATTTGCAAATAAACAAGTGTGAGATCATTTAAAGGTGAGATTTTAAAAAAAAGAATGATGTCCGGAAACATAATAAAATGAATATTGTGGTAAATTATAGAAGTTGTGAAGAGTTTACATCAGTCTCAGATCACTTGAAAATAGATATGGAAGATTTAGAACAATGACGTGACTGAAGGGTTACATGAAAATTATACAAGATTTGACGAATTAACAAACGTTTAAGGAATTGAGTGAATGACGAGATTAGATAATTTCATGTCCAAATGGGCTTCTAACAAATCTTTATCGTTTAAACGAAGCATCTTCTGTCACTTAGCCAAAGGAATTTTAGCCTTACTGGCCACCTCGCCAAAAAATAGCCCTACTAAGCATATATCAATATACAATACATGACCAAAAAGTTAACGAAAAGATTGCGTTTACAAATTCGTTTTGGTTAAGAAAACAAAAAAGCAATTTTAACTTACATTTCCCAGGTCGAACAAGATTAGCAACGGAGTCTTGTGTACACTTCAATACTTCTTGGATTTGTCGTTTAAAAAAATTTTGTGATTTTTCAATATACATCTAGAAACAATTATAGAAATAGATTGTATGATTTTATATGGACTGTAGTAAAAAATATGGGTCAATGTCACAACTACTATAATTACTACTCATTTATAAAAAGTAGTATGTTTCATTCTACAAATATTATAGGATTGTAGATTTTTCAATTACTTGGAAACAACACACAGTTTGCTGACATCACTTCTGTGCAGTTAGTAATATCACATCTCTCGCGAACACTAAGCCTACTGTTTCAAATCTTAACGCTCCTCATAGATCATTACAATATGTAAACTCGATTATCACATCAAGATAGCAAGCTATGGATTACGTCAACTAGAAGAAAAGATTACTCTTCTTGAGTAAACCACAGTTAATAACATGATATGTTGCAGTGTAGCTGTAAAGATGTATCGGTATCTTATAATACAATTGACATAAAATATTAAAATGTCATGTGTAATCACCAGCATAGCTGAGCAATAGACAACCAGGCAACAAAAAAGGATATTTTAGCAATAATGAAATTAGTGTATATTACAAATTCTTGTAAAAGAAAACAAACACATTATTACCCTTTTAATTCCAATATATAAATCTTTTCTATTAGCTTGTAACCAGTTGCCAACTAATGGAGTTAGTTGAAGTAAGTCAGTTCTTTGAACAGCATATAAATCAGATGCAACACGAAAAGAACTTGTAATCATCATTGATGTTTTCCTATTTCCTCCGCCACCACCGCCAATACCAGATTGATTATTTGATATTGTTGACATTGTATCTGATGAAGGCATACTAATCCCTGTGTTGACAACAAATCCTAATTGACTGGCGTAACGTAACATTGCATCATTTACAAAACCTGATAATTTTGTGGCAAATGAATCACGTAAATTTCTCAATTCTTGCATACGTTCATCTACAGCTTGAAGATGTTCTTCACCTGAACGTTAATAATAAAAATGGAAATGTTACATGACTCTAGATACATAAACCATAATAGTGAATGCAATGAGTGAATATAAACTAAGTAACTATGATCGAAAACTCTTGATTTCGATACCTAACTAATGTAAGGGCACAAAAAGGTTTAAAACTTATTCTATGTAACAATTGATGGTTATAAATAATATTGAAGATTCCCATTGTGAAAATAGAACAAAACATATAAGCGAACAATATTGTCATTAGGCTTAACCCGAATATAAATAAATATTTATATGAAAATATCAAACAAATCAAGGGAATTTATGAGTCAATGATCACAGTGAAATAGATTACGCAACAACACCTAGAAGATATGCATGTAATCTGAAATGGGCTAGATAAAGACGATATACAGCTCTATTTTGGCACATCTGGTTAACAGAAGTCATACGACTGATTTATCACATACTTTTATCATTACCCAATTGGTTTCCACTCTATCTTCTGTATACACCAGAAGACAGTGTTTTGAACTTTGTGACAACCTTATCCCTTCCTTGGTTGCATATGACTTAATAAAATATTATAATTTTTCCCATACCATGTATTTGTTTGTCATTTTTTTATCTCTACTCGTCTATATACTCACACATCTAATGAATCACACGTTGAATGTCACTTACTTACTTACGCCTGTCACTCCAAATGGAGCACAGGCCGCCGACCAGCATTCTCTAACCCACTCTGTCCTGGCATTACTTTCCACATCTAAAGCTTCTCCGTCAAGTGTGATTCGACTGGTGCATGCTGTGTTGTATCGAAGAATCTTGTTTTTACCTTTGTGTATGTTGAGACCTACTGCTGCTGAGGCGGCTGCTACACTGGTCGTCTTCTCCTGCATTTGTTGTTGCGTGTGCGATAGAAGAGCCAGATCATCTGCGAAGTCCAGCTGCATCCTAGCTGTCCACGCGCTGAATGTTACATAATTCAAATGTTGTGTAATTATTATTTTAAAGTCTATTTATCTATGTTTGACCTACTTCCTATGTTGAACTAATGAATAGAACTTTTATTATTATTATCACTACTTTTCACGTATTATGTGTAGTTATGCAATTGTGACTATGGTCTCATGAATTCCCTTGATTAGTTTAATATTTTCATGTAAATATTCATTTATAATATTCGAGTAAAGCCTGATGATGATCTAATTAAAAACAATATTGTTCGCTTAAATGCGTTGTTCAAACACTGATTACGACAATCATGGAGATTTTAATAAAAGTAGTTGACAACAAGTCAATGAATTCACGATATACCATGTCTTGATTTAGCTGGTTCTAGCATTCTGTTATATTGGATGAAAATTTACTCATATTAAAAACTGATTAAATTTGGAAATTCCACAGATTGAAATCATGAGTTAATTGAAGCCAGACCAATGGAGTTCAACCAGGTCTATTGTGAGATATCAGCTCACTGAAGACAATGGTATACGGTAGCGCAACTTCGTGGATTTGTTGAAGTTAGACATTAACACCATTGGATGCCGGCTCAGTGGTCTACTTGGTTAAGCGCTTGACGCGAGACTGATAGGTCCTGGGTCCGAATCTCGCGAGGTGCGGTGATCGTGGATGCGCACTGCTGAGGAGTCTCATACTAGGATGAAATGGCCGTCCAGTGCTTTCAGGTTTTCCATGGTGGTCTAGCTTCAATTGACTCATGATTTCAATCTGTGAAATTTCTAAAATCTCCACAAACCACTTCTGATAAATTTGGAAATTTAAACGGCTTATTAATGAGAATCTGAACTCTATGAAGCTAATCCTGTCGAATAATACAATCGGATGTATACACTTATGAGTAATTTTCCAAGCTAATACGAAACAACTGTCAAGTGTTTTCATCAGTTGATTGATTTAACTATTCTAGAGATAAAATACGTTTATGGTGAGATAACCATTACCATGTACCATATAAGTAAGTTGTTGATAAGTTACACTAATAAAGAAGATATATGACAATCATAAACATAATACAAATTCTGTTTATTTTTTTACATTATCACATGATCAATAATCTAATGTTTATTTCTCTGTATCATAAAATGGATCATCTCAATGATGAAAGTTGTGCACATGGAAAAAGAGATATACATTGTATTGGTAATCGATAATGTGAGTACTTTCTGAGTGCTTAGGTCATATAGATTTATTATATAGAACTAATAGATATTTTATACAACTTACATTTATTTACGTAGTTTTAAATCAAATGATTCAAGTATGTAAGAGCTAGTGATATCATTAACTGGATGACTGAAATTCTAGAAGTGGGTTGATTCTATAGACTTGAGTAACCGATGGTGTGAATTTTTAAGTTGGTAAATATTACACTTAAATTATACAATTTCTAATCGCTTATTGTTTGATGAAGCTTCAATGCAAGTACAAATAGAGCAAGCTGACAGAAACAGACTAGGTGGATCCATGAAAAAATCAAGTGGATCACATACTAAACCTTCACAAAACGAATGAAGTGATCAACTCAATATATTGCATTCAGACAGAGAGAAATACAATTCAAAAAAGACTCTTCCGTTCTCACTCAGTGTTTAACAGACTCCGGATTCTCTCTCTTTATTAAACCTGGGTAGTAATATTTGCAGACAATAAGTCAATTAATAAATTCTTCAATTATGAGATTAGTTTGTGAAGCATTTCGAAGTTTCTGACCCAATTACTACGCGTAGTTACTATTCTGTTTGGTCATACAGACAAAATGACAAAACAATCGATAGGAACGTTATTACACAAACCTTCTTTAAATTCTGAATTCAGCAAACGATCCAAATATCCAGCAGCTTCGATACAACGTGCAATACCATCAGATGTACTTAAATCACCTTTCATTAATACATGGAAGTATTTTGGATCAACATCTAACCGATCAACTAGTTGTTCAAGTACATTTAATAAATTTGCGCGATTATCTACTGTAGTTTGGATTAATTGATCATGATCACGTAGGGTAGACATTGCATCTTCAACTTCCTATATGTGAATGGAATATCATTGATTGAAGAAAAATATGGTTCATCCAAATGGGTATGATAATAATGATAACTATCATAATGATCACAATTGTTAATATCGTCATAACAGTACATAAATACTTACTTGCTCCCGTCACCATTTGTGGAGCATAGGTCGCCGAACAGTAATATTCAACCTACAATAAACTCAGCTTTCCTTTCTAGTTTTTTACAAGTGCTGCTTATTCTTTTGATGTCTGCACCCATTTTTCAGTGCAGTGTGTTCTTTGATCGGTCTCTCGTCCTTTTGCATTCACAATTTTAGGTTGAGGATTGACTCGATGCAGTTTGATGATTGCCGAAGGATGTCCTATTTACCTCCAGCGTCCTTTCTTAGTTTCCTCAACAACTGGAAGCTGCTTTGTTATCTCACGCAGTAAATTTTTACTGATGTCCGGTCAAAAACCATCCATCTCTTCCAGAGCTTCTCTATCGTACACTGGGGTGTACGTGTATCCAGTTGATAAGCCCCAAATGGACATATCTTGGATCCTACTAGGCACCATCCAAATTTTATAAAAAGGTTACACTATGTTTTCTGACGAACATCCCCAGGCAGATAAACAACAAAGAGTATTATGAGTTCATGTCATTTAAATAAGTGACCACATTAGAATTCGATCGACGAAACTGGTTACTACTAAATAATCAAAGAGTAAATCTGTAAACCTCCCAGTCACGACCCGAATATTGTATTGGTAACAACTATGGAAGTCACTTTGGACGGTAAGGTGGTTCTTAGCACAAAATACAAAGTACCAGTGATCTTGAGATTAGAAAGACACACAAATGTTGACTGGAACAAAAGGTAAGAGTTCAAGCCAATCTGTTGATTGCTATCAATCACCCAACATTAATTTTGACTCGAAAAAGTGAAATATACGTAGAATATTGTTAAACATAAGCTTTTTTACAGGGTTTAGCAGTCAATATGCTTTTTCTATCACATATATTAAACTGGAATCAGATTCGCTGTTTATTTGTTGAAACGGAAATTTGATGAAACACAAGCTTAACAACACTACAGGTGGATCTTATGGTGTCGTGGCTCAAAGAACAGATAATGGCGACCGTCTGTTGCAGCTATGCTCAGATAACCGCCTGTTCCTTGCAAATACTAACTTTAAACATAAGGAAAAACATCTTTTAACATGGAGACCCCCTAATTCGTCCCAACGTTGGACCCAAATAGATCACATCGCTATCAGCCACCGATGGAGGGGCTCGATAGAAGACTGTCGCTCATTCTGGAGCACATGCCTAGATTCAGATCATGCTCTAGTGCGAGCGCGTATTTGCTTGCGTCTAATTGAACGTAGGAAAGACGCTGCAAGAAAACCTCTTAGGGGCCTACTTAATGATAGTCAAGCTAAGAGTATATTTCAGGAACAACTAGGAAAACAGTTAGGCAGCCATGTATGTGATGCCCACCCCGATGCAGCATGGAATGATATCCGAAAAGCTGTGGAAACAGCAGTGATATCTGCTAGTAAGGTAAACCAGAAGGTTAGGGAGCAACACTGGATCTCAGCAGCATCTATCTCACTGATAGATGCTCGGAAACTCATTCCACCTGGCTCTGAACATAATGAAGAGCGGAGTCAGCTTAAGCGCAAGCTGACCAGAAGCCTACGCAACGATCGCGAACAGTGGTGGGTGGCGAAAGCAAGAGAGATGGAAAAGGCAGCGGCAATAGGTAATAGCAGATAATTGTTTAGACTCGTTAAGGAAACCGGAATTAGGAACCCGACCGTTAGCGAAACAATCTCAGAGAAAGATGGACATATTATTCATTCTCAATCCAGGAGATTGGATCGATGGGCAGAACACTTTAGGGATCAGTTCAACTGGCCTTCAGCCACACTTCGGTTTCCCACGATCTCTAGTCAACCTGAATGCCAAGTTAATGTAGGTCCTCCGTCCCTTTACGAAGTTGAAAAAGCCATAGGAAATCTGAAACGAGGGAGAGCAGCAGGCCCTGACAGGTTTACTCCTGAGATTTTTAAGGATGGTGGTCCAGTATTAGCAATGAGATTAACCGAGGTCTTAGGTAGAATTTGGGAACTGGACGTAATCCCATCTGACTGGTCTCAATCACTGATTGTGCCAGTCTATAAGAAAGGACAAACGTCCTCTTGTGACAATCACAGAGGAATCAGTTTGACTAATATAGTGTCTAAAATATTAGCTTCAATAATACTTCGACGCCTAATCAAAGCTCGTGAAGAGCAGACTAGAGAAAATCAGGCTGGTTTTCGACCTGGATGTGGTTGTATAGATCAGATATTCACAATACGTCAGGTTCTAGAACACAGACACACATTCAGACGCCCCACAATGGTAGTATTTCTCGACCTTAAGGCGGCATTCGACTCTGTTGAGGTTCTATGGCAGTGTTTGTCACTGAAAGGAGTACCAAAGAAGTACATTAACCTTATAAAGGCTCTCTACTCGAACACAACTGGTAGAGTGAGAGCTTATGGCGAACTGTCATCAGAATTGATTACCTCAAGTGGTGTTCGTCAGGGCTGTCCACTCTCCCCATTCTTGTTCAACTTTGTCGTGGACGTACTTCTAGAGATAACACTTTCCTCATCTAGATTTCCAGGGGTTGATCTTCTACCGGGAGGTTCACTTGTTGACTTAGAATATGCTGATGACATAGTTTTATTTGGTGAAGACGCTGACAAAATGCAGAGTCTTCTGACCACTCTAAGCAACAATGCAAGCATGTTCGGGATGAGATTCTCTCCCTCGAAATGCAAAATGTTGCTTCAGGATTGGGTTACATCGACACCCGAACTAGTGATAGGGAGTGAAGTAGTTGAGTGTGTCGACCGCTTCACTTATCTTGGAAGTCTGATCAGCCCTTGTGGTCTGGTGTGTGACGAAATCTCAGCACGGATACAGAAGGCTCGACTAGCTTTTGCCAACTTGCGTCATTTATGGCGTAGGCGAGATATCCGTCTATCAACCAAAGGACGTGTTTACTGTGCAGCAGTTCGTTCTGTCCTACTTTATGGCAGTGAAACATGGCCGGTAAGAGTAGAGGATATTCGTAGGTTAGTAGTATTCGATCATAGGTGTCTTCGAAACATTGCTCGTATATCATGGGACCATCGATTAAGTAACACAGTTGTTAGAAAACGGGTACTAGGTAAGGATGGCAAATCAATTGATGACGTAGTGAAACTTCATCAGTTGAGATGGCTGGGACACGTGTTACGTATGCCCAACGACCGACTGCCTCGACGTGCTATGTTCAGTGGTATAGGAGTAGGTTGGAAGAAAGCTAGGGGCGGCCAAACCAAAACATGGCACAAGTCCATGAAGTCACTGACAAGTGAACTGAGTCATGTTGGTAGGTGTAGACTACCTGGTTGGGGACCGCGAGATGATAGCAACCGATGGTTAGAGACCCTGAATGACATGGCTCAAAATCGTTTGCAATGGCGCAGGTGCATCCACTCTCTGTGTTCTCTCAAATTCTAATCTTCTGAATTCTTCATGTCCCTTTTTTCCTCTTTCCAAATTTATTTCACTGGATTATACTCTATAAATAACATCTCCAAACCCTAATCTTCCCGATTACTGCCTATACTCTTGCTACCTCTACCACTATGGGATTTGAATCGACAACTGCATCTCTGTGCTAATGTGGTGTGGCAACTCGAACTGATGTACGTACGTACGAAGTTCTACGTTGTTACTGACTGACTGACTGATCTAGAATAAAGTGATTTCAATTATCTTGGAACTCCTTTAATTAATTTCATCCCATTGTGTTTATGTACTACTCTAGATCACTTATGACTAACTGACAGTCTACTGAAGTATAGTGACCACATATACTAAACAACAAAGTTACATATGAGTGAGTTTTATGATCATAAAGAGCGTATTATGGAAGTCAGACTGTTGCGACACTCTAAAATTAACTAAAATTTACCGCGCTGAAATACTTTAGGAACCAATCGGTGTAAATTATAGTTAACAGTGGTCGACATGATAGGCGCTGAGATATTATGTGGCGTAAGGAATGTTCAAGTTACTAGACCCTATTCTAAGACTCGAAAAATATACAAAATCGCTATGAAACAGCTACAAAATGTAACTTTTGTACGTATAGTAACAATAGTAACCTGCTTTTATGAATAGAATTACGTATAATGAATTTGAAAAGTGTATACAGAAAGATATGGGGAAACAATATAGAGTGGTATTATTACCGAATATGCATATTAATCGGAAGTGAGAGGCAAGAGATAAATTTATCTTTTCGTTATATAAACATTTTTTTAGAAAACTGTTGGTCTGGTACTCCAATCCACTTGACTTCAACTACTTTGCACAAATATAGTGAAAAAGTTGTTAAAGTAGACTTTCACAATGGACTAATGATTTTATAGATGGATAAATGAATCTACCTTAATTATTCAAAAAAAACCATTATACTTTTTACTGCAGAATTTTTTGTTGAAATTAGTTCAGTTTGTAAGTAGTATTGGTCATGTATTGACCTAATAAAAAATCTCAAATTCGGACGAAACAGATGTTTAGAGCTCCCTAGTTCTCAGTAGTAACCTCAATGGATGTTAAATTGTGATGAGTACCACTTACAAACTATCCCATTTTCAGGTTACGCAAATGACTGATTTAACAAAAGCGTAAAACACACCTATTTAATTATGTCGCTAGCAGTCATTCAACAACAACGTAGAACTTCGTACGTACATACATCAGTCCGAGTCGTCACACCACATTAGCACAAAGATACAATTTTCAATTCAAATCCCATAATGGTAGAGGCGGCAAGAGTATAAGCAGTAGTCGGAAAGATTAAGGTTTGAAGATGTTATTCAAGGAATGTAATCCAGTGAAATAAATTTGGAAAGAGAAAAGAAAGAGACAAGGAGAAATCAGGAGATTAGAATTAGGGTGAACACAAAGAGTGGATACACCTGTGTCATTACAAACGATTTAGGGTCATGCCATTCAAGGTCTCTAACCATAGGTTGCTATTGTTTCACGATTCCAACCAGGTAGTCTACACCTACCAGACTAAGTCGATATACTAATGTGCTGTAACGGCTTAAGACAATGTACATTAGTAACAGGCTTGCTATATTGATTATGAATGATTGATCTCATCAAGAGTTCTTACAGGATAAAATTGATCTTAACAATACACACAAAAAACACTTAGAAATATACAGAGAAAAGAAAACAATTTCAATTTATCATTTAGAAATATTAATAACAGACCTCTAAAAAACTATAATAAATATTTAATTGTTTCTCTAATAATTCAGCTCGTTCAATAGCACTGTCCAATGTTGTCATAAGACTTAATACTTGAGATTCAGAAGACATAATTGAATGAACATTTGTCTATTAGAAAAGAAAACATATGAACAACATACACAGTGTATAAACAAATGAACAGTTCAGTCATAAATAGTAACAACTAGACAATTAAATCCTTATTATTACCAATAATAACAATAATAATACCAGCAGAGGTAGATGATGGCTAGCAGTGGAAACAAAGACACTCGTTTTATCCTATTTGGAACTTGTCAGTTCGATGTACTTACATCCAAGAGTTGATGTCTACTTAACAGCTCGAACCCAGTAACATCTGCACCCAACACCATCGCGATACCCACTTATCTACTAAGTCCACATATCCACGACCTTGTCTAATAGGGTGAATTTTTATGGGATGTAGATACATCCAGATGATGAGTCCTAAATGAAACGGAAGGCATGTTCTCGATTCCATTATGAACCACCATCTAACTCTGCCCAAAAACACTTGCGATTTGATCGCAATATCGAAGCAATTTGCATAGGATGCACATAAGCTAAAAGAGACTGAATTGTTACAGTACTAAATACAAGTGGGAAGATTAAAACAATCAATACCAATGAGTTATTATTATTATTATTTATTATTGGTAAAAATCAGAAATGAGCCTATCTGACTTTTACTATGCGTAAATTGATCTCATCAATCAATTTAAAAACTAATGACTTTACATAAAACCAGACCAAATACCATCTATATAAATTTTGTGAAAAGCACTATAAATACACACTACAGAGATAGCCAAAATACAATCGTCAATTGATGTTAGATTGTATCGCGAACTTGATTAACTTCATAACAATATACTACTAAATAAATTATTCTTAGAAATAAAAAGGGAAAATCCAAAGACCAAACATAAATCATCTTACACCTTCAATGTGAGCCAACTGTTCTTGTAAACGTTCTGTTAGTTGAGCAGCATTTAAGAGTGTTGATTCCTCATCAAGTTCATCTAGAAATTGTCGTATATCATCTTCTTCACGTTTTGTCAATGAACGGTATGAATCAGTGACCGGTGCATTGACATCCGACTTATCTTTATCAACTGATTTTTCATCACCGCCAACATTATCCTCATCGCCACCGGTACCAACCGTTGACATATATTCAGGATCTAACCAAAATATTTTAGTCACAGAGAAAGGACAAGAATAATTCGTTAAAGTGTTAATTCTAAAACAATTTCTTAGTTTACGTTATGGGTAAGCATTGAAAATTAGGAAATATTGGGCAGCCATTTCATTTTAGTATGAGTCGTCCACGACCATAACAGAGATGAGCACTGCTGAAATGTACCATAACGGGATGAAACAGTTACCCAATCCTTCTTGGTTATATAATTAGGTGTTAACGCGTGATACAAATTCAACAATCTCCGACACTAATGATAAGTATCTAAATCTAAAATTTCTTTTTTATAAGATAGTAGATAATTTGTAAGCAAGATGGTATGTCTTAAGCAAAAATGGATGGTGGTTAGCAGTAGAATCAAGGACGCACGTTTGAGACTCATCAACAAGGATCGACAGCATCTTAGATTTGATGTTCACTTCAGGACTCGAACCCAGCACCGGTAGTATGTTACTCCAGTAACTTAGGATCTTATCAATTGCCGAGATTAAACTATAAAATTCTGTACATTTCACGCATCATTCTAAAGCCTAGCTCTAATACATCAGAGAACAACGGAAATACACATCCTTCTCATCAAAATAATTCCATCTAACTACGAGCTGAATTAGTCTTGACAAAGTTTTGTCGACTGCATCTCATTATAATATATGTATTTCTAACAAACACAGATAGGCGGTTGTTAGAAATGAGGAAAGGACTGAAAATGAAAAAAACTAAGGAGAGCCGTTGTTCGGAAAATCTCTCAGAACATTTTCTGTGTAACTATCAAAAATACGATTCATAATATTTTGACATTAGCTAAGTCGTAAGCTTTCATTTGAACTATTAACTGCTGTGATATCTTTTGCTGTCCTAAATTACAATCGATTAATTGAAAACCTATTAGTAGGCTTTACATCATAAATCCTTTGGTGATGTACATAATGAGAATTATTATCAATGGTATTTCGTGGTCTTGAATTTTACCTCTAGAATTGTCAATCTGAGTCTAAATAAAACAAACCAGACCAAAAACCTGGTAGATTTTCTAGTGTTCTGACAGGTGGTTTGTCAACAAATTGTGAAGTCGAAGGGTGCACGACGTTGACGTTGAGTAGAACGGCCGGTATAGGTAACAAATTGGTTTACTATAATACAAAGATTCATCGAGTGGAACGTTTAAGAGAACTTTGATAACCTATAAGGTTCAATCCTAATTGATATATTTAAGGTAACCTTAATTTATGAAAGTGAAATGTTACATTTTCATATCTGTTTTAATAACACAGTTGCACTCACTTTGTCTAACCTGACGTGACAATTTTAGGATGTTGAAGTAACTAATCGATAGACTGAGCATTCCATACAAAATCCTCAACCTAAATCAGGCAATAAACTTTGATAATCTTATCAAACAGTTGTTCTCTTATTCACAACGGTAAAACTTAGTTATTTCAATCAGTTCATAAGGTGTTAAAAGTGGTAATATCAATAGATAGATAGATAAAAAGTGAATTATAACATTAATTGAATTCTTAAGTCCGGTGACAAAAAATATGACTTTAATAGAATACCATATAACAACCGAAAAACTACTGGACCAGAGAAGTCAGTGATGTCATTAACCTAATATTTCATCCACTTTTAGACAATACATATGCGTTTTTTCAGTGTAACACATTAACAACTACAGATTCCCGTACTCAGCCTTCAGAGATTTTTGTATGTGACGGCTAGTGTGATATTACAGACCTACCCTAACCAAGGTATGAAAAAAAAACGATTGCAGAACTTGTACCCCAAACATTGATATAATTCAAGTGCATAATAAAATATACAACCCATTCTAAAATTATGAGACAAATTAACGAAAAGAAATCATAAACGTTAACTCATTCTGCTTACTAAGCAAAGCATCCAATGTTTCATGTTGGCTAAGTGGAGAAATATTTATATCTTGTGGGAAATTGACTAATTCTATATCTTTGATCACATGTGGTAGAAGTGTTGCAAGCGTACGACAAAATGAACTGACAAAATGTCTTTTTTCTTCTAATTTCAAAGCATTAAATACCCATATCTGAATTAATGGAAATATAGGGAAAATAAGGGAAAATGAATGGAGTCTAGAACAAATGAACATGATAATTTATGTCCACAAAATAATACGACGGTAAAAATTGTTACTTGAAAATATAACTTAATGCACAAACGTATTAACAACCCAGACATGACTCAGCTTCTAGATAGCAGGTATTTCAACTAGACTGAATAGATTATTCTAGTTGTATGACAAAATCCAGTGCATAATTTGCAGTATGTAAAATAAAAAAAAATGTTACTGATACCAATATAAAATTACTGATATGGTCAAACGCACAAAAACCATTACACAATATGGCATTCAATAGTGCTTGAATAATTCCGTGTACTGATGAAAGAAAAAATCATACGTAAATGAAACTTGAACATGTATAAGGGTCTTACTAATAGCGTAATCTCACAAGGAGTACCATTTCATTGCTAAAATTACGCATAAAACCCGGGTTGGTCGCAAATATGAAGGGGGAGAGACGCATCTCAAACATCCTGGCATTGTTGTTCAGTGCTACCAAAAGACTCGGCATTTTACCAGCGCCTTCACCAAACAGGACTATGTCATCTGGGTACTCTGAGTCGATAAGCGGAACTCCTGGGAAGAGATAAATGGCTGAAAATTCAGTCGATGAGGACGTTATTACCAGTAGTGAGTTTGTGATGAGGTTGAACAAAAATAGAGATAGTGGACAGCCTTGTCGGACAACACTTGAGGTTAAAAAACCAGATGACAGTTCGCCATAAGCTCTGACTCGACTGATAGTGTTCAAGGAGAGAGCCCTCACAAGGTTTATGTACATCTGAGGTACATATCCCAATGACAGACACTACCACAGAACCTCTCGGCCGAGTCAAATGCTGTTTGTAGGTCAAGAAAAACTATCATTGTCGGATGCCGATAAGCAGGCCTGTGTTCGAAAACCTGACGAATGGTGAATGTGGTCGATGCAGGCACGACCAGGTCTAAAGCCAGTGTGATTTTCTCGTGTTTGCAGTTCAAGAGTCATGATTAGGAGTCTGATAATTCTTGAGGCCAGTATTTTAGATGCTATATAAGTCAAACTAATCCCTCTATGGTTTCCACAGGATGATTTTGACCCCTTATATATTGGGACAATAAGTGATTGTGACCAGTTAGATGGGATTACGTCCAACTCCCAGATTTTAATCAGCCTAATTGCCAAAACTAGACCACCACACTTGAAGACCTCTGGAGCCAATCAATCTTCCCTTCATCGTTTCAGATTAGCAATAGCTTTTTGAACTTCAGATAGAGTCGGGGGACCTACTTCAATGTTCCATTCACACTGTCTGGGAATGATGGGTAGTTTTAAAGTATCTGAGGGCCAGCTGGACTGCTACTTAAAGTTTCGCCCATTGTTCTAAACGTCTGGGCTGATGTTTATTCAGCTGAATACTTATATTGGTACAAGGGGGGCACCAGATATATATGCGCTGAGCAGATAAGTGTCATCCTATTCCGAGATCGCCTCACACTTCTTAATTCCAGTTTCTTTTATTAGTCCGAAGAGCTGCTTGGTGTTACCTACAGCCGCTGTCTTTTCCATCTCTTTTGCTTTGTCACCCACCACTGCTCACGGTCGTTTCTTAGACTTTTGGTTAACCTAGATCTGATTTGCTTTCGCTTTTCATCGTATTCAGAGTATGATGGGAAAAGTTTACGAGAATCCATCAGTGCAATGGACTAAGTAGAAATCTATCGGCTTTTCGTGACCATTTGGTTTAAATCACTAATAGATGTCGCTGTTGTTTCCACAGGTGTGAATACCGGAATATGTGTAAAAAGATCATAGCTGGATGCTGCACCACCTTAGAAAGATAGTTAGCATGCGACAGCCGAACTTGACCAATGTCACGCGACAAATACGAAAACAGATCTGGTTAAAGTAGAGATGTTCATCCGAGTTCAATTCCATTGGTATCTCAACCGCACCACGGATATCAACCATAAGACCAGTACATGTTACTGAAGAAGCTATCCTAATCGTTCAAAAATCTGATCTGGTCACTGATTTCTGATAGGTTACATCCCCGGTTGCGATCATCCCTCGGATACGCTATTTCAACACAACCCACGATGTTGTTCAAAATATCCGTTTCCCAAACTTCACAGTTATAACTATATTTAGGTATAGAAACAAATCGTGCCTACCAAAATTTGAGTCTAACTACGACAGTAGTTAAGTCACTTGAAAAATGATTTGGGCTGTTGCTTACTAAGTCACGTAGAAACATATAATCTGTTAACTCCCGAGGAACACGGGTTTTGAATTAAGCAGTCATGCTTACCTAGCTTACTAATTGCGAGAGAGGATCGGACAGCAGCCCAAGATAAGGGTTTCTCTGTCGGTGTGATACTCATCGATTTTAGTAAGGCATCTAACGTTATTAAGGCTTAAATAGAAACTCTTTAGCTTTGGGATTACAAGTGCCACAAAAGTGTGCTTAAGAAACTCCTACTGTGACCGAAGACAGGTGAGGGTATGTTGGACACTATATCAATGGGAACTAGTCAAGAGTGATGTATCCTAAGGTATCATCTCAAACTCCCATTCCTTTATACCTCTAAATCAATGAATTACCGAGATTGTTTAGGTACTCTACACTGTTGTTTGCAGATGGTGTTGGAAACTGTAGAAGCTGGATCTTCACGAGAGAACAAGCTGAAGAAATTAGCACAGGCTCACTGTATACATAGTGAGTTTCTACTGATGACTAGGATAAAATACCATGTCAAAAGAAACGTCACGGTTATTTCCAGAATGAAAAAGTCACGTTACGAAGACTAACCTTATTTTCCGTAATGATTTGTAATTCATAGCTAGGTTGAGTTTTTGTATCTCTGCAATCAATTTTTTTCAGATTCTTCGCGTTGCATACTTGCACTTTCTTAATTTCATTTTTATCCGTAATCTTGACGAGATAGACCTGAATGCTCGTAGGCTTCGTTAGTGAAACTAAGATATTGTTAATGATCTGCACTAATTACTTGTAAAAACTAAATGTTTCCGTTTGTGCTTGCTTTGGTGTCCAGATATAACACCAATCGACAAGCCGACACGTTCATTTATAGGATAAAATAATCGTGAGAGTTGATTAGAGTGATTTTCGGACATTGGAGCCGATAAATTCGTGCCGAACAAACTAAGATCTCAGATGTAGCGGATCGCGTCTAGTCGGAAGGAAGTCGAATGCACGACCCAGCAAGTGCACACCATGCGCTTACACTTATTAACAAATGCAATCAAGCGAAACCAGAACTCAATCCAACGCACTACACTATTAACCAGCTTGGCGCTACAAAATATAAAACAAATTTCCGCAAATTTGTCGATAAATTCAAACAAATATTTATTGTTTGATACAATAAATATGCCTTTTTGAATATACTAGATTTTCAAAATTGATTTATTAACAGTCAAAATCTATAACTTTGTTCAAGTTGTAACGCAATTTCATCATCTCAAAATCTCGAAGATGATTGGCCAGTTAAATTTTTTGACCTGCCTATGTTAGATTGATTGTAATGAACTAGTTAGGCTTATTCGTATGCATAAGGCCTTCCCTATCTAGTCTATATAGACTCGTATTGCCATCATAGCTAATCTAAGCTCCCTTTGTTATTGTTTTGACTGGTAAGCGTAGTTTACTATCAATGGTATCTTATGCGCTTATATTTGCTTTTATGCGATGGAGCATCTGATTTCGGATTGAAATTTTTTTCCAGATACATTGGGACTATTAAATAATCATGAATAAGACTAAAGATAAGAATAAACCTAAGGGTCCTATGTCTGCTTATGCCTGTTTTGTACAAGTTATTCGAGAAGAGCACAAAAAGAAGCATCCTGGTGAACAAATTGTATTCAGTGATTTTTCAAAAAAGTGCGCAGAACGATGGAAGGTTAGTAGTCTCTTTTTTTTCTTCTAAATCTTCAACTTTAATCTTACAGTTAATGACGCCAAAAGAGAAGAAACGATTCGAAGATCTAGCTGTTTTGGATAGAGAACGATTCAATCGTGAAATGTGTGATTACGTGCCACCAGATGGTATGAAAAAAGGGAAGAAACGCAAGGGTCCTAAAGACCCCACAGTACCTGCACGAGCCTGGTCTGCTTTCTTTTTCTTCTGTGATGAATTCCGTTCAAAAGTCAGAGAAAGCAATCCGGATTGGAAAGTTGCAGATATTGCTAAAGAACTTGGACGTCAATGGGAAACATGTCAAGATAAAGCAAAGTATGAACTATTAGCTCAAAAAGATAAACAGCGTTATGAAGAGGTAAATTATTCACTTTGGTTCATAAGTATTTTTCTAATTCCTCTGAGTTTATGCCGGTATTGTATCTGTAAAAAATTTTCGTTTCAGGACATGATAAAATATCGGGCGGGGACTTATGTTCCTAGAGAGAAGAAACTTGCAGGTGCTGTGTCAAACTCTGCATCTATCAGGACTTCTGAAGCTCAGAATCCAGATTGTGCTACAGTTACCAGTGCTGGAGGTGATGAAAACGGTGCGGAGTTAGAAGATGAAGATGACGGCGAACCTGATGAGGGTGAGGAAGAGTGAAGATCAGAACATTAGGTTTTTGATAACTCAGTTGTACAGGTTTATTGCATTTATAATGTTCTAATCCCCTTCCAATTCTTACCTAAACTTTGTATACATTGGTTTTATTGTTATTTTTGTATCATTCATAAATTGAATGTACATCATTCATACTTTGACTTTCGTTTATTGTGTGATGTAAGATTCTGATAAACATATATATTATTGTTCATTATTGAGTGTTACTGTATTGTAATTTATAGTAGTACAGTTATATTCACGAGCTCGACTTTTCAACGTTTGAAATAAGGAGACGGCATGTTGTATATTCTTTTTTTTTTCCTGGACTACCGGGTACGTGTGGGTCCTTTTCTAGAGTATCTAGTCTTAAATAAGTTGGTCGTAAACCCGGGCCAATTCTATATTATATCCCGAAAGTTGGCTTAGCAATCGGGAAACCTATACAGCAGGGATCTCTCCTTAACTTGTAAGCTCATCTGCTCTACTATTGTTATTCTTATTTAGATGATTGTAAGAGAGGGCTAAATCAGCCCCAGAACTGTGGTTAATTCGCTAAATAATCTACGATGGAGTGATGTGAATAATCCTGACGCCGGACACTTCAGTACATACGAGTTATAGCACTAAATTTCCCCTAAAGATCTGAACCACTAGATTTCATGTTATCATGTCACCAAAAAGCCATTTCCTGTGTGATAAGCACCATAAATATTTACTGATTACTTTCCTATCAACGAAAAGTCAGTTAATCTTCCCAAAACTCCATGATATAAGAAGGATGAAAATGTCAATCATAACGTAGAACGAAAAGGCTGGGAAGTATGGATGGTAACATTGTCTGGACTTTGGTTAAAGAATATTCATATATGCATAGCTTAGCGGCATTAGCACATCCGAGTTACAGATGAGATGTCACAGTTTGGTAAGTGAATATGTATCCAAAACTCCACGTAGAAAGATCTGTTTAATCTCTGTTATTGGGGTGATCTTTCCCATCAACTGAACATGATGCTTCCTCTACGATACCAGACAATGGATTAGAATACTAAACAGGAAAAAGCGTTATTTACTTTGATATAGTCTCGCAACGTACTTTCACTGAATCTAGTTGAGGAAAAAAAGCTTGTCGGCACAATGTGATGGACCTATCCCAAAGCTTCTTGAAGATCGATGAGTGACTGAAGGCTACAGGTTACTGTGCTAGGTCTGCTAACATTCAAATTTTATGTCGAGATGTATAAAGCCTTTAAACTGATCTGGGACTTAATCATTACAATTAAGTATGTTTCGGCATACACTAAATGCGAAAGTAAGAGTATGAGATTCCAAAACACTTCCCTCTTACAATATCCCAAAAGTCAAAATAAGTTACGATTTTAAGACCACGCTCGCTGGCACTCGGAAGCAGCCATGGGTCTTAGAACACAATTGATTAAGAAGGATATGCACAATGGCAGATCCACGCTAACCACACTATTAATAAAATCCACACTGGAATAATGCGGGAGTTTTAAACCATTATTCGCGAACGAACTCGGATCTTCTGCAGAGTTTAGTGAACTACTACACTTAAGATTTTGAGGTGGTTCATCCAATGTACATAGGATGACTTCATAACACTATCTTAGACGAATCAATTCAAATACTAGGGGATTTCTCATCTTGCACTCAGGGTGATTTCACTTTATAGTCAGACCTAATGAAGCGATACATTCTGCATAGATTATTTCGCCCATTACGTAATCTCACCTTGAATATTTAATATGGTAATTGTCTATCACTTTATATTACCTGATGTTCACTCCATTTAATAGTCACTCAATTATATTAGACCTACACATTAATTCAAGTAATTAGTATATACAACTAATTTCATCATCTGGGAATGTTAAACTTATTTTGCTTACAATTTTAAATTTGGATTTTGACATATAAAGTTAATTCAGACTACATTGATCCTGAGTGCTGTTAGAGAAATGAGGGCAGCTATCACTTCCCGGTTGCCCACACCGTGGGAGGGTCCTTCTAGAGGTACCTGAAAAGGAAATTGGATTAGATATGGTCTTAGTGACCTGAGAGCGTGACCACAGTGCCCAAGGGACAACTGCTTGAGGTCGGTCACACACGACCTTTTTGTAATTTTCGTGTTAGCTCCGTACTCACTGGAACCTTACCCCTGGAGACAGAAATCCGTGGGACAAGACGAGATGTGCATTTTAATGGTCAACCTTTTCTAACACCACTCCTTGTGGCAAGGCAGCACCGCTGCTATGCTGGTTTCCTGAACGAAACACCTTACTACCGTCACACCTCTGTACAGTTAGCAGTACGACTTGGTGTTCTGGCCTTGGGTTTGCTGCTTTTAGTCTTACCGCTCGTCAGCCGACCTGTCTGGCATGGTGAGACTATGAGGAACCATTGTTCCAGCCAATATAGCTCGACTGGACCACCACAATAGGCAAGCCCGACCTCCGTGTCAAGGTAACTGCAACGGTCATGTCTATAATTGGTTTATCTGCATAGAATATAGTTTAGTCTGAGGATATTATTAATCATGAACTAATATGATCTAGAAAATTTTTTAACAATATAAAACTCCAGAATAGCCATTTCTTCCTAATTTAGAACCGCTCATCAGTAATCCATGAGATCGAGATCAAAAGCTATCATTTCTCGAAACGACTGCTTAATGGTTTATTCATTTAGTTTGGAAATACCATAATCATAACCTTCAAGTTCACACGATGATGACTGTGTAGTTGCTCAGTTGGACATTACTGAATTTATCTTTGAAATTTCAATTATTTTGCTTACACAGTTTGTGTGCAACAACATATTTTTAGAATATTCCATGTCTCTTCTTCAGTTGTTAACTCTCTCCAGGGGATTTTAAATTCGGTTTGCTGGTTGTATGTTATCGCTATAAAGTTCTTCATATTTTACACTCTTGTCTTTCTTAATAGCCCAATACGTTTGTCTGCTTTATTGCTCTTAGACTTAGATATTATTCGTTTACACAACGCAAACAAAGGAGTCAGTAATTATAGGAGTTATCTCCAGCAATAACCTTTGTGATAATAATAACTGTTTGAAATCATCAAAATTTGACTGGTTAGACTGAATTTCGACTTCACTATCTACCTCAACATGATGAATCCTATTGTATCTATACATTGCTGCTGAGTACTCAAATAGAATAGAACATTCGTCTAATGATTCGTTCAACAATAAACTTTTCTGGAAAACAGATGATATAATTATGAGTAACCATTTTTGAGAACAATTCTTGCAGGTAAATTTGTCACAAATCTGGAGAGAAACAAATTATTGCTGTTATAACTTATAGGTTTGTGCCCCTACCAATGTATAACGTAATGATACCGCCAATTAGAGAACAGTGAATTATCGACCGAACCAATGACGCATAAAACATATACGAGCAGTCTAGAGTCCTTAGCGATCCTGCTTCCCGCCTAGTCATGCCTGTTATGTCCAGAACACCAATCTCAGCCTCTGTGATATGAATCATGTATTTCAGACATACTAGGTTTATATACAAACTAAACAGACAACGTATCATAAAATAGGAAACAACATTTGTACACGATCTACACAAAGTGACTGTGAATGTGGAAGACTGTAATTAATTGACTGGACATAATTCAAGAATAGTAAATCGTATAATAATAGTTTGTAGGTCGAAATAAAGCTCATAATAAGAGGAACACGAATATGAATAGTTTAGTTACGTAATAATTACACGACAAACAATATACGTATAGTATTGGTCCATAAATGGATCCCAACAGTTACCATTCATTATTCGCATCAGGATATAACAATTTCTTGATATCATAGAGACTAAACTCTATGCAAAGTATGTTGGTGATGCGTTCATTTCGCTCAAAGATGTGAATCGTGCTAAGAAATTGTTCGAAATAATTGAATATTAGATAAATAATCCACTAAATTTTCTTGAACTAGATATGCCCCATGAAATTAATGATGTATCTATAGAGAAGGAACTTAGAGTAGATAGTGTCTAAACCTTCATAGCTTTTATCCGATAAGCTAATAAATATGGACTAGTGAAAAAGTTCTACTACAAACTAGGAAATTATGTTTGACATATAGACTTTAGTAAGTGATTACCCTCTTTTATTAATAAAGAAATCTATATATCTAAGAAAGAAAATGTGTCAACCCTGCTTCGGTTTGGGCACCCGGGCAGTATCACAGCCCTCACACATATCAAATGAGATTTGTGTGGTGCATATGTATTTGGTGCCTCCTTGTACCAATATCAATGTGTTAAAATAAATGTGTTAGTTCAACAAATCGTTGTAGGTGTTATAGTTTTTCTTTTTTGAATTATTTGATTGTTCCAACGTAGGAACAATTATGAAATTCTTCTATTACATCATGTGAACTAGTTAGATCAAACGACTAATACATAAAAACACATCAACGTCAGTAATCCATACGCATTAAATTAGGAGATAACATCTAACAGTTTTAACTGTTGACGTAATAGTAGGTGAAATTTATCTAGAGTGATATCTTTTCAAAATACTGAATTAAAAGTAATATCATATGTGTGTAGTACATTCTATACATTAAAAAAAATGAATATCAGTGTGCATACAAAACATTTTTTCTGGTTATCGTTTTTTAGCGAGTCAGTTTTCTACGGGATGGGGTCGCCAATCCCATGCTTAACCCTCCTCCTTTATCCGGGATTGGAATCGGTAGTAGTCCAAGAGGGGCTCCAGGCAAGCCCTCACATGGAATCCTCAAGACCAACGGAAAAGAGGGAGACCAAAGAACACATTACGTCGAGAAATGGAGACAGACATGAGAAAAATAAACAAAAATTGGATAAAACTAGAAAGGAAGGCCGAGGATAGAGTAGGTTGGGGTATGCTGGTCGACAGCCTATGCTCCATTTGGATTAACAGGCGTCAGTAAGTAAGTAGCAAAAATAATGAAGAAAAACTGAGTAATGAGCCCCCAAACATCCTGGTACAGCCGAAGGCGGGGAGAGTCAGCTCTTCCTCTCCAAATGCTTTCACATGGCCACGCGTATACAGCCACTGCCATGGAAGTCCTATTCAGTGCCTTCTCGTGGCGGCGGTGGTGTTTACAAAATTTAGAGGACGAAAACCGAATGTCCGGAACATTAACCGGTTTGGTGGACACGGAGAGTCCACGTAGGGGATTTGGAAAACCTTGATTTTAAATCAATGGTGTACATGGGCTCCAGTATCCTGAGGGAACAAATGACGTATGTAACATTTGTTGCTCATTGGTACCATGGGACTGTATCTTCTAACGGTGCTCCACTGACTTATGGATCAGACCGTTAAGTCGAAGGCTCCGGATGTGGCTACGTAAGAATACTACATACTTCGGTTTGGGAACGAGGACAGTGTAATAGCTAAAACACAAATCATGTGACTTGTGTGGCGCATACGTATTCAGTACCCCATTGTACCAATATTTATATGTTCAACGAAATAAATAAGTAACGAGCATATATTTTAAAAGACAAAAGAAAAATGTTTATACGAAGGAGTACTGGAACTGGAGATCTATAGGAATATAAATAGTGAATTCATCTGGACCACCGTGATCGATTCTCTTCCACGTCACAGAACATCTCCGAACACTGATAGCGGTTATTGCATGGAACCAAACCAGGTAGTCTACATCTCTCCACATAACTCAAATCAACAGTAAACGACTTTATATACTGCTACTACATTTTGTTTTGGTCACTCATAGTTTCCTTTCAACCTATTCCTATACTATACATGATCGTACACTTGGGTAGATGATGATTAGGCTTACATAGTACATGTTGTAATCATCTCAACCAATGAAGATTTATAACCCTGTCAACTGATTTGTCATTTTTAAGCCTAAATTGTTGAGTAAAAAAAACTAAAACTGTTACTTCCCATACAAAATACCATAATCGAAGGACATTGAAATAACCATTCATGAAATTAAAGTCCATAAAAAAGCAACTAATTAATCATATACTTCTCATCATTATAATAACTCTGAAATTTATCCAAGAATATATTTATCTAATGAATATTCTAGTAACAGTTATGACAGTCTATACATACTTGTTTGAGACTTTTGTGAATCCATGACAAAAATTCAAATGGTTTTATCTTAAATGGTACTCAGTAATTAAATATAGTTCATAGATCTGAAATGTTCCTAGCAATGTTTATATTCAAGAAATGGAGTTGAACAGAAGAAAGAATGAACCGTATGGGTTTGTGAAGATTATTAGGTTTTTGATTGAGATCATGAGTTAACTAAGGCTAGATCATCATGGAGAACCTGGAAGCATTGGACAGTCGTTTCGTCCTATTGTGGGACTCCTCAGCATTGGGCATCCACGAGACCCAAGGGCCTGGGTCCGAATCCCATAATGGGACGAAACAGCTGTCCAGTACTTTCAGGTTTTCAATGGTTGTCTAATATCAATCACTTCATGATCTCATTTAAAAAGAAAATGTACTTGTCACTCCATATATCATCATAAATATAGACAATACTTTTTTCTCATCAAATTAAGGTTCTGAAGACAATCGTCTAGTTTAGTATATGGGTAGTGATATTACCACAAAAGCGAATATCATTGAAAGTAATATCATCATTCTAAAAAATCATTGAAGTATTTTTGAAGCAATGTAATAGGATGCGTTAACGTGTATTATCGATTGTTGACATTATTAGAAGTAAAATTATTTGATATTCTTACTAAGTTATCAGGTTACTTTTTCTCATAGATACATAGTTCTCTATATTCCCTCTTCTCCAAAGTACATAACATAACTGCAGGCTAACTCCAAACCTACTGATGAAGGTCCTAAAGTTCAACTGTTCTCGTTTGATGAATCATGATAACATGTTAGAAAATCTAAGTCAATAAGTCAAGTTACTATAATATCCATAAAAACCCCTTCTGATATTGACCAACATATGCTCACTAATGACTGGCTTCAATGAGGTATTTCCTGAAGTTCTAGTGAGAAACAGTGACCAGTGGAGTTCAACAAGGTCTGTTGTGACATATCAGCTCACTGAAGACAATGGTGGATGTGTCGCTCAATTTTGTGGATTAGTTGAAGTCAGACACTAACACCGTTGGATGACGTCCAGCTCAGTGGTCTAGTGGTTAAGCGCTCACGCGCGATACTGACAAGTCCTGGGTTCGAAACCCGAGAGGCGGCATCATGGATGTGCACTGCTGAGGAGTTCGATACTGGGATGAAACAGCCGTCCAGTGCCTCCAGATTTTCCATGATAGTCCCTGCTTCAATTGACTCATGAATTCAACTATTAAAATTATTATGATATCCACAAGAAAAACCCTTCTTTGATTATCAATAATTATCTGTGAATAACTTGTGTTAGGTTAAACTAATTGCTTTTTTAAACTGTTCAATTGTATGAAGATAAGATAGAATAGGAATTTTAATGATATTTCAATGACTTGTTATGATATTTGTTTATTCAAAGGTGATAATTTCTTTAACTGCATTTTATGCTTTTTTTTATATTCCGCCTACCCTATTTCTTCCGATTAGTCTTCAGTAATAAGGATAGTAGGTTGATGAACCTGTGTTAATCCTGACACATTACTTTCCAGTGAAGGTCCAGCTTTTCCTTGAAAGTATTCTCTGATGGGGCTGATACCACTTGTTCGGGTAAGGCGTTCAAATGATTGACTACTCGATGAGAAAAACGGGACCCCACTTTAAGTTTATTAGATCGTGGTTTATGAACCTTCTTGCTATGACCTCGGAGATTATTAGTGCTGGAGGGAGCAAAAAGATAAGACATAATAACACCCAAATCATAATTAAAGATACGAAATGCCAGTATAAGGTCACCTCGTTTCCTACGATACGACGAAGGGAAAAGACTTAGGCGTTTTAAACGTTCATCGTAAGGGAGTCTAGAAAGACCCTTCGCTAATTTCGTTCCCACGCGCTGGACACGATCAAGGGAGTTAGTATCCTTTACCAGACACGGGCTAGCTGCTTGGATGCAGTACTCTAAATGTGGTCTAACATATATGGGATATAAAATTCGAAACGTTTCCTCGTCAAAAGATTTGAACGCTCGGCGAAGTGACCATAACGCACGATTATTAACAATCATTATCATCTAATCATTGTATATGTTGTATCTATAGACTATCAACTAATCGAATAAGGATATCGGTTACGTAAAATACTCAAACCAGTAACCAAGTTTATGTCCAGTCAGATGACTTTTTATTACTAAGATATACCATAATGTTAAAGCAATATATTGTCTATTTAACTCTACCTGGAGTCCCTCCGGGGGCTACTTCCAGTCTCAAGCCCAGGTAAAGAAGGAGGGTTGAGCATGGGGTTAGCGACCCCATCCCTTAGAAAACTAACTCGCTAACCAGAAAAAATTATGTTGTCTATTTGAAGTATAATTGTAAGCTGTTATTATTAGTTTAAACACGTATTCATACTGTTTTCCAAAAGAAAAAATATATATACATCAAGTACATTCAGATAGCTGAGTCATATGATATAAGCTGAGTTGAGAAGACCAACAGTTGATAGAGTGATTACATTATTAAGAATTTACATTTAAGCTCATTCAACATTTTAATATAATTTGTTTGAAATAATGTAAAAATAAGCAAAGATGGATAGTGGCTAGTAGTGGAATCCAGTTTAATGGGTATTTCACTCTATTTGGTACTCATCAGCTGAATGTATCTGTATCTTCTAGTTGATGTTCACTCTGGGATTTAAACTCAGTATTGTTCGCTTTAAACGCCATCACGTCATACACTTAGCTACTGAGTCCTGATAGCCACTTACTTGTGCAATGGGATGAAGTTTAAATTCACTTGGTATTGTTTACTTGAATTTTCCCAGTGATGTTTAACACTGTAATTGATCAGTCTCTTATTCAAACAAACAATACTAAGTGAATTTAATGTAAAAATAGATACTCTGGTTGTAGATTTTTTTATCTTCTCATCCTTCATAACTCACAGATATATTCAGAAATCGTTGATTTTCATCACAGACTATCATCAAATAGACGAGAACCATTAAAAATCATTCGGTAGTAAACAAATAATTCCTTTTAGTTTCTATTAATAACTTCAAATACATAGAACTATAGATTAGATACTTTGATTTTGAGCGTTGTTTGAATTATGAGGATAGTTGTAATTTTCCTACAACCTATACTGTGTAAGGATATTTCTTCTTGAGCTATATTTACAAGAAATTGGATCTTGACAACCTAGGAGAGTGACCTCAGTGCTTAGGTGACAACTGCTTGATGCCGGTCACTTAAGGTTTTTTCGCTAGTTCTTAATTTGTTAAGCCCCTACTTGATAGGCCTTATCATCGGATGAAGAAAATTCACGGGGTAAATTAAAGTTTTTACTACTTTTAATCTAGATCCTTCATAACCCTTTCTTTTGGTTGTAGGAAGAAAGCATCACTGATGCTTCTAGTTGTCTAAGAGAAACACCGTACCGTCTTCACATCCCTGTACAGTGCTTTATCTATCAAACTTTAAGTTCTCTACTTTTAGACTTACCGCTCCCCAAGTGAATTATCTACTTCCATTGTCGTCAAAATATAGGAGCTTGACCACCACATTAATGTAGCAACTGTAGTTCGGACAGAACTCATCAATATTATCATAATGACACATTCATATAAGTGGTCTATAATGTTTAATATTGTGATCTAATTTTATTACGATGAATTAGGTATTTCAACTAGTTATTTATGCAAGCATAAGCCAGCTTTAGTGACTGGATTAAAAACTAATATATACTTATTTATTTTATCAGAAGGGGTTTTGTGGAGATTTTAGTAATTTCAATAGTAGAAATCATGAGTTCATTGAAGCTAGACCACTATGGGATCGTGGATGCACACTGCTGAGGAGTTCCATACTAGGATGTAACAGCCTTCCAATGCTTCCAGGTTTTCCATGGAGGTTTGGCTTCAATTGACTTATGATTTCAATTATTTAAGTTTAGTCAAAACAAATGAATCAACAAACTTGAAATGAGTATATTATTTTAACTCTCCTATTATTTATTACTAGTAAGTAGTATCGAGATAGGCATACGGGGAATACGGGACCGAAAATGAACTTGAAATTAAGTTTCGTTTTTGATAATTAATAAATTTATTCTATGAATTGTTCAATGAATGCTTCCTTCTGGTATATACTTTCTCTACTATCGTGGATTAATTATATGTCAGATAATCTAAAATCAAGTATTGAAAATAAAGGATACAAGAGATTTCTTTATGATCAAATCCTAAAATCTTAGATGAAGAGGATTGTTGGAAGGATCAGGTAAATATCACAATGATTTGAAGTTCCTTGACAAAAAGTGATCACAGTCTATTCAAGTAATACCATACTTTTACTTGTAACCACGAGAACTGAAAAATTTACGGGAAAACTATAATTTATGGACAAACTTTGAATGACGACAGAGTGACCTTGAGAGTATCTACCTAATTACTAGGGATAAATAAGGATTATAAAGCGGTTTAAAGGATAAGGATTAGGAATCACAGTTGATGGTCAAGGTTTTGAATTAGATTGGCGGTTTTTCATCACAAACTGACATCAATTAAAATACCAATACACTATTTGGCTAAATGGGTGAGTGAATTTCGCGCTAAAATCCGAGACCTGTTATCTTAAATCTGATTGGTTGGTTCATAAATTATAGTCTCGCCAAATTTACTACATAATTACTTACATGTTCTTTGTTAAATGAAATCTCAACACTATTTATACTTCCTAGACCCGTATAATACTGAATAAGATTGCGAAAAAAACTATGTTTGGTCTAACAATATCAACTTATTTAGTCTAAGTAGTGTCATAAACTCCTCCTGGAGTCCCTCCGGGCGCTACTACCGGTCCCAAACCCGGATAAAGGAGAAGGGTTGGGCATGGGGTTAGCGACCCCATCCCGTAGAAAAATAACTCGCTAAAAAACGCTAACCTAAGTAGTGTCATGCAGAAAAAATTGTAGCAAACAGATTCTAAACGTCCCGAACGATAAAATAAGATATTTTCTATTGCTTGAGATCATGAACCGACAGATGTTAGACAGCCATTGGAAATCTGGAAGCATTGGATGGCCATTTCGTCCTATTGTGGGACTCCTTAGCAGTGCGCATCCATGATTCCGCTAGTGGGACTCGAACCCGGGGCCTTCAGTTTCGCGCGCAAACGCTCAACCTACTAGACCACTGACCTGGCCGTCATCTAATGGTGGTAATATCTAACCTCAACCAATCCACAAAATTGCATGACCATCATCGATTGTATCGAGGTAGATACCTGTCTCTACCCGACACGGATTACCTCGACTGATCACGGCTTCTCACTAGAACTCCGAGAATTCCTTCACGAAGCTAGTCACTAATGAGCACATGTTAATAACCTCCACAACCTTATACTGAAAATATTTTTTGCTCTTTCATCTAACTCATTTCTTTTAATTTATCCATAAAGAAAATATTTTCTGATTGTATGTGTTTATCATTAGATTGACAATACTGGTCGATCATACTGTTTATGTGTTCATCTACATATTCAATTACTTTCTATTCATAAACATAGGCTCAGTATTATAGTATTTGTATTAATTAGACATTAATGAAATCAATAGTTATGCTATTTTCATTTGGAAAACATTAATTTGAAAGATCTACAATTTTGATTATTGATAATGTTACTTGATTAAAAGTGATCGGTAGAATTATTGAAGTATATAAAAACCTTCACATATTTGGTCAGTATCATTGGATGAGTATGATGGATCTGATGAAGATGTGAAGGCGTGAATCAATAAAGCAAGAACAGTATATCTACAATTGAAGAACATCTGGAACTCAAAACAACTCTCAACCAATACTAAAGTCACAATATTCAATACAAACCTCAAGACAGTTCTACTGTATGGGACGGAAATCTAGAGAACTACACAAGCCATCATCCAGAACATACAAGTGTCTATTAACAATCGTCTACGCAAAATACTTCGGATCGGTTGGTCAGACACTATCATCAACAACCTATTGTAGGAGAGAACAAACCAGATTCGAGTGGAGGAAGGAATGAGGAAGAAGTGCTGGAGGTGGATAGGACACACGTTGTGGAAAGCACTCAACTGTGTCAGAAGGCAAGCTCTCACCTGGAGTCCTCAGTGTCAAAGGAGGAGAGGAAGACCGAAGAACACATTACGCCGATAAATGGAGACAGATATGAGAAGAATGAACAACAGTTGGATAGAGCTAGAAAGGAAGACCGAGAATAGAGTGGGTTAGAGAATGCTGGTCGGCAACTTATTCTCCATTTGGAATAGCAGGCGTGAGTAAGTAAGTAAGGTAAAATATTCTGTCTCCACATTCTACTTTGTATCATTTGATAACTTTTAACAATATATCTACAATCTTGATGGAACTAATGCTCATTATTTCACTAATCAGTTGAGACAAGTGTTTGTTTTTTAACCATCTCATATCAGTATTGTAGATAATCACTATAACTTAAAATCACTGTGAATTATGAAACATTGATTGTTTGATTTTAACCTTGAACATGAATAGTAAATCAGGTTAATGAGATTAAACTACAGCTGTTAATAATAATAATAGTAATACTACTACTACTACCACTACTACTACTACTACTACTACTACTACTACTACTACTACTACTACTACTACTACTACTACTACTACTACTACTACTACTACTACTACTACTACTACTACTACTACTACTACTACTACTACTACTACTACTACTACTACTACTACTACTACTAATAATAATAATAATAATAATAATAATAATAATAATAATATTGCTCACACATATATCCAATCTATTAACATCTGTAATATTGATGTTATTAGTAGTGAATTCAGTTAAATAGTCACAAAATCTCATGTTATCAGCAAAGTATTGTGGAGATTATCAAGTTATTCATTGAGATCAAGAGCCGATTGATGTTAGACAGCCATTGAAAACCTGGAAGCACTGGACGGCCGTTTCGTCCTGTTGTCTCCTCAACAGTGCAGATGCACGATCCCACTCGCGAGATTCGAACCCAGGGCCTTCACTAAATGCACATTAAATACATCAAACAAAAGTATAACTAGTCATTCATTCTTTTATCAGAAATAATTTTAGTAGAGACTGTAGTAATTTAATAGTTGAGTTCGTGAGTCAATTAAAGTTAGACTTGCATAGAAAATCTGGAAGCACTGGATGGCCATTTCGTCCTACTGAAGACAATAGTGAATGGTGGTGCAATTTCGTGGATTGGCTGAAGTTAGACATTAACACCGTCGGGTACCGACTCAATGGTTTAGAGGTTCTGGGTTCGAGTAGTGGGTGCAGGATCGTGAGTGTACACTGCTGAGGAGTCCCATACTAGGAAGAAATGGCCGTCCAGTGCTTCTAAGTTTTTCATGGTGGTCTAGCTTTAATTGACTCATGAAGTCAACCATTCATTACTTTATTCAGCTGGAAGAAAAGAAAACAAACTTTCTTGTTTTAACTATTAAAGTCGGTTGAAGTTTCAGTATTACAACAACAACAACAACAACAACAACAACAACAACAACAACAACAACAGCAACAATAGAGAAATAGACTAGATAATAATAATTGACTCAAATTTCACTATGTAAACTAATCTATGAACAAGGCTTTTCTTATAATTAAGAGCATTCTATATATTGAAATAAGGTTAGATGAATATCAATTTAGTGAAGTTTCCTTTGATTTAAACGAAGTCAATACTACATTTAGTTCTATTGAATTTGATTACATAATACATACATTACAGATACACATACATATTGAATGTGTACATCATCAAATGAAATTCATAATCATCAAAGTTGTATAGCTACAGTTTCAAATTCAAGTGTATATATCTATGTACAGTGTAACGAATTCATTTGAATAATGACTGTCATTTGTATAGTACATATTTGAGGTCATTAAAGGATAAAATAGTAAGCACCAAAAGTATTAGTTATATAATATTGATAAAATATATCATGTATTTAATCTCTTTACTAAATGATCAGTTTATGAGAGAAGTGACATGATTGAGAAGATTAGTAGCTCAGGTGAATGATTTTGTTAAAGTTTTGTTTTCTGAGCTAGATGATGATGTAGTTCAGAAGAATGATGAAAGATCTACGACCAAACCATCCAGTTCAGAGAACAAAACTCTAACAAAATGAGTGACATGTAGATAATAGAGTTGAAGAAATGGTATGAAGAAATTATACAGTGTATTCAATCATTTGTAATATATTACAAGATGGTTGTTGGAGGTAGTCAACAGGAAACCCTCGACCCGGGTTTCGTGCTACTTGGCACTCGTCAGCAAGGTGTTGTACCTGTAATTTTGAGGGAACTGGTGCTCCCTGACGGATTCGATCTTATGTCACATAACTTCACAATCAGAGACGTTACCACTGGGCTATCGGGGCCACGATCGACCTCATGTAGGACTGAGATGCAATCACATTTGATGGTGGTGATCAATTTTATGTGTATTAAGTGCTATCGACCAAGTTGCAATGTCGCCACTACTCTAGGTGACTTGACATTGCATGTACTATGTTGAGAACGGGGTGGGTTTGCATGCACATAGCATACAATTATCTTTGAACCTAGTACACAGGAATACCGTCATGCACTGACCCATCTCTCTTTGCAGATCAGGCAACCCGAAAGTCACGAGAATACCTCAGGGCATACGACTGACTAGATATCCCATAGTCTTCTTTTAGCTATTATTAACTATCAAATATGAATTACAGGATGCCGGGATAATGGATTATTTAGTTCACTTTTTTTCAATCCAAACTAAACGAACAGAATCTTGTCAACAAATCGGGTTAGGCAGTGAAGATTCCACTTCTGCTTCTTGCTAACAGTAATAATTAATGTCTCAATCACAAAATTTCTAGTCTCCTCACATTGAGACAATTCTGATACATATATATACAAAATAGTTGATTCCATTATGAACCTAAGTGAACCAGTATGATGTGAAAAAAGATTTTATTGATAGTTTCATTATAAGTTGGACTCGCGAAAATCTTTCAAGTATGTTCACCTACTGAAGAAGAATTCGATAATTTAATCAACGAGTATTGATTGTTAAAATAAATGGATGGATTTCAGGTCAGCAGACGAATGCAATGAAGTGATATGGTCGGGGTGATGGCAGTTCATGAAATTGGATTATTTAATAAAATCCTTAAACTGACTGATACCAGTGATTAGATCAGTAAGCTTATGAATAAGTTTTCGTTTTACTAAAACAGTTGCTAAAGAAACGTTAACCAGAATAAACAAATTAAACCATTTAAACTTTGTCCACCAAGTTGAAGGAAGGATTATGACACCTCATGACGAAAGCCGATATTCTTCGAAGGTCACGAGACTGCTGCCCCTTCTAACAATTAGAGCTACAACCCATAAACAATCTCTAAATACGATGGTATTCACTTACTATTCTTTCCTTACTTCTGTAATTCAATTATAAAAAAATTCTTTTGATTGAGATCATGAACCGATTGATGAGGTAGATACCTGTCTCTACCCGACACAGATTAGCTCCACTAGTCACAGCTTCTCATTAGAAATCCGAGAATTCCCTCATGAAGCTAGTCACTAGTGAGCACATAGTAATCATCAGTATGCGCAGTTTCGTGGATTGGTTGAGATTAGACATTAACACCGTCGGATGCCGACTCAGTGGTCTAGAGCTTAAGCATTCGCGCGCGCAACTAAAAGCCCTGGGTTTGAATCGGGTGAGCGGGATCGTGGATTCGCATTACTGAGGAGTCCCACACTAGGAAGGAACGACCGCCCAGTGCTTCCATGTTTTCAATTTGTTTATGAACAATTTATTAACAGAGAAATAACATCATTAGACACTAACAGATGACATCAGCTTTATAGGTCACTCATTTGTCAACACATTAAAGTCTAACTATAGTCCTCATTGATATTAGTCATGTCAGATACTTAACTGTCCTTCATTCATCGTCGGAATCTCATAATAACATGTCTCGAACTCTAGAATAATAATTATATTTACCGGTTTCAAATATAACTGAATAATATCAGAAGGGGTTTTGTGGACATTATAATCATTTCAATAGTTGAGATCATGAGTTAATTGGAGCTAGACCACTACCATGGAAAACCTGGAAGCACTAGATGGACATTTCATACTATTGTGGGATTCCTCAACAATACGCATCCACAATCTCACCTCGCAGGATTCGAACCCAGGACCTTACTGAATAAACTCTTTTTTTCACCACCAACCCCGATTATTTTCACAAGACGAACTGACTTCTATTTATCTAATATGAATTATATAGTTGTAAAAAGTACACATCAAAGAATCACCAAGTTAATTCTGTAACCAACCGACAAAATACTTCAGTCATTTTTTTTGCTCTTCAACGGATACTTATTGGAAGGTTTGTTGTTGACTTTTGTTTCATTCAAATTTATGATGATGATGATGATGATGGCTTTCTTTGTATTGCCCATCATCTACCATATATATATAAATGTCTTAACATTACGGTTTCTAATTCTATTTTCTAGGCGCTTTTTTTTGTTTTATGTTGACTTTTTCTTATTCGAACCGTTTAGATCGCATAGCTTTTTACTCTGTGTGTGTATATGACTTTATGTATGTATATATATGTATATGTGGGTATGTCTGTGTGTTTGTCACTGATATCCCCTTTACCTTACCTAGTACAGTAACATTTTACCCTCCCCCCTCTATTCGTCAGTCCATTGGGTCGTTACCATTATTAGTAGTAGTGAAGTAGTAATAGTAGTCGTCGTAGTAATAGTAGTAGTATGCAAGACTTGTTATTCTATATTTAGCTAAGACTGATTGTATGATTTTATATTGGTTTCTCTGCCCACTCTCTCTCTCTCTCACTTTTTTTTCGGATTTGTATTAGTAGGGCAAATGGGGTATGGATCAGCCCTATTCAATTGAAACGATTCAATGTAAATGTTTTGAAACATATGGGTTGATAATAGAGAGAAAGACAGTCTAACAAGTCTACTATACATAGAGATAAAAAAAAACAACAGACATGATAATATGTAGGCTGAGAAGGATTTGTGAAAGGATAAAAAGAGATAGAGAGATAGGGAGAGAGAGAGGGAGTGAGGTGGAGACAGGGTCTATACGAAAAGAGCCTGACCTTTTTTATTGATATGAAATCCAATAATGCATTGACTTGCATAGAAAAATGAATTGGCGGGTATGTTGTATGGTGGAAATAAAAACACAGTAGTAATGAAGTTATGAAAAATACTTACAATAGTTTAAGTAGTTTATAAGGGTTAACACTTACTTGATTGATATCATATCATTTTAACAACTATGAGATAGGAGTGACGAAGAAAAAGTTATCTTACTCCCGGAATTCTGTCTCCCGTGATGAAACATTGTGAAGTACGGGATCATGCTCTTCACACATACTTCAGATCCTCCTTGATTACTAATGATACTGTCCATGTTTATTTATTTTAACACATAGATATTGGTACAAGAAGGCACCAAATACATATGCGCCACACAAATCTCATTCGATATGTGTGAGGGCTGTGATACTACCCGGGTGCCCAAACCGAAGCAGGTGGTTTTCTTAGAGGGACCACTCCCCGAGCCTTTGACCTAAAGGTCTGACCCACAAGGCAGTGGAGCATCGTAAGGAGATGCAGTCCCATGGTAGCCGGTGACCAACGATTGGTTCATATGCCATTTGTTCCCGCAGGATACTGGGGCCCATGTGCACTATTGGTTTGGGATCCGGTTAAAGCGCCGGACATTCGCTTTTCGTCCTCTCATTTTCGTAAACAACAGTAATGCCACGAGAAGGCAGTGAGTGTGACTTCCCTGGCAGAGGCTATATACGCGTGGCCATGTGAGAGCATTTCGAGAGGGAGAGCGGACTTTCCCCACTCTCGGCCGTACCAGGTACCATGTACCATGTATGTAAAACTTTCCACCTCTTCCAGAACATCTTCATCAATTATGATAGGGTTGGTGCTGTCTATGTTGTATTTGAAGATGTTGCTTTTTCCATTGAATATGTTGAGGCCCACTACTGCAAAGTCTGCTGCTGCATTGACTGTGTTCACCTACATTTGTTGGTGTATATGAGACAGAAGAACTAGGTCATGTTCAAAGTTCAAATCATCTAGTTACATCCAATCTGTCCTTTGTATTCCGGGCTTCCCCTGAAATATGGAGGTCATTAAATACGAATATCTCCACCCTCCTAAATTTTTTTCCATCATTTGTATAATTTAGTAAACCCTTATTCCATTCTTCATATCCCTTATCATAACTCACTGATGACAATGATGGATGTGTCGCTCAATTTCGTGGATTAGTTGAAGTTAGACATTAACACCGTTGGATGCCGGCCGGTTCAGTGGCCTAGTTGGTTAGGCGCTTGGCACGGGACTAGTAGATCTTGGAATCGAATCCTGTGAGGCGGGGTCGTGGGTGCGCACTGCTGAGGAGTCCAACAGTTGGACGAAACGGCTGTCCAGTGCTTCCAGGTTTCCCATGGTGGTCTAGCTTCAATTGACTCATGATCTTAACTGTTTAAATCACTACAATCTCCACAAAACCCCTTCTGATACTAATCATATTTTATATATTGTGTATTCTATTAGAAAGAAACATCACGTTAATTCGGTTATACGGTGGTATTTCGATATTTTTAAGATTGGAAAACTGATAACAAACTTTGACAAAACAATAAACTTGTTAAAACTACTAAAAACTGATCAGTCTCAGTAGTTCAGTGTGAAATGCTTTCCATGTATACAGACCCTCTATTCATTGGTTGAGTGATAAATTCAAGATAATGCAGTCACTTCAAGAATCTCTTAAGCTCATTCTTAAATTAAACTTTATTTGGACATAGTCCGGTTTCGTCCCAGTTCCATGCCATTCATTAATGAACATTTATAACCACATAAAGGTGAGATAGAATTTAGGACATACATTTAACGGTGAATACCTTACAGTTTAGTTATTTTATGATAGATGACATCATCTTTATCGAATATTATCCATGTTTAACTTCCTTACTTATCCGACCTGATATAATTTATTAATCAGCATCGATTTCTATTACAACTTAACAAACTCAATATTAGCACGGATGAGAAATTCCATCTTCACCAGTGATATTTATGTTGATAAAGTTAAACTTTCCATTGGGGTTGAATGAACAAATGATTATCTTATTGTCATAGAAAACATTAACTGATCAATGTTAGATCACCATTGAAGACCTGTAAGCACTGGATGACCATTTTGTCCTAGTATCGAACTTCTCATCAGTACGCACCTACGATCATGCCCAAGGGATTTGAAACCAATAAACTCGGTCTACCGAGGACGCCTATATTCCAAACGACTGAGCCGGCACCCAACATCCTTAATGTCTAACTTTAATCAAAACACAATATTGCGTGATCAAATTCCATTTTCTTCGATGGGTAACTGACACATACCCAACACGGTTACTTATTAGAACTCCGAAAATTAGCTCTTGAAGTTAGTCACTAGTGAGAAAATGATAATTTTCGATTTGAAATGAACTTCAACCATCACAATTGATTAATCACTGGGTGGTGATCAATGTCATGTGTGTCAAGTCCTTCTTAGTGCAGATCGAATGCTATCGACCAAGTTGCAATGTTGAGCACCAGTTCCTTCAAGATTACAAGTACACCTTGCTGACGATTTCCAAGTAGCACGGAACCCAAGTCCAGGGTTTCCTGTTGACTATCTCCAACCACCATCGAAATTTAACCGACCCTACAACCCTAAAACTGAACATTATCTAGCTAGTAAAATTATGTTGTGAAAATTCAATTTGATTGGAAACTACCTTCATCTCCCCTACCGAAACTCATCACATGCATATTAATTTGTGTACAATTCAAATTATGATTTTTTTCCTCTCAGATACTAAATTAAAGGAGTAATTCTTCAGTCAGTCAGTCAGTAACAACCTAGAACTTCGCACATACGTACGTACGTAGGTACATCAGTTCAAGTTGCCATACCACATTACACTGATTTAGTCAATAATCAAATTACTAAGAGAAACATTTATGTTTGTTTCAAAAGAATACCATTATCAATTTTATTGTTATTGTGTTTTCTGTAATTATCAGAAGGGGTTCTGTGGAGACTTTTTATAAATTTCATTGATTGAAATCATGAGTCAATTGAAGCTAGACCACTATGGAAAACCCGGAAGCACTGGCGCCGTTTCGTTTTAGTATGGGACTACTCAACAGTGCACATCCACGGTCCCGCTCCCCGCGAGATTCGAACCAAGGACCTATCAGTCTCGCGCCAGGCGCTTAACCAACTAGACCACTGAGCCGGCACTCAACGGTGTTAATGTCTAACTTCAACCAATCCACGAAGTTACGCCACCGTACACCATTTTCTTCAGTGAGTTGATATCTCACAGCAGACCTGGTTGAAGTCCACTGGTAACCGCTTCTCACTAGAACTCCATGAGCAACTCTTGAAGTTAGTAACTAGTGAGCAGATGATTATTATCAGAAGGGGTTTTGTGGAGATTTTTTTAGTAATTTCACTGACTGAAATCATGAGTCGGCTCAGTGGTCTAGTTGGTTAAGCGCCTGGCGCGAGACTGATAAGTCCCTGGTTCGAATCTCGCAGGGTGCTGGATCGTGGATGCTCACTGTTGAGGAGTCCCACAATAGGACGAAACGGCCATCCAGTGCTTCCAGGTTATCCATGATGGTGGTCTAGCTTCAATTGACTCATGATTTCAATCAGTGAAATTTTCTGTAATTGTTTGTATCATGTGACAATTCCAACTTCTATTTTTTACTTATTTACTACATCATTTATCATTGATTACTTTGTTTGTTTGTGTAGGTGGCGCCAATATTTTGTTTAAAAAAAACAAGTAATATTGTTTATCTACTACTAATTTAAGTAGTTTTATCTACTCATAATTATGTATATTTATATGATGATTATTATTATTATTGTTGTAAACTAACAGTTTGAAGAAGCTCATATGATAGACAATTTTGAAATTTCTGTCATGAATATAAGAAGTGAAAAGACTGTTCTTATTGTCTTCTTAATCCAGAGTAATCCACAAATTGTATTTCAGTATTAGTAATAATAATAATCATAATAATAGAGTCCTAGCGATATTAGCCATTTAGTCAGTATAGATATAGTTACTGAAATTCGATTTATAGTTATTTGAAAAGTACCACATTGACATCAAGAACTCAAGGTAATATGCTTAATCCTTATCGGAATTAGTGTCACTCATGAAACTGTTGTGTCTTTAAGTCCAGCGAATTATCACATGACTTATTCGTCAATCAGAATACGACTTATATAATCTTAGCACTGTGCTAAATCAATGACGTATCGACCGATATGACCAACCTAGTGTACGTATTGGTCTTTTACCCTCATAGCTCTGCCAGTTGAATCCAGAACGTCACTATGCGAATTATGTATTTCAAACATACTGGGTTTATATACAAACCAAACAGACCATATCGTACCATAAAATCAGAAATACATATTTGTACAAGATCAAGTAAAAAGTGGCTGTGTGAGCATTACTTACTTACTTACGCCTGTTACTCCTCGTGAAGGAGCATAGGCCGTTCACCAGCACTGTGTGAACATGAGAGACTGTAATCAATAAAGTGACGATAACTTAATAACAGTAATTAGTATAATAATAATCTATAGGTCAAAATGAAGCTTATAGTAAGAGGAATATAGATATACATAATCTACTTACTGAATAGTTATGCAATAAGAATATATATGTGGTGATACTATAATTTATGGACGAATCAATCAGATTTAAGATAACAGGTCTTGGATTTTAGCATGTTAACAGATGTCAGTTTGTAATGAAAAACCATCAATCTAATTCACAACTCTAACCATCAACTGTTAATCATAAACCTTATCCTTCAAACTGCTTTATAATCCTCGAACACAACTGGTAGAGTGAGAGTTTATGGTGAACTGTAATCAGAATTGATTACCTCAAGTGGTGTTCGTCAGCGCTGTCCACTCTCTCCATTCTTGTTCAACTTTGTGGTCGACGTACTTTTAGAGATAACACTTTCCTCGTCTAGATTTCCAGGGGTTGAACTTCTACCAGGAGATTCACTTGTTGACTTGGAATATGCCGATGACATAGTTCTATTTGGTGAAAACGCTGACAAAATGCAGAGTCTTCTGACCACTCTAAGCAACAATGCAAGCATGTTCGGGATACGATTCTCCCCCTCGAAATGTAAAATGTTACTTCAGGATTGGGTTGCATGGACACTCGAACTAATGATAGGGAGTGAAGTAATTGAGCGTGTCGATCGCTTCACTTATCTTGGAAGTCTCATCAGCCCTTGTGGTCTGGTGTGTGACGAAATCTCAGCACGGATACAGAAGGCTCGACTAGCTTTTGCCAACTTGCGTCATTTATGGCGTAGGTGAGATATCCGTCTATCAACCAAAGGACGGGTTTACTGTGCAGCAGTTCTTTCCGTCCTAATTTATGGCAGTGAAATATGGCCGGGAAGAATAGAGGATATTCGTAGGGTACTAGTATTTGATCATAGGTGTCTTCGAAACATTGCTCGTATATCCTGGGACCATCGAGTAAGTAACGCAGTTGTTAGGAAACAGGTACTAGGTAAGGATGGCAAATCGATTGATGAAGTGGTGAAACTTCATCAGTTGAGATGGCTGGGACATGTGTTACGTATGCACAACCCCACCATCGACTGCCGCGACGTGCGATGTTCAGTGGTATAGGAGTAGGTTGGAAGAAAGGTAGAGGCGACCAGACCAAAACATGGCACAAATCCATGAAGTCACTGACAAGTGCACAGAGTGAGTCATGTTGGTAGGTGTAGACTACGTGGTTGGGGACCGCGAGATGATAGCAACCGATGGTTAGAGACCTTCAATGACATAGCTGAAAATCGTTTGCAATGGCGCAGGTGCATACACTCTTTGTGTTCTCCTAAATTCTAATCTCCTGAATTCTCCTTGTCTCTTGTTTCTCTTTCCAAATTTATTTCACTGTATTATACTCCTTGAATAACACCTTCAAACCCTAATCTTTCTGATTACTGCTTATACTTTTACCGCCTCTATCACTACGGGATTTGAATCGGCAATTGTATCTATGTGCTAATGTGGTGTGGCAACTCGAACTGATGTACGTACGTACGAAGTTCTACGTTGTTACTGACTGACTGACTTTATAATCCTTATTTAACCCTAGTAATTAGGTAGATACTCTCTAGCTTACTTTGTCGTCGCTCAAAGGCCGTCCATAGTCTCATAAGTATATATAATATTAGTTCATTAATAGTTCTTAGAAGTTACTCATTATTTGATCTTCTCTATGATCTAACAGAAACATATGTCAAATACTTTCAGGTTTTTCGGTCTTTAATGAAGACTAACTAAAAAAAAGTGTCTCCTTTTTAAGAACAAATACAACGTTCACTATTACAGTATATTAATCTAGGATTATTGGCAAATTAAATTATAATTATTCATAATGAAATGACTAGTGTGTATTGTTTACTTGAAACCATTCACCCGATTTTATCTAATATTGATTCTGGTTATGAGTACTACAATTTCGATGAAGCTCTGCCTGGATGAACACGATAGATTTGATGAAGATGTGAAGGTGTGAATCAATAAAGCAAGAACAGTATATATCTTAAAACAACTCTCAACCTATACTAAAGTCACAATATTCAATACAAACCTCAAGACAGTTCTACTGTATGGAATGGAAATCTGGAGAACTACACAAACCATCATCCAGAACATTCAAGTGTTTATTAACAATCGTCTACGCAAAATACTCCGGATCGGTTGGTCAGACACTATCATCAACAACCTATTGTGGGAAAGAACAAACCAGATCCCAGGGGAGGAAGAAACCAGGAAGAAGTGCTGGAGGTGGATAGGACACACGTTGTGGAAAGCACTCAACTGTGTCAGAAGGCAAGCCTTCACCTGGAATCCTCAGTGTCAAAAGAGGAGAGGAAGACCAAAGAACCCATTACGCAGATAAATGGAGACAGATATGAGAAGAATGAACAACAGTTGGATAGAGCTAGGAAGGAAGACCGAGAATAGAGTGATTTGGAGTATGTTGGTCGCCGACCTATGCTCCATTTGAAATAACAGGCGTAAGTAAGTAAGTACAATTTCTATGGACCTATAAATCTATTCAAGTATATAGTAAACATTAGTCTTTTTGATATGAGTAGTTTCATCCAAATTTATCCTGCTCATTAACATTATAGATTTAATTGACCTTCAAAGGAATTCAAATTAACTGTGTATACTAGTTAGCATTAACAATGATATTTTGTTAGTCGAGATTATTAAAATTTTTAGTATACATCACGGACTAATCTTACTAAGAGAGACAATAATCGAAAACCACTGTTCATGAGATCGAAAGTTCTGGATTCGGTCAGTTGTGGTAGGGTCGTCGACTAGCGCTCTTGAGGAGTCCCAAAGTAGATCGAAGAAACTGTCCAGTACTTCCTAATTTTCATTAGTTCTCTGTCTAAAATCATTCTGTGATGTAAATCATATTTTATTTTCACAATCTAAATCACAAACTGATTCAATCTAGAACACTATAGGGAACCTGGATTAACTAGAGAACTGTTTCCTTCTAGTCCAAAACTCCTCAGAAGTGCGCACCCACAACTCCTAATGTGGAGATCGAACCCAAGAATTTCGGTCTCAGAGACGAACCCTTAACCACTGGACCATTGACCTGCCATCCAACGGTCTATCTTCAATCAATCCATGATTTTGAACTGTGAAAATACTACAATCTCTACAAGTCCAGTATACTAATATTTTATTTTGTCAAGAATCCTAAATTTTACAAACTGTAAATTTAATCAGCTGTATTCACTCTTGAAGATAACAAGACATCTGTTATCTGAGATATGTGTTCTCTAAGATGATATTATTTAACTGAAAAGCTTACTGTTGTGAATTTATCTCGCATAGATGCCCATTTTTGTGTTCATTAATGAAGAGTTTACTTTACATCAATTATATTAGTGACCTTTTCTTAACCTGTTTAGTTCACCTGTTGTACTGACGTTTATTGATCCATACAAATCCTTTTTATCTCTAACCTAGCTAATCAGAACACGAGAATAACAATTAAATCACTTCATTTATTTGATAGCCCAAAGATATCATTCATCAGATTACATCAGTCTTTGATTGCCATATGTGCATAGTGTGTGTATTGTCTCGATATTACTTTAATTCACAAGCATTCTAAGCAAATATGAATAGGGGTTAGCAGTGGAATCCAGTATGGCGCGCAGTTCGTCCTATTTAGGACTCATCAGTTGATATTCACTCTTGGACTTGAACCCAATACTATTCACTTCAAACACCATCATATTATCCATTTAACTACTAAATACTCATAGTCATTTACTTATGTATTGGGATGAAGTTTTAATATCAGAAGGGGTTTTGTGAAGATCGTAATTTCAATAGTTGAAATCATGAGTCAATTGAAGTTAGGCCACCACCATAGAATACCTGCAAGTACTGGATGGCCATTTTGTCCTATTATCGGACTCCTCAGTAATACATGTCCATGATCCTGCCTCACAACATTCGAACATACGACCTACCAGACTTGTGCATGAGCTCTTAACCACAAAACCAATGAGCCAACCTTCATCCAACGATGTTAATCTCTAACTTCAACTAATCCACTAAATTTGAGCGACACATTAACCATTGTAATCAGTGAGTTACGATCTGACAACTGACCCGGTTGAACTCCACTGGTTATTGTTTCTCACTAAAACTGCAGGAAATACCTCATTGAAGCCAGTCACTCGTGAGGATATGTTGATTCATATGAGAAGGGGTTATGTATGGATATTCTATTAATTTCAGTAGTTGAGATCATGAGTCAATTGAAGTTAGACCATCACCATAAAATACCTGGAAGTACTGGATGTTTTAAATTCAACAATCTTCAAAGTGAATTATGTATTTCATTGAATAACACCTTCTTTATTATGTTTTAATAATTAAAATAATCATTCAATGGAATAGATTAATGACCTACTTTTTTTCTGATTTTTCTGATTGATATATTCTAATTTTATTGATTATAATCAATTTATTGATTTTTTTTATTTGACCTTAAATGTTATAATCTCTAAGAGAAATTTAGTTGTGTCTTTTGTTGTTGTTGTTGTTGTGGTGGTGGTGGTTGGATTTTCTTTTTAGATTTTTTTCTTTTTCAATCATAATAGTTTAGAGAATTATCTTTCCTTTTAAAGATTGCTGTAAAGAGGTAAATACATTTCCAACTTAATAATTTCTTAGGTAATTCTAATTATTGTTGACCTAACTCCTTTTTGGTTGGTTTTTTACGGGGGGGGGGAGGGGGTATTCATATGAGTTGTTTATCCTATTTTCATCTCAATAGCTAATCTAATTGTTCTACATTCATCTACATTACTCCTTCTATTTGTTATCATCTTATATGTATGTCTTTCAGGTATATTATGGCCCCCAAATACCCTGGTACGGCCGAGGGTGGGGAGAATCAGCTCTCTCTCTTTCTCGAAATTTTTTCACATGACCATGCGTATACAGCCACTAACAGGGGAGTCGTACTCACTGCCTTCTCGTAGCGAGGGTGTTGTTTACGAAATTGAGAAAAAACGAAAAGTGAATGTCTGACGCTTTAACTGGGTTGGTGGACACGGAGAGTCCACCTAGGAGAGTTGGAATACCCTGATTCCAAACCAATGGTGCACATGGGCTCCAGGATCCTAAGGAAACAAATGGTATATAAACCAATTATTGGTCACCGGCTACCATGGGATTGCATCTCTTTACGATGCTCCACTGCCTTGTAGATCAGACCTTTAGGTTGAAAAAGCTAAACATCAGTATAGATCGATACTGTCGCATCGCATCATCTTCAATAAATTATGTTCATTAAGCTGTAGTTCACACTAAAATAGAATGATGTTATATAATAATAAATAAAAACTACATGAAATGTATCTTATGATGAATTGTTTACATAAGTGATATACAGAAAGGAAGTTACATAATAATCGGTTAGTGAAAAATGTTAAGGTTGTAATCATGGTTATGGAAGATAAACAATGATAGAATGAACGAATAAATATACTGTTTTTGTATATGAAGGTTAGGCTTTATTTGATGGATAGCTATTGCCTGCCTCTACTGTACATAAGTTTTTCAATTACATTCTAAAGGTCTAAAGGTTAAGCGTTCATGCGCGAGACTGATAAGTCCTGGGTTCGAATCTCGCGGGACAGGATCATGGATGCACACTTCTGAGGAGTCCCATACTAGAATGAGACAGCCGTTCAGTGCTTTCAGGTTTTTCATGATGGTCCAGCTTCATTTGACTCATGAATTCAATTAATAAATAATAGATTGTCTAATAATTGATTATAAGATAATAGATTTTCATAGATCTATCTCGACATTTCATCGTGATTGCAAACAGTATCTGCCTATGGAATCCAGTGTAGACATTTCATCAATAACTCCAGACGTCTACAGTGTAAACCAGTCATCATAATTAGGTCTATTCAGTAAATACGATTGTTTATGACAGATTAAATGAATGAATGAAAACGTTTATGTGAAACAATGTACTATCTGTTATGCAACAGTAATTTCTCTGATGAATGGTAGTCATTCAATTTTATGAAAGTGATTGGACACTGGGCATATCACTAACATTCCTCAAGTATTTAAGATTATTAGCAGGCAAAGAAATACCACTTCTCTTTGGTTTGCTGAAATGATCGCGATAAAAAGAAACGCAAACCTGATCTATGTATTCCTAAAGAGACAGTAATGAACCTATTACTACTACTGCCATGGTGATTCAATTTTTGGGTCATTAGTTTTATTTTATTATATGGCTCTTCCATGATCGAATTCTTATTTTAGGTATATTTAAATCACCGCCCCCCCTCCTTCGCTCATACATTTCCATTCAGTCAATTCTCCTAAATTATGTGAACTCTTCAAATTCTATTCACTTATTACATAACCCATCTTATGCAAACCCTTCATTATCTCTAAAATTTATCTTGCCTGTCTCTGAACTTCACTCACTTATTATATCACCTATTTCTAAGGTTTTCTTGATTCTAACACCAAATGACCTCCGACCTCTTCTTGTACACAAATATATATAGAGAGAGTTATAAGTGATAATCTTTGTCATTCCATTTCCGTTTCATTCAGTATAGGGGTTGTGAAGATTATTAAGTTTTTGATTAAGATCAAGAATGATTGATGTTAGACCACCATTGAAAACCTGGAAGCACTGGACAGCCGTTTCGTCCTATTTTGGGACTCTTCAGCAGTGCGTGTCCCCGATCCCGTCAGCGGGATTCAAACCCAGTGCCTTCAGTCTCGCGCGCGAATGCTTAACTGTAACCAGTGGAGCTAATCCGTGTCGGGTAGAGACAGGTATCTACCTCAGTACAACGGAAGGTGGTCGAGCAATTTCGCGGATTGGTTGAGGTTAGACATTAACACCACTGAATGTCGTCTCAGTGGTCCGTAGGCTGGAAGTTTGCGCGTGAGATTGATAGCTCTGGGTTCGAGTCCCACGGGTAAGACCGTGGGTCTGCGCCGCTGAGGAGTCCCGCACTAGAACGAAACGGCCACCCAGTGGTTCCAGATTTTAAATGGTTGTTTAACATCAGTCGGCTCATGATTTTAAGCAAAAATATTTTCATTTACTTATGTCAGTTACTTCACACCATATCTTACATCAATGTAAAATTTTACTATACATTTGATTGTAAGCAGCTGATAAGATATGACGAATTCACATTATTCTGCATCCATATTCATTCAGGTTATATTTAAATTCATAAAGGGAACTAATTTCATGAAATTCACTATCGTTGGTACTATGAACTATCAGTTAGCAATTCAATCATAGAACAATCATCAAACTCACCAAATCCCCTGACACTGAAGTCATCTCAACTCACCAATTCAAATCTGACCTATCAGCGTAAAAGAGTCATGTTCAATTCGTTTTTCTTTCATAGTCTATGCACCGTTCCTAAAACCGTTCCATTTATGAATTTTTTATGTTTAATACTTACAATCTTTGGATAATCTTTGGTTACTTTATTCAATTATCTTTTCTGGTTAGCGTTTCTTTAGCGAGTTATTTCTTTGCGGGATTGCGTCACTAACCATATGCCCAACCCTCCTTTTTTATTTGGGCTTGGAATTGGAAGTAGCCCCAGAGGGGTTCCAGGCAAAGTCTTGTTTATCTTATTAAATGGTGTAAAATCATTTCATTCTTTTACTTATAAAAACTTTTAAATCCCTTACTTGAATACAGTTGATTAGTTTTCATAGGTTGATTTAATAATGTAACACTACTCTATTTTATTATAAACTATTACTATTGTGATGGGTGCTACTGATGTCGACAGATATAAGTAGTATGTGTCGCCGATCGAAAGTGAAGTACCTGGTCGGAGAAGGTTAAGAAGATCATAGGAAAGGGAACAAGAACAAAGAATGATTAATGTAGAAATGCAGGAACAATGAAACCTGAGACAATTGATTGACACTTTGCAAATGAACTATTTACTGTATGGTTTTCAGATTTTACTAAGAAACTCTGTAACTACGTGTTCAGATACATTCGATTGTACTCACTTGTGCTCTCGTTCACTGCTCTCTATATATAAAAGATTACCTATCAAGATGATTTCCTATTGTGCTAAAATGTAGATGGTGTTTTATATTTGAATATAAGCAGTTAAAAATCATATCTTATAAGAATTTCGTTTCTGATTATCTTGGATCTCAGGGTAGGAGTTTCTCATATGTAACATGAGTTTTAGTTGAAATCATCTATCAACGAGCTTTTAAAGTGACTTTCAACAAACAATAAAGCAGAATTCTTTGCTTTCAATCAATTTTTACAAGTCATTAAATGTGAAAGAAGAGAGAATGTATAATTGGAAGATGATTTATTGAATAGATCTGAAACTACATATCAGAAGTTAGTACGATAACTTCAAGAATTCCTACACTGGCCAACATTTTTCAACCAGGATTTCCATTCTGTCAGTTATAAATGAGTTGTTTCGAACGATTGTCTAAACATAAGCAATCGAAAGTTCCCTATTCTTATCAAGCGAATTGTGCACCAACAACTGGTCACTTAGAAATATCGTTTGTTTTTAATGTGTTGGTCAAGTTAAATTCTTTAAATATTTCATACGACTTTAAGCAATTAAGTAGTTTAAATGAATTGTATAAAGATGAGTTATAAGATGTTGGTTGGAGGTAATCAACAGGAAACGCTGGTACTCAATCTGCATTAAGAAGCACATGACATACATGACATTGTTCATCACCCAGTGATCAATCAATTATAAACGTGAATTGTCGCTATGTCATGGATTCATTTATTTATTTTTATTCTAGATATTAAACTTCTCATGTTGTTAAGTACATTTAATTGCTTACCATCATTACCGTCATTATAGTTATTTTACATATAAATGAGATTGAGTTGATAACTTTGTGGGCTAATCTGTGATAACTACGTCATTATATAACTAACATAATCCTTTGAAGGGTTTTACACTAACCTTGTCTAATATTTTCTCGTTTTCGATTTCTCCCCAGTTGACAGAAGTCAGATTTAACAAATCTCTGTGGAAATCATGTGAGAATTGGATCGTCGTTTCTTCCTAGTATGGGACTCGTCAGCAGCGTACATCCAAGGTTCGAATCCCGCGAGCGGGATCGTGGATTGACTCCTGATTTCAGCTATTATATTTTTGATATCTGTAAAAAAAATGTCAACACAAACTATGCGATATTTCAAAGGAATTTCTGCTTTTTTTTCCGCTCCTCTAAGTCGTGAATATGAAGAAAATATAACTTTAAAGTTTTTAAACAGTCTCGTGCGCGGGACAACACCGTTAGATGTCGGTTTAGTGGTCTGGAGATAAAGTGTTCGTGCACAAGACCGATAGGTCTTGGGCCCGAATCTCGCTAGGTGGGATGGCAGAGGCGCACTGCTGAGGAGTCTCACAATAGGATGAAACGGCCGTCCAGTGCTTCCAGGCTTTCCATGGTATGTATGTATGTATGAATTCTGTAGTAATTCGACTTGTTCTTTCAAGGGTGAAAGTATATATGAACCAACGTGATGAAACCTTTTCACGTTTCTCAGTAATTAAACTTGTTACAAAACTTAATTCTCTTATGAAAGTGTTTAATTACTCCCGAATGACTGATAATAAGAAACAAAGACCCAGAAGTTTGTATAGGAATCACTAATTTGTATCTTTCTTACCTAGATTAGAAAATAGAAGTCTGATTCAATTGCGTGTAAAGTAATTTGTTCAGACTAATCAAAAACAATTGATTGTCTAGAGAATAATTGTGAAATTTATGCATAAAAATAGATTTACTGAGTGTGAAGACCTGTTTACATGTACAATGTCTAGTTAATTAGTAGAGATTTTCAAAGAATTACAATTTAAATGATTAAGGTCATGAGTCAATTGAAGTTAGACCACCACCACGGAATACCTGCAAGTAATGGATGACCGTCTCGTCCTATTGTCGGACTCCTCAGTAGTGCATATCCAAAATCCTGCCTCACAACATTCGAACACATGACCTACCAGGCTCATGTGTGAGCTCCTAACCATTAGACCAATGAGCCAACCGTCATCCAACCGTGTTAATCTCTAACTTAAAATAATCCAATAAATTTGAGCGACACATTCACCATTGTGATCAGTGAGTTACGATCTGACACCTGACCCGGTTGAACTCCACTGGTTATTGTTTCTCACTAAAACTGCAGGAAATATCTCATTGAAGCCAGTCATTCGTGAGGATATGTTGATTCATATGAGAAGGGGTTATTATGGATATTATAGTCATTTCAATAATTGAGATCATAAATCAACCGGGTTTTTTTGAAGTACTTCCTAAGTAGAGCATTATGCTTATTAAGAAAGTTCATGATTGATTTCAACTATAGAACTGAGATTTAGAATTCATGTTTTGTAGAAGACTGTTCATATAGTCGAATGAATGCTGATCAATATGCATTTTTGTGGTAGAGGAAACAACATAAATGGCATTATTGAGGCAATTATTTCTTTGCTGTACATATAAACTTAATCCGAGGAATGTAAATATGTATGGAGTTTTTTTAGCAATAATAAGTGATTGGAAGTAAAAAGAAATAGAGAATTAGTAGCGTCTTGAAGAATAATTAAACTTAGATGAATCACTAACGATCCCACGAATTCTTTTGCTAGAACTCTTTAAGACAACAGATGCTTCCGGTTTATTCATGCAATGTTGTATGAACATTGTCTACAGGAGAAATGTGTTTTATATTCATTTCTAAGTTGACCATAACTAGTGTAGCAGCAATCTCTGCATCAGTAGGCCTCAACATTACTTACTTACTTATTTATGCCTGTTACCCCTCATGAAGTAGCATAGGCCGCTCACCAGCATTCTTTCTCCTGGACAATCCTTTCCAGTTCTTTCCAGTTGTTATTCATCCCCTTCATGCCTTCTTCTTATTACCGACGTAGTGTGTCCTTCAGCCTTCCTCTTTTCCGTTTCCTCTCAGGATTCCAAGTTAGGGCTTGCCTAGTGATGCAGTTTGGTGACTTCCTCAATGTGTGTCCTATCCATTCACAATGTTTTTTTCTTAATTTTGTCCTCAGCTAAAGTTGGTTTGTTTTTTCAAACTATAGGCTGTTGATGATGGTATCGGACCAACAACGGACATTCAGTGTTTTGCGTAGACAAATGTTTATAAGTACTTGTACTCTTTTATGATGGTTGTAGTAGTTCTCCAAGTTTCAGCTCCGTACAGTAGAACTGTCTTGACGTTCGTATTGAAAATTATAACTTTGATATTGGTTGATAATTGTTTTGAGTTCCATATGTACTTCAACTGTAAGAATGCCGCCCTTCCTTTGCCAATCCTCCTCTTTACGTCTGTATCTGATCCTCTTTATTCATCAATGATGCTTCACAAGTACGTGAAACTTTCCACATCTTCCAGAACTTCTCCATCAAGTGTGATTGGGCATGTGTTCTCCGTGTTGTATTTGAGGATTTTGGTTTTTTCTCTGTGTATGTTGAGGTGCATTGATGCAGAGGTTGCTGCTACACTAGTTGTCTTCATCAGCATTTGTTCATGTGTATTGCTCATGGACGGTTTACTTTTCATTCTACCAATGTAAATCGTATCAATCTAATTAAGATTGTTAGTATAAGTCAATTATAGAGATATTTGGATCTCTAGGCTTCTACTGATTTCTTGTAAGATGCTAATATAGATTTTTCTTTATTGCTCATCTAAACAATCTAATCATTCCAATTTACTTACTTACGCCTGTTACTCCTCGTGGAAGAGCATAGGCCGCACACTAGCACTCGCCATCTAACCCTGTTCTGGTCAATCCTTTCCATCTCTTTCCAGTTATGATTCACCTTTTTCATGTCTGATTCTATTTCCCGACGTAATGTGTTCTTTGGCCTTCCGCTTTTCCGCCTTCCGTCAGGATTCCATGTTAGGACTTGCATCGTGATGCAGTTTGATGATTTGCGTAATGTATGTCCTATCCATTTCCATCGTCTTTTCCTAATTTCCTAATTTCCTACACAAATTTTTCCATTTTCATCAGTAATTGAATTCCAATGAATTGAGTACTAAATTGCCCTCAGAAGATCTTTACACTTCAGTTAATAGATCTAATGACAAGTTAGATCATTCATGAATGACTGTAAACATACAGACGAATTTCATCGCATATTGATATTGGAGTGAAAGAGAATAGAATATTACAGAATCACTTAGTAAAATCTGAGATCTATACAGTACATAGTTCATTTGAAAAATGTCAATCAATCGTCTCAGACTTTGCTGTTCCTTCATTTCCACACTTGTCATTCACTGTTCTCGTTCTCTTTTCTTTGAGCTTCTTAACCTTCTTCCGTCAAGCATTTCAGTTTCGATTAATGATATATACTACTTATATCTGTCGATATCAGTAGCACATATCATAATACTCGGTATTGAGTCATGAATAAAGATGTTCCCAAAGATAATTGATTAATACAATCCTATAGATTAATAATATGATGTTTTCAAATCATATTTCAACATGAAATTCATGATAAATTTATCCTTTGAATTTACTTTAATGTGACACTACAATATTTTACAAAAGAAAGTGTTATGTTGTACAATCCGTCATAGTCTACCAATGATAAACAAGGTTTCTATATACGATGCAAAGCTGATTATTGAAATGAGAACAATAAAAGTCAATATGAACTGTTAATGATTAAAACTGAATCAAGAATATATATATGTACACTCATCTTCTTCATCAATATATCCCTTTTCCCATAAAAAAATGATATCACATTTTCAATCAATACTTTCTGCCTCTTTCCTTAGAACACTAAGTCAAATCCTGTTCGAGCATTTCAGGTTTACCTGAAGTTTGTGCTAATGATGTCGTTCAGAAGAACGATGAAAGCTCCACGATCAAACTATCTAGTTCAGAGAACAAAATTCCGTCAAAATCATCCACCTGTGTTACAAACCTTCTCCATCATCCACCTTTTCCCATAAAAAATGATGTCACCTTTTCAACCAACACTTTATGCTTCTTTCCTTAGAACATGAAGTCAAATCTTATCCGCTAGCTTAAGCTTATTGTTTGAATTATGTTTTATTGCATCGGTCAGTCAGAAGAACGGGTTTTTGGTTTCATATTTCATCCATGAGAATTAGTCATCTAATTCAACTGAAGGTTTGTTTAGATTTTCTTCCTTACAGTCAGGATAACAGAGAAATTATATCTTCATGATATCAAATAGTCATTTTGAATCTTTAATCGATTTGGTTTTCAAAAGTATGAAAGTAAATTAATAAACCATATGTCAAATTTAATGCTTAAGCGCCTGGCCCAAAACTGATAGGTCCTGGGTTCGAATCACGCGAGGCGTGGTCGTGGATGCGCACTGCTGAGGAGTCCCACAATAGGACGAAACGGCCGTCCAGTGCTTCCAGGTTTCCCATGGTGGTCTAGCTTCAATTGACTCATGATCTTAACTGTTGAAATTACTACAATCTCCACAAAACCCCTTCTGATGCTTAATTATACGTAATTTGTATCCCCAAGAATCTATAGAACATTTACTTTATAAATTCACTTGTTATTGTTTGGCTTGTATCTTCCCATTGATGTTTAGAACTAAAATTGATCAGTCTCTCAATGGAATGTATGTATTCCGTGCGGATTGCCTCAATATTGCCTTAATTCACAAACATTGTATATAAAGATGAATAGTGGCTAGTAGTGGAATTCATTGTACAAGAAAGTGGCTATCAGGACTCACTAGATCAGTAAATAACGCGATGGCATTTGAAGCGAACGGTACTGGGTTGGAGCCCAAGAGTGAACATCAACTCTGAGATGCAGGTACATCCAGTTGACGAGTCCTAAATAGGATGAAACGCATGTCCTGGATTCTACTACTAGCCACTATCCATTTTTGCTTATTTGCCACATATTTTTTAATGATATTTTTAACTACTGAATATAATTTTAAGTAGACAAACTATTTCTTGAAAAAAAATAAGGATTCTTTTCTTTCAGTTTGTTGACCATCAAATTGTATGTTAATTTATATACAATTTTCCCATTAAAAAAAAACTTAATGCGATGAATTCCTTTGAATGGTTCGGTTCAAAGCTTTGAAGTCAATAATTTATTACTAACAATTATAATTAATTATTAATTACCTTCTTTTATCGGTTTGAATTCGGACTATTCTTTGCCTAATCCCCTCCCTTTCCTCCCTCCAGTCAACATAATTGATAAATGATAAAGAACGTAAGTGTAGAAAAAAGAACAGCATACCTTATTTTGATTACTTTTTTAATGAAAGAAATTCTATGGTATTACGATATTTTACAAACATATTTCTACTGTTAATATAATACATTAAACATCTGGTTACAATATTGTACAAATTCAGTAATATATTTGGGGAATATTAAACACCCCTCCAATAAGTAAAGTCAACAATTTTTGGTATCCAAAGGAAAGATGGATAGTGTCTAATGGTAGGGTTTAGGACACTTATTTTATCCTATTACAGACTCATTAGATGGATGTATCTGCATTTCAGTCTTTACTGAACCCTATACCTTATTGTTTTAAATGCTAAACGTAAGTCCAGGAAGACACTCACATAAGTAACGAAGATGGAGTTTATCATTTATTTCTTGCGTTCGAATCTTCTTTGTGTTGATGTAAAGGAATAAATTTCGATTGACCACTCTTAAATTATTTACTTGCACTGGCAATTCCACTTCTAGGCACTATCACTATTTCATTAAATACTTGAGACTGAAGGAGATCCTCTCAAAATGCTGATATGACAAGAGTGATTGATCAAGATTCAGCTTCAAACATTTATAATTGTGTGTGTGTGTGTGTGTAGATCACGTCATACTACTAACTGTCTTTATTTAATCATTTGCATTGCCTGAGAGTATTGTAGTTTTGATGACTAGTTTATTGAATACTACGCTCTCTGTAATAGATGATTTAATCATAAATTATCTACTGACTGTTTTGGACAAATGAATGCTTCGTAGATAAACCATCCATCACACACTTTGGCCATAAATTTCCTTGACCACACTCTAGTTGCAATTACAATGTGATATAGTTCAATACGCAAGTACAGACGTTGGTGGAGTTCTGTTCTCTGATCTGGATGGTTTGGTCGTGGAGCTTTCATCGTTCTTCGGAACGACATCATCAGCACAAACTTCAGATATAAGTGAAGCGTTCGAATTTCTCCATATGTGTTTCACAGCTTGTTCTGTGCACCTCGATGTTGATTGGTGCTTACTGACCTTAAATTTATGGAGAAATTCGAACACTTCACTTCTATTTGAAGTTTGTGCTGATGATGTCGTTCCGAAGAACGATGAAAGCTCCACGACCAAACCATCCAGCTGATAGAACAAAAGTCCATCAAAATCATCCACCTGAGCTACAGATTTTCTTCACCATCTCAAGTACAGACGTTATTTACTCAAATTTTACCTACATGTTTTTAGTGTGTGGGTAAGTGATTTTACCTGACTGCTCAGAGACTGAATCATTAAAGAAGTTATCGAAAATAAAACGGAGTTTTTCAAGTTTCAGTCTTGTAAACATAAATGACTATTTTCAGTCTGAGATCGTGAAGATTATTGAATTTCATTGAAATTATGAACCAATCAATGTTAGACTATTATTGGAAACCTGGAAGCATCAGCATGAGATGATACAATTTCTTGAGTAGCCATAATTCGGTCATATGATATCATTTAGTTGATCTATCAATTAACATCATTCAGAATACTCCCTCCGTAACAATGTAGATGGCGATGGGATAGGACAAAAATCATTCATCATTCAGATTGATTGTATCCACTTATATTAAAAATAACTATACAATTATCAGTATGGGGTTGTAAAGATTATTAAGTTTTTGATTGAGATCATCAACTGATTGATGATAGACAACCATGGAAAACCTGAAAGCTCTGGATAGCCGTTTCATCCTATTGTGGGACTCCTCAGCAGTGCGCATCCATGATCGCAGTCGCGAACGCTTAACCTCAATTACTGAGGAGGTATCCAACGATGTTAATGTCTAACAATGTTGGATAGCCCTCAGTTTTTCAATACCACTAAACTTCTATGCTTATGAAAATTGAAATTAATGACAGTAAGAAGTAAATCTTCATCAGAATGATTAAAAATCAATCTAGCAATGGTTTTTAAATGAGATAAGTATGGTCACATTCAACTTATTCAACGACAATTCTCTTTCCGTTGAAAAGATGGTATGCAGTTTGATAACTGTATCAAATCGTTGGATGGTTAAAGGGAGTCGATATGAATATCTTAACCATGCTTTCAGACTAGTTAACACCCTTCATCAAAGTATGTACGGAATGTTGAATAAAGTGACATTACATGTGAAATTCACACAAACGTACAACAAAGAAAGGAACTGATATAGCATCAGATCATCACGTGCTGGTGGCCAAGATGAAACTGAAAGTCAAGAAATACTGGATAATGTGGCGGACAACATCACAAAAGTTTAATACTGCCTTTCTTCTGGATACTGACAGACTCAACGATATCAGGATAACCCTCACCAACAAGTTCCACGAGACGATTGTATGATACAACAAAAAATCTCATTGGAAATTATCGTAAGCCAGAACGACTAGTGAAAAGCAAGGAAAGCAACGTAATCACCAACAGTGAAGAACAGTGAAACATGTAGGTAGAACACTTCAAAAAACTCTTGAATCGACCAACCCTACTGAACCCACCCAAAATTGAAGTAGCGCCCACGAACCTCCCAATCGTTGTTGGCCCACCAGCAATTGGAGAGATCAGAATGGCCATCAGACAAATCAAGAGTGGCAAAGCAGCTGGTCCAGACAGCATTCCAGCAGAAGCACTGAATTTAGACGTAGCAGTAACTGCAAAGGTACCCCACATTCTCTTTAGCATGATTCGGAATGAATAACAAAAACTAACAGACTTGAAAGAAGGGACCATCATACTCAATGAACAAGTTAGTAACTGTTTGAATTTACTACCTCAATAAATTACTGAGGTGTTCGTAGAGAAAGTTCATAGATTCTTGTCCCATATGAACATCAACATTGAAATGCAAGTATAACCCAATCAGAGTGAAATGCTAGTCATAAATTTCACAAGTAGACATTATTTATCTACACTAGAAATTATTTGCGTTTTTCTTACCCATTTAATTTCAACTTCTGTTTCATCATCATCATCATCATCATCATCATCATCATCATCATCATCATCATCATCATCATCATCATCATCATCATCATCATCATCATCATCATCATCATCATCATCATCATCATCATCATCATCATCATCATCATCATCATCATCATCATCATCATCATCATCATCATCATCATCATCATCATCATCATCATCATCATCATCATCATCATCATCATCATCATCATCATCATCATCATCATCATCATCATCATCATCATCATCATCATCATCATCATCATCATCATCATCATCATCATCATCATCATCATCATCATCATCATCATCATCATCATCATCATCATCATCATCATCATCATCATCATCATCATCATCATCATCATCATCATCATCATCATCATCATCATCATCATCATCATCATCATCATCATCATCATCATCATCATCATCATCATCATCATCATCATCATCATCATCATCATCATCATCATCATCATCATCATCATCATCATCATCATCATCATCATCATCATCATCATCATCATCATCATCATCATCATCATCATCATCATCATCATCATCATCATCATCATCATCATCATCATCATCATCATCATCATCATCATCATCATCATCATCATCATCATCATCATCATCATCATCATCATCATCATCATCATCATCATCATCATCATCATCATCATCATCATCATCATCATCATCATCATCATCATCATCATCATCATCATCATCATCATCATCATCATCATCATCATCATCATCATCATCATCATCATCATCATCATCATCATCATCATCATCATCATCATCATCATCATCATCATCATCATCATCATCATCATCATCATCATCATCATCATCATCATCATCATCATCATCATCATCATCATCATCATCATCATCATCATCATCATCATCATCATCATCATCATCATCATCATCATCATCATCATCATCATCATCATCATCATCATCATCATCATCATCATCATCATCATCATCATCATCATCATCATCATCATCATCATCATCATCATCATCATCATCATCATCATCATCATCATCATTAGTCATGCTTTATTGGACTCGATGAAAGAAAAAAATGATCAAATTTCATTAATTTTTTCTTTATTCTTATTCTTCTTTTTTAAACAAAAAAAAAGAAAAACAAGAAAGAAACAGTCCTCTGATCAATTAAATTTTCACTCCAGTTTCCTTCTATTTCATTTCTAACTGGAGGGGGGGGGAAGGGTGTTTCTTCCTTGTTCTTCTTCTTCTTCTTCTTCTTCTTCTTCTTCTTCTTTTTCTTATATGCCCTTAGGGAGTATTTTCATCAGTTCATATTGTTTATTATTTATCATTTAAGTTTGAGTCCATTATATAAACAATACAACCCATTCAATGTTCATTCATTCATTCATTTATGAGTCAGTAAAATTATCATGATTACTATTACTATTATTCTTACTATTGTTGTTACGAGTGTAGTGAACAAAAACACTAGTGGGGACAATCGAATGTATTTGACTCAACATCACAGGACTTGTTAATTAAATCTAACAATCATAAAGTAAATGTTTACTTTGCAAAATGTCCATCGATTGTCTCAAAATGACTCAGATTTCATTGTTCTTGCATTTTCATACAAATTGCATTCTGTTTCGATTCTTTACTGTTCGATTCTCTTGTTTCGCTGCTTCCAGACCTTCTGTTTACGACTAACATCATATACTACTTATGTCAATATAAGTAGCTCACACCACACTCGTTCACCATTTAAAGCAGTCGTTCTTGCGGTGGTTCATGCTCGCCGTGCCATATTCTTCTTTTCTGCAGTCTGTGATACACTCTCCGTCAAAATGTCGAGTCTGCGGCGCGCTGACCTCCATAGCTCCGTCGACCTGTCGGGGCAACAACATCCGACATACACCTGGCACCTGGGAAGCTTAACATTAGTGCTCCACTGGCCTGCTGAGCCATCTAAATCCAATGTCCGCCCAGCAGCCGCACGTTCCGCCGCTTCTCTCCGTCGACAGAACCCGCTACAGCCACCGCCACCCCGTCAAAACACTCCATTCGACGCCACCACTCCGTACCAGACTGCCCCAACTAGCACCTCAGCCCCAGGCCCGCAACGGCGTACGCAGAACAACACCCTTCTTCCCCTGGTTGGCAGCGACACCAAATGTAGTGAACAAGAACAAGAGTGGGGACAATCGGATTTACTTGACTCGAAAATACAGGACTTGTTAATAAAATCTAACAATCATAAAGTAAATGCTTAATTTGCAAAATGTTCATCGATTGTCTCAAAATGACTCAGATTTCATTGTTCTATTACTATCATTATTACCATTACTATTATTTGATAGATTTCGAAATATATGGTTCTTCATTGTCAGTGTGTGTATTTCGATAAATCTCCTTTAAATAAGACTATGAAAACAACAAGAACAACATTCATTTACTAAAACATTCTGAACTCATTTCTATACTCATTAAAATGAATGAGATTTTCTTTGAGTGAACTTCATTATTCTAAATCGAAATGGATTCATTGATCAATTAATCAGTCAAACAATACCAAGTGAATGTAAACTTCATCTCATTAGACAAGTCAATAGCTATCAGGATTCAGTTGCTAAGGGGATAACACAATGATGTTTGAAGTGAACGGTATTGAGTTTGAATCCCAGAGTGAATATCAATAAGTTTGGGCATGTACATAAATCCAGCTGACGCGTTCCAAATAGGATGAAATGCGCGTCTTGACCACTATCCATCTTGGTTTATAAAATCATTTTACTTATAATGACATCAATCAATAACAAGCGTTTTAATAGTTTTGTTAATGAAACAAATAAATAGTGATTAAATGCATAAATATAAATTTACTTGACACTTAGACATAGAATAACTCCGCCTGTAGCTTTTCTAGAGTGACTGTCGGTCCCAAACCCGGGTAAACGAGGAGGGTTGGACATGAGGTTAGCGACCCCATCCCGTGGAAAACTAACTCGCTAAAAAACGCTAACTAACTAACTAACTATATTAGGCATAGAATGAAATTCATAATAAAGAAAGAAAGAACGAACGAATACATCTCATAGTCAAACTTGTTATTTGATATCATAAATATTTGAACTATAAGGTTCACTTTGGAGATTAAATCTACCTTGTACGTATTATCTATGACAGATTAGCATTGTAAATCATAAAGCAGTATATGGTGAGATTATAATTTATGAACAAAAGTAACCTTGAGAGTGTCCACCTAACAACTGAGACTAAATGAAGGTTATAAACCTGTGTGAAGAATTAAAATTATGATTTACAGTTGATGGTTAAGGTTACAGATTAAATTTAGGGTTTTCATCATGAACTGATATAAGATAAAATGCCTAAATGTTATTTAGCCAAATGAATGAATGAATTTCGTGCCGAAATCGAAGACTCGTTATCTTATATGTGATTGGTTAGTCCATAAATTATAGTCTCGCTGGTAATCGGTAAGAATCCTTGTGGGACCAAGATTTCGTCCTAGTTGACACTCATCAGTAAAGTGTATCTTCAATTGGTTGGTGTAGTCAGCAAAAACAAATTGATTCTGGCGTTTCGTTACGGATTCACAATAATTGGAGCACCGCTGAAAATTACGGAGGGCTAGATAGGTGTAATGTTCAAGCATGAGATTTTTCATATGTGCTCACTCATAATCCTATCAAGCATCAAACTTAGTACTTTCAGATCTGCTATAGAGACTGAATGACTATTAAAACTACTAGGTTAGTGCCCAATTCGTCCACGATATAGTACAACGACCTTTCACTGTCATCGGTAGAGATTGTTTCACCGGAGACATATCTGAATCGCAGTGGGGCTGACTTTCCATCTGACCTCCAGGAATTCATGTCGAGTCAAGTCGCTTCCTTTTATGTAGAAATATTATATTCATATTTTCTATTATTCTTCGGATTGTTCTTTCCTACATTATACTACACTACCCTACAAAACTTATATAAATGAATATATACACAATGTAGTCTACCATTAAACTTTTGATCGGATTTCTAATGGCACAATTATTTATCTCATCTTATCTGACCCATATTTACTCTGATCATTAATCTTATAGTTTCTCTCGAGTATAAGCTGATTCAAATTGACATTGTATATTAATCATCTCAACGCTAAGAATTTCATGTTATTTTAACAGGTGAATTCATGAGTCAATCTAAGCTAGATCACCATTGAATAACCGTAAGCACTGGATGGGCGTTTCTTTCTACTATGGGACTTCTCAACAGTGCACATCCACGATCCCACACACACTACTCGAACTCAGGGACATTGGTCTCGGGCGTGAACGCTTAACCTTTAGATCACTGATCTGGTGTTCAACGGTATTAATGTCTAATTTCAGTCAGTTCATGATCTTGCGCTACCCTTCATCCATTGTTTGAAGTGGATAACTGTCTCACACCTGACACGCATTGGACTCCACTAGTCATAGCTTCTCACTAGAACTTTAGGAAATCCATCTTGAATCTAGTCACTAGTGAGCAGAGGATTATTATCATTATGGGGGTTTGTGGAGGTCGTAGTAACAGTTGAATTCATGAACTGATCTAAACCATACCACCATTGAAAACCTGGAAGTACAATCTTAAATTTACGATATATTTGTTTTAACCTGACCAATATTGTGGATTATTAATATGGATATGTAATTATAGAACCTCATAAGAATTTATTCAAAATAATTCTCTTTCTTCATATTTAAAAGAGGAAATTATCTTTCTTGTAAGAAAAGTTGGATAGTGGCTAGAAGCGTGTTTCGTTCAATTTGACACTCATTGGCTGGATGTACCTGCATCTCAAACGTGTTGATATTCAGTCTGGAACTCGAACCCAGTACCATTCGCTTCATAACACCATCGTGTTATTCATTTAGCAACTGAATCCTGATAGCCATTGGCTTGTGTAATGGGATGAAGTTAAATATTCATTTGGTATTGTTCTTTTTTACTTGAATCTTCTCATTGATGTTTAGGACTGTAATTGGCATATGTGCAAACTGTGCGTATCGCATCGATATAGCCTTGATTCACAAACCAGCTTGACACGTGTTTCATCCCATTTGAGACTCGTCAGCTATCAATTGCAGTCCTAAACATCAATGAGAAGATTCAAGTAAAACAATACCAAATGAATTTAATCATCTCTCTTGTTCTTACATCTTCTCCTGTAAGATTAAATTTAGAAGTACACGTTATGTGTATGATGAAAGTGGTTTATTCCACAAACTATACATATATGCATTCACTCACACACACACACATACACACAGAGAGAGAGAAACAAATAAGCAAACAGGTAAATGAATAAGAAACGATTCATAACAACATCAAAAGACAACTCATAAATAAACATGTGTTGTTTTGTTTATTCTTTTATTTCATTGATTGTCTCATTTATAGTTAGGTTAATGTTATTCTTAATTACTCTTTTGTGCATCTATATGTGAACATCTATTCGATTAGGGATGTGAATGTGTGTGTGTGTGTGAATGTGTGTGTGCGTACGTGCGTGCGTGCATTTGTCCATGACCATTCATCTATCATCAAAGAATCATATGTTGAGTGTTAGTGTTTTCTTTTAAGGCTTAATTGTATAGTTTTTAGTTGAGGTTTAGTTTTACAACCTTTAAAAGTTATTATCATTAACATCTTTATGATTATTATTACTGATATATTTGACGATACTACTAATGATACTACTAACATATTACTATAATAATAATAATAAATATTGCTACTTTTTGTTGTGAAAGATTTACGATTTCCGAAAATGTTCAATGATTTTTTCTTTATTTCTTTCTTTCTTTCCTTCTTTCCAAAGATATCTCCTATTATCTTTTAATTCTATTCTATTACCACTACAACATTGTTCTCTTCCATATCACCATCACCATCACCATCACCATCACCATCATCATCCTCATCATCACCATCATCAACATTAATGGTTATGAATAATGAAAAATAAAAAAAAAGTGGATTTATGACTGGCGTCTGTGATGAGTAAAGGAAAACGTTCCGCTTCTTTTTTTATTTTTTCAAAACAAAATTATATTTAATAACTTTTGTTGTTTATTTATTTTGTTTTATATTCAATAATGAATAGGCGGGAATTTAAATTCTTTTTAATAGTGAATCATAAACATGTGTTTATGTTTATTTGTCGATGAGATAATTCTAGAAAATTGAAGTTAGACTACCATGGAAAACCTGGAAGCACTAAATGGCCGTCTCGTTCTATTGTGGGACTCCTCAGCAGTGTCCATCCACGATCGCGCCTCGTGAGATTCGAACCCAGGATCTATCAGTCTCGTGCCGAACACTTAACCTCAAGACTACTGAGCCGACATCCAATGGTATTGATGTCTAACTTCAATCAATCCACGACATTGCACCACCAATCATCATTGTTTTCAATGAGTTACTATCTCACAATTGACCCGGTTAAACTCGACTGGTCACGACTTTTCATTGAATATATCTGTGTTATCGTAATCAGATGGAATGATAACAAGTCGGATGTTTCAGCTACGGATGAAATAATACTATAATATTAGTCTGGTATGACACCATAACTCATTTATATTCGAGAATAACGCAGTTTAATTTTGAGTCCTTTATAAGATCATCAATGGATTCTAAAAAGAATTATTTCATGGTTCTTCAGAAAGTTTGTCTGGAGACTTCTTGTATAGTCAACGAAATGATGAGATTATTGATTGGAAAATATAGTAATTTTCCTCAATTGAGTTCTCCTTATTTTAGTGAAACACTGATTATCCCTTTTATTCTGCGAAGTTTGAATGAAAGTTGTATCTCAAAATTTATAGAAGATGTTGTTTTCAAATCTCTTAAGTTCATTGCATTCATCAGAGTATTCACAACTCTATTTTTTTGCAGGAAATGTATCAATATTCTATGTTACTTGTGGACAAATCTTGTTTTAATACATTTTATGATGGATAAGTGAAGTAATAAGATATTGGTTGGAGGTAGTTGACAGGAAACCCTCGATCTAGGTTTCGTGCTACTTGACACTTGTCAGAAAAGTGTACCTGCAATCTTTCGGGAACTGATGCTCCCTGGCAGATTCGATCCCAGCTTCACAATAAGAGACGTTACCTCTGGGCCATCCATGCCGCGACCGACCTCCTGTAGGACTGAGATGTATTTACCCTTGATTGATCATTGGGTGGTGATAAATCTCATGCATGTAAGGTCTACATTACAACTTCGTCGATGGGATTTGATCTGCACTAAGACAGACCTAACACGCATGACATTGATCCCCACCCAGTGATCAGTCAATTGTAAGTGAAGTGATGTTTGATAATAATACTATAATACCAATCAAGTATCAATGTAACATAATTATGTTGTCAGCGTATTGGATGGTGGATGCTCACTGATGAGGGGTCCCATACTAGGACGAAACAGTCATCTAGTGCTTCCAACTAATTACAATTTCACAAGAGGTCACAAAAATAATGTAAAATATTTCATTAGGTAATTAAAAGACATCATAATCATAATTATCAAAGTAATTCTTTGTAATACAATTGGAAGATGTAGTTCTTCAATGGTTGATAGATCACATCATATTCAAGATAGGAATCAATAAAAAATATTTGGGATGACAAATCAATTTAAAGTTACTTTCGTAAGATTGAAATCAAGCAAGAAAATAAAAATCAAAGAAATTTACAAGAGAGAGAGAGAAAGAGAGTGGACAATAATACCTTACTTTATGATTAATATCATGAGCCGATTGATGTTAGATTACCAATGAAAACCTCGAGGCACTTGATGGCCGTCCCGTTCTATTACGGGACTCCTCAGCAGTGCGCATCCGTGATCCCGCTAGCGGGACTCGAACCCAGGGCCTTCAATCTCGCGCGCGAACGCTTAACCTCTAGACCACTGGGCAGGCGTCCAACGGTGTTAATGTCTAACCTCAACCAACCCACAAAATTGCGCAACCATCTTCCATTGCACCGAGAAAGATACCTGTCTCTACCCGACACAGATTAGCTCCACTGGTCACGGCTTCTCACTAATATCTTACTTTAGTCTATCTTAATGACAATAGTGAAGAGATAGGTTGTATAAATTCCCCCTTTGAATACAAAGATTTAGTTAGTGAATTCGGATCCTTATAGTTTCGATAGTATAAAAATAAAAAGAGGAACCTGTTCATGTTGTAATATATGTAATAAGAAATATTCCTTACTGTATTTATCCTATTTAATATATGTTAGAATGAAAATTTTAACTCTTCAAATCATATGGTGTCTAGTGTTCATTCAGAGCTAAAACCATTTCTAGATTATAAGCAAAGATGGATAGTGGTTAGCAGTGGAATCCAGGGCGCGCGTTTTGTCTTATTCGTGACTCATCAGCTGGATGTACCTGTACATCAGAGTTGATATTCACTGCTAGCTACTATCCATCTTTTTTTATAATGCTTGTGAATTGAGACAACATAGAGGCAATACACAAATGCCAATAAGCGACTGATCAATTACAGTGCTAAACATCAATGGGAAGATTCAAGTAAACAATACCAAGTGAATTTAAACTTCATCCAATTGTACAAATAAGTGGCGATTAGGACTCAGTAGCTAAGTGGATAACGCGATGGCGTTTGAAGCCAACGGTACAGAATTCGAGTCCCAGAGTGAATATCAACTCTAAGATGCAGGTACATCCAGCTGACAAGTCCCAAATGGGATGAAACACGCGTCAAACTGGATTCCACTTCTAACCACGATCCAACTTTGCTTATAATGCTTGTAACTTAAGGAAATATCGAAGCAATACACATAATATGTACATATACCAATAAGAGACTGATCAATTATAGTCGTAAACATCAATGAGAAGATTCCAGTAAACAACAACACCAAGTCAAATCATTTCTAGATTGTTTTACCATTTACTGGTAACCATTATCATTACCATTACTGATAAATGAAAGTAAAGTTGGAAATGATTTCTCCTTTTGTTTTTTTCTCTATTAGTAATAAAAGGTTTTCAATCTATTTCATTCGTTTTCTTTTTTGCTTTTTATTCGAATCATCATTGTCCGAATTCAAGGACCCATCTGTTTCATTCAAATACCTAAATTATTGGTAATTATTATAAGAGAAAATGAATGGTTAAATGATTGTTTATGTATATGTGTGCGTGTGTGTGTGTATCTATGTCTGTGGCCACAATTAAATCTCAGGTAAGATATGGGGCATACAATATCTACATATATATATTAATTATTACCATTATTGCCGTAGTAGCAAGTCAACATACGCTATTCAATAGTCACACATAATGACTTTTTATTACGTTGAAGGATGTAACCAAGCGGAAATTTCTCTCTTTCCTCACATAGATACACAAAGAAAGAGAAAGGTATTGTGTAAGATTAGAAAAAAATGACTCTATGCATGAAGTGTATACATAGATGTATAAGAATGACGTGATGAGCTAGAGACTGAAAGTCAGGAAGAGAGAAAAGACTGAATGGTTCAGAAATTAAATATGTATATTAGTGTATAGATTTTGTAGAATTTTCATTGTTGGATTACAAACTGATCTTAGCTAGACTACCATTAAAAACCAGGCAGTAGTGAACAGCTGTTTCACACTAGTTTAGGATTCCTCAGTGAGTGAGAATGAAGGTCCTATCTTCGATTCTTCATGAAGTTATGGGTATAAACCGCTGAGTCGTGCTTTACTAGAATGAAAATCTTTTACAAAACAAACAAACAAAGAGAACGATAACTGCATATGTACTCACTTACTTACACTTGTTACCACTTCTCCAGGAGCATAGACCTTCCACCAACATTCTCCATCCAACTCTGTATTGGACAATCCTTTCCAATTCTTTCCACTTACTATTCATCCATTCCGATATCTTATTCCGATTCCCGACACAATAGGTGTTTTGTCTTCCTCTTTTCCATGTTCTTTCAAGATCCCAAATTAGTGTTTGCTTCTTGATGCTGTTTGGCGATTTGCGTAATGTATATCCTACCCGCCTCCATCGTATTTGCCTAATTTCCTCTTCAGCTGTTACTTTCAGTTAGTTAAATTATATTAAAACTAGATCGACAAATATCTTTTAATAGAACTATCATAACAGTTAACAATGCACTTCAAGATGAACAAATTATTGTATAGAGAATATAATTTACTCTAAACATTTAATGAATAAATCTACTTCATATCAAAGTTTTAATCATAGTCTTCTTCCATATCATGGTTGAATTTAATGGTACAAGGAAGTTGGTCAAATGGACTAAACAGTTGTTTACAATGTTTTTTATAAATGCAATCGATTATTATTATTATTATTATTATTATTAGTGGCAGTAGTAGTAGTAGTAGTAGTAGTAGTAGTAGTAGTAGTAGTAGTAGTAGTAGTAGTAGTAGTAGTAGTAGTAGTAGTAGTAGTAGGAGGAGGAGGAGGAGGAGGAGGAGGAGGACGACGACGACGACGAGGATGAGAGGGAGGAGTAATAATAATAGTAGTGATAGTAGTAGTAATAGTAGTGGTGGTAGTATTAATATTGGTAGTAGTAATAGTTCAACCTTCGGAAAATTCTTTGTAATTAGTTAGATTATCTTATAAAAATAATCTTGTCTAATGATGTTGTTCTAAACTAAACTATTTATCCATATTCCGTCCCTTTTTCTTTTTTGGGGGGGGGGGAGGTCTGACATTGTTTTATCATAGTAAGATTGTATCAGTGTGGATCAGATTAGAGAGTAAATCAAGTTTAAAGGCAGGGGGTCTTTTAAATAACAAGAAACATTCTCAACAATATTCAAATTTGTGTATATTTTCTCTCTCTTAGAAAACTATAGATATTATAGATAGATTGAAATAGTAAGGCAATTGCTTTGTAGGAATGTTAAAGTTAAAAGTTTCTAGTTCTATTTGATTGATAGAATGTCATACGATTTTAAAGTTATGTCGAAGGTAACTTTACAGAATTCCCAGGATGTAACTATGTCAAAAGACAACGATCAGTTGTACTTCTTAACATTAACGGAAAGATTCAAATACTTTTTTGAGAAAATTCATATCTTTTGAACAAGTTGGTAGCTGGGTAAATTCAGTTGGTTAGGGGATAATACATCGGTAATAAAGCGAAGTGAATTGGATTCGAGTTTCGGCATAAGTATCAACACTAAGATATAGATGCTCCTAGTTGACGAGTCTGAAATAGGACGAAATACGTGTTCTGTATTGCACTGCCAGCTGTTACTCAAAAAAATTAGGAGTAACTGGTATTGTACGGGAAGAAAAAGTAAAGTTATGAAATTAGAAGAAATTTGTCACTTCATAACGATGTAGATTTAATATAATTTAACTAACTGAAAGTAACAGCTGAAGAGGAAATTAGGTAAATACGATGGAGGTAGGTAGGATATACATTACGCAAATCGCCAAACTGCATCACAAAACAAGCACTAATTTGGGATCTTGAAAGAAAATGGAAAAGTGGAAGACAAAACACTCATTGTGTCGGGAATTGGAAGCAGATATGGAAAGGATGAATAGTAAGTGGAGAGAATTGGAAAGGATTGTCCAGTACAGAGTTGTATGGAGAATGTTGGTGGAAGGTCTATGCTCCTGGAGAAGTGGTAACAGGCGTAAGTAAGTGAGTACATATGCAGTTATCGCTCTCTTTGTTTGTTTGTTTTGTAAAAGAAACTTGCTGAAACACTCTGTGCTGACAATTCTGTATTGTACCACACATGTAATATTGAATAAAGCCATCAATAATAGTAATTAAAGATAGAATCATATAATATTGTAGGTATTATTGTTTATCAGGTTTGTTCTTAATGAATTATCTTTCTATTTCTTATCTTGGATAATGGGAAATTGATCCATTCAATGAAACTTTTCTAATTCACTCAGCTTTATGTAAAAATGTTTTATCATCTGATAAAATGATTGATAATCATTCTATGTTATCCCATTTGTTCATTAGAATAGTTATTTTATTATTTTATTTGAACATATAAACATTGGTACAATGGGTCACCAAATACATATGCCACACAATGACAGTGAGGTCAGTAACAGTTATCATTTATTTATATGAGGGCTAGTATACTACCTGGGTGCCAAGACCGAAGCAGGTGGTTTACTTAGAGGGCCATACCTATGGTTCTGTTCCACAGGACGGTGGAGAAACTTCAGGAGATGTAGTCCTACGGTAGTCGATGATCAACAATTTGATCATACGCCGTTTGTTCCCTTAGGATCCTGAAGTTCATGCACACCACTGGTTTGGAGTCAAGGTTTTCCAACTCCTCTAGGCGGATCCTCCATATCGACCAACGCGGTTAAAGCACCAGATATTCGCTTTTCATCCACTCAATTTCGTAAAATGCATCCCCGTCCGCGAGAGGGAAGTGAGTAGGATTTTCCTGACAGTAACTGTATACGCGTAGCCATGTGAGAAGGAGAGCTGACTCTCCCTACCCTCAGTCATACCAGCGTAAATTCTCAACAACAGTTATTCAAAGAAAGAAATTATATTTAACATACATTAAAATCTTAATCATCGTTATTCTTGAAAACTCATCTCTATTTGTGACATTTCTCCATCATTTCAAATGTTACAACACAATAAACTAGTAAACGTAGTCTTTCCATTTGACTTTCCAAGTATTTATTATATCTTATAATTTTGTAAGTCATTTATAATAACGTATGAATACATACAGTAATGATTGACGATTATTCAGTTTGAACGAATCAAGAAAAAACCAAAGTTGATCTGGATATTTGTACAACTGGAGTGTAGGTACTCAGATATTCGAACAAACCGCCGACATAACAGATAGATATCTTTTTGAAGTTGACATCTAAAACTGACCTTGATTGGATAAATGCTAAAAACAAAACTAGGAAGAATTGAACAGCTATTTCATCTTAGTATAGAACTCTGCAGTAGTATCTGTACATAATCTCATCAGGGATCGAGAACACAGCTCTAAGGTTTCGCGGAGAGTGCTTAACCTTTAGACTACCGATCTGGTATACACGAATTTACACATCTAATTTCAACCAACTCATGGTATTCTTCTGTCATTTGTCAATGTCACTGGTAAATAACTACTTCGCGTACAACGAAACTAGTCACAAGCAACCATATGACTACTATCAATATAAGAGTTTTGTCAAGAGATTACGAACTGACTTTAGTTCATTTAAATCTTAAATTTAAATCATTGAGGGCTAAATTATAAAGATTCAGTTTTCATATTGAAAAATAATCATTTAGGGTAGTTGTACAAATTTTCTGGAAGAGGAAGAAATGGATAAAAGGAGGTCTCTTGGTTCCTCACACATTTGAACTCATGATCTTCAATGTTCATGACAAATATGATACAGTTGAAGATAGTGCAAATCACAGAATGAAAACTGTTGAACTCAGCCGTTGTTTCGTTCTGTCACATAACTCAAAAAGATGCACTTACCATCCAGTCAAGTATATAACACAAAGGGTTTTAACTTCGTTGTTATAGACTTATCTTTAAAATACTGTTTTGAAAACTGGTGATTCACAACTTCCGCTTTGATTAGTTAACAATATATAGCATTTAGCTTTCAATGCCACCAGTGATGACTATCTCATTCCTGGCATAGATGAACTTTACCAGTCACAATTTCACACTGAACTCTGAAAACTCATATTGAAATACGTCATTGGTAAACAAACGATTGTAGTTCAATGAAGAGATATTGTAGTGATTATTTTAATGTGTATATGCATTTTTCATGGATTAGTATTGTATGATACCACTGGAGACCAGAGAGAACTGATCAATTGTTTCAACATATCCGTGAGACCTGGAAATCTTTTGTTCAATACCTGTTGAGAATCTTTTTTTTGGTTAGCGTTTTTTCAGGGAGTTAGTTTTCTACGGAATAAGATCGGTAACCCCATGTCCAATCCTCCTCCTTTATCCGGGATTGAGACTGGCAGTAGCCCCAGGAGGACTTCAGGCGGAGTTCCTCAATGTGTGTCCTATCCATTTGCAGCTCTCCTTTCTGATTTCTTCCCCAGGACTAGTGGGTTGGAGAATGCTGGTTGTCTACCTATGCTCCACTGGGAGTAACAAGTGTAAGTAATACCTATTGAGAAGACATACTTAGGAAAAAAAGCAGTTACTCAGTGATTCCTGATGGCTTAAACTAATATTTCAACCGATTTAAATCCATGACGAGTTCCTTGTATTGTTTCGTTAACTTTTGGAAATATTGGAAACAAATTTACTGAATAACTTACCATTAGGCATCATCATTCTTCTAAATGAAGATTCTTCAATTCATAGGGTAGAGTTCAAATGGTTTAATTTGTTTATTCTGGTTAGCCCCCCACTTTTTTTTTTAGCAAGATTGTGTTTCTACAGTATGGGATTAGTGACCCTATTTCCAAATCACCTCATTTCTATAGCCTTGGGATCGTCAGTAAGTCTAGAAGAACTACAAACCGAGTTTGTACTGATTATATACATATTGGATATGACATTTTTTAAATAGTTTAGTTAAGTATACTCTCAATCTGATTAAATCGACAACTCATTTAAATAATGAAGTTGTTGTCACATTTAATTAAAGTTGATATTCTATTCATACATCAACTCCCTTTATTTAAACAACAACAACACCACCATCACCACCACCATCACCACTACCATCACCATCACCACCACCAAGAACAATAACAAATCAAATTTACGCAAAATAAAAAAAAATTGATGAATAGAAACTCTGAGAGGAAGAGAAAGCAGGAGGGGGGGGAGAGATAAGATGCGGTTTAAAAGTAGATTTATTCGTGTATATGTATTTGTCTATCTCATCTCGATGAATGTGTGGTGTGCATATGTATTGTGTGTGTGTGTGTATGTTTACCCATGACATGAAATAAAACACCAAGTCATCGAGTCATTGTGAACACGAAGTTTTATTTCTTTTAAATGAATGAAATTGGAAAAGGTAGAAACATTAAAAATGAAAAAGAAATAAATGAGTAATTAATTCATTCATTAACAAATTGGTTTCTTTTCCTGTTTGGTTGGTTGTTTGTTTGGTTCTTTGTTTCCTTCCCATAGTAAGAAATAAAATTAACCATTTGAATCTAATTGTTAATTCATTAATCAACATTATCAATAGAATGAATTATTATTGACGAAATTCAATGTTAAAATAAATATTTCAATAGTTGAAATCATGAGTCAATTCAAGCTAGACCATCGTTGAAAACCTGGAAGCACTGGATAGCCGTTTCATCCTATTGTGAGACTCCTCAGCAGTGCGTATCCACGATCCCGCTCCCCGCGATATTCAAACCAAGGACCTATCAGTCTCGCGTGTGAGCGCTTAACCAACTAGACCACTGAGCCGGCATCCAACGGTGTTAATGTCTAACTTCAACCAATCCACCGTACACCATTGTCTTCAGTGAGTTGATATCTCACAACAGACCCAGTTGAACTCCACTGGTAACGGATTCTCAGTAGAACTTCAGGAAATGCCTCTTGAAGTCAGTTACTGGTGAGCAGATGATTATTATCAGAAGGGGTTTGTGGAGATCTCGCCGGGTGCGGGATCGTGGATGCGCACGGCTGAGGTGTCCCATAGTAAGACGAAACGGCCGTCTAGTGCTTCCAGGTTCTCTATGGTGGTCTAGCTTCAATTGACTCATGATTTCAATCGGTAGATTCATTTAGCAGTCATAATAATTGCTGTGGAGTCCCATACTAGAACAAAATGGTCGTCCATTGCTTTCAAGTTTTCAATGCTGGTCTAGGTTACATCGACTAATAAATTAAACCGTGAAAATATGACAATCTCCACAAGTCCTCATACGGATCATAATTAATGAATTTACAATAGGGTTAACTAATTAGGTTAATTATAGTATTTACCCAATTGGGAACTAGATACTTTAGACACTTGAGCAGGTTACCAGTTATGATCGGTTTTTAAGCTGGCCATCATCATTAGTTGTGAGAATTTTTGGTTAATATGTCATTATCTATTGAAAAACATCGTTTCCAAATGTAAAATTTCATCAATAGGATTCAATAAGGGGAATAGTGGTTACTGCTCACTAGGAGATTAGTATGATAGATCATTTTAATATTCTGTTTGATAATATTTACTTACTTACTGACGCCTGTTACCCATAATGGAGCATAGGCCGCCGGTCAGCATTCTCCAACGCACTCTGTCCTGGGCCTTCGTTTATAGTTCTATTCAATTGTTGTTCATTGTTCACATGTCTGTCTCCATTCCTCATTATAATGTGTTCTTTGATCTTCCTCTTTTGCTTTGGCCTTGAGGATTCCAAGTGAGGACTTGTGTTGTGACGCAGTTCGATGCTTTCCACAATGTGTGTTCTATCCACTTCCGTCACTTCTTCCTGATTTCTTCCTCCACTGGGATCTGGTTTGTTCTCTTCCACAGTACGTTGTTGCTAATAGTGTCCGGCCAAAGAAATCCGAAGTATTTTGCGTAGACAACTGTTAATAAACACTTGTATCTTCTGGATGATGGCTTTCGTAGTTCTCCAGGTTTCCGCCCCATACAGTAGATAATATTTAGCACTATAATAAACATGTTTCGTTGACTGGGAGGTGAATATATTGTCAAATTGAATTTTGATCATTTGTTCATTTAAAACTTATATATCATTCTATTCGATTAATGATTAATGTTAGTTATCATATCAGTATAGGGTTGTGGAGATTATTAAGCTTTTGTTTGAGATAGTGAACCGATTGATAGCCCTGGATTTCAATCTCACGAGCGGGATCGTGGATGCGCACTGATGAGGACTCCCACAACAGGACGAAATGACCGTCCAGTGCTTCTATATTTTCAACAATGGTCTAACTTCAATTAGTTACCATAGTTTGATTATTCGGTCGACGTTAGTTAATGTTTACTTTTGTTTTTTGTTTTTTTTTGTTCCAGGAATTAATCCCTTCAAGCTTAAAAAAGTAATTACTTATCACCTTCTGGTATTCTATTTTTTCGAAGGTGGGGGGAGACACACATAGAAAATAGCTAATCCTTTGAAATCTAACTCTTCAACTTATTACATCAATTAACTACTGAATAAAGGCTTATTAACTTGAAGATGACAACTAATCATATCAACATAACGTTGTGTAATAATTTATTCTGTAATTTATCAAATGGAATACAGTAAATCTATACTAATAACATAGTAACAATGAATTGTTGACTGAGTCTAGTTACTCTTTGGTTTTAGTTGCTTTGATAAAAGAATGTTCTTATCGACAAAGTCTTTACCAAAGTTGGGAAATTCATTTTGTAGCTTTATTGGGAGGATTATAGTGATTAGATTGATATGTAGGTAATATTTCTCATGGGTTTAAATTATTCAGGGTAACATTGAAAGATAGGGGATGGTGGAGAGATATTATGTCATAATACGAGACTCCTCAGAAGTATCTAGCTATAACCATGTCAAGAAATGATAGTAGGAAGTTGACAAACGCTGAATCATCTCTTCAAAATCAGTAAAACTGAAACTATGTGCTTAGTAAGAACTACTGAAGTTCTTGTGTGAAATTGTGACCAGTAGAAGTGAGACAGTTGTCATCAATTAAACCAAACAATCTTAACGATACATTGATAGAAACTAGAAAAGCATATCTTTAAGCCTGAAATCAGTGGTTTAAGTGTTAAGACGTCATAGTAAGACCTAAAAAACATAGCTGTGATACTTTCTGGGGTTTTGAATGCACACTGTTGAGAAGTTTCTTCCTTGAGTGAAACACCTATCCAGTTTTTCCTAGTTTTAACGATAACGTAACTGACATCAATATATGATAGGAATATCATAGATGTACATTTAACTAATCTCTTCTAAGTCATTCCAACAATAATATTTTTTGTCATGAAGTGATATATGGAGATCTGTGTTAGATTTGTACTCACTAATCTCAAAGTATCATCTTTATCATGAAATTTCAAGATATTTTAAAGGGAACATACAGAAGTCATATGTTGCTAATGTTTCTTCATTCGATACAAGTTCACGAATGACAGTACTTACTTGAAGATTTCAAAAATTCAAAATCTTTCCTTCACGAAATAAGATTGATGATCGATGTTAATCTTGATCTATCGAATCTACTTTTTGTTGTTGTTGATCTGAGCTATGTTGATCGATACAAACTATCTGATCCCAGTCTACATAATAACTGAAGTTCAAAGAGACTGATCAATTGTAGTGCTGAACATCAATCGAAAGATTCACATAAACAATACCAAATGAATTTGATGATCAAAGTATTTCAAATCAAGATCTACATTTTGATCTGAATGATTATCTGAATATCAAAAACTTTTCCTAATCCCATTCTTATCATTACCGATGATATTGTTTTTTCTAGCTTAATGTTTATACAAGATTCAATATACTTGTGTGTATGTGAGTGAGTGAGTGAGTGAATTTCTTTCTTTTGTTGTTGCATCAAATCAACTTACCTCACAACTATCCACAACGATGATAATAGAAAGCTTTTATTTCAAATTCATTATGACAAGTTTAATTCCCCTTAGGGTGATTTCATCAATAGTTCATATACAATGTCATGTTGAATTAACTTCATTTTAGGGCTAATAGTAATAATGATAGTAATAATAATAATAATGAGTATATGCGTATGTATGTATGTATGTATGGATGGATGGATGGATGGATGGATGGATGGATGTATACCTGTGTCTCTATTCATCTATGTGTTTCTATGTTTCTATACCCCTGTCTGTAAATCATCAAAGAGGTTTAAGTACAAAGCTTTTTGGGAATTACTTAATATAGATGTATCAAAGGAGTTTGTATATGTATATATATGGTTATGTATGTGTGTGTGTGTGCGTATGTATGTGTATGTTTTGATTGCATCCATAAAAAGCAATAGATCTTTCTGTCAATATGCATTAAGTCATCAATGAACTAAAATACAATAATTAACCGATCAGAATAAAAGTGAATGGGAATGATTATGGTTTTGTATTTGTTTGCTTGTGTATGTATGTATGTATGTATGTATGTATGTGGAGTGTCAGCTAGGATGCTTAAAAACATTGAAATCCACATTGTGTTAATATGAAAATGGGTTTTGTGGAGATTTTTTTTAGAAATTTCACTGGTTGAAATCTCGTGGATGCGCACTGCTGAAGAGTCCCACAATAGGACGAAACGGCCGTCCAGTGCTTCCAGGTTTTCGATGGTGGTGGTCTAGCTTCAATTGACTTATGATTTCAATCAGTGAAATTTTGTTAATATTTTTATTTATTACAGAATAATACTAGTCGGAGAATAATTAAAGACTAAAGAGGACAGGAGAGTTATTTCATCTTAGTAAACCATTACAATTAATTTAAGATCTATTACTATTTTGTAAAATCAATATGGGGATTTGTGGAGATTGTCAATATTTTCACAATTGAATTCACAAGTCAATGTAAAGCAAGACTACCATTGAAAACTTGGAAGCAATGGATGAATGTTTCATCTTGATATGGAACTCCACAACAATGCGCATCCACGTGTCAATCTTAACTATGTTTGTTCATACCTTCTGTGTTCTATTCTTTTTCTTAGTGTAATTTGTTCTTGTCACACTTTTAGCATGTGCTTAGATTTGATTAAATTAATCAAACATTTGTGTGTAATGATGTTAATGATTATAATTTTAATCTGTTTACGGCTAATGAGATTTATTCACTTATTTGAACACATAAATATTGGTACAAAGGGGAAACTGAATACATATACGCCACATAAATCATCCGATTTATGTAAGGGTTTGGATACTGCCCGGGTGCCCAAACCGAAAAAGGTGGTTTTATTAAGGGGCCACACTCGATGCCTTTGACCTAAAGGTCTGATTCACAAGATGGTGGAACAACTTTGGGAGATGCAGTCACATGATAGCCGGTGATCAACGATTAGTCCGTTCGCCATTTGTTCCTTCAGGATCCTGGAGTTCATGTGCACCAAAGGTTTGGAATCAGGGTTTTCCAACTAACTCCCTTAGATAGGTCCTTCATATCCACGAGCCCGGTTAAAGCGCCTTACATTCACTTTTCGTCCTCTCAATTTCTCAGACAACACCCCCATCACGAGAAGGTAGTGAGTAGGACTTCCCTGACAGTGGTTGTATGCATGTGGACATATCAGAGAATTTCAAGAGGGAGAGCTGACTTTCCCCACCCTCATCCGTATCAGGGCATTTGTAGGCTAATGAGGAGTAATCAATTTAACATGAACTAACTGAATTCAATAAACTTAGCTTTTCTTACTCTGTTTCTAACTGTATTCTTTGTATCTTAACTAAAATATCTAACATATACTTTAGATTAATGAATCGATCTATGTGGAAATATACGAAAATCTAATGTCATTATATATTAACTAAATAGTTCTAAACAAGTCACTTATAATCTTACATAAGATTATCATGTTATTAACTTAATTAACATACTCCATTTGTTGTTATTGTCTAGTTTCATTATTTCAAAAAAAAACCTACAAAATGGAGCTTAATGGAGAATAAGATTAGACATAAAACTTAGTAAAATGTTGCTCTTTTTTGAAATGAACTTACTCACATCGTTTTCATATGGATTCCAACATTTTTGATTAATTTACTATCGATTTAATGAGAACTACTATAACCATCATCAAGAAGGTACAAGTATTTATAAATAGTTGTCTAGGCAAGATACTCAACATCCACTGGCTGGATACCATCAGGAATAGCCTTCTGTGGGAGAGAACAAACCAGCTTCGAGTTGAAGAAGAAATTAGGAAAAGACGATAGAAATGGATAGGACATGCATTACGCAAATAATCAAACTGCATCACGAGGCAAGGTCTAACTTGAAATCCTGATGGGAAACAGAAAAGAGGAAGGCCAAAGAACACATTACGTCGGGAAATAGAAGTAGATATGAAAAGGATGAATAACAACTGGAAGGACCTGGAAAGGATTGCCCAGAACAGGGTTGGATGGAGAGTGCTAGTGGGCGGCCTATGCTCTTCAACGAGGAGTAACAGGCGTAAGTAAGTAAGATTTAATGACCAACTGGCAATTTTCAGAATGTAATTTTCATTGAAAATCTCATTTTAACCATTAATTTCCACAGTATTTGTGTTTTTCTTCTAGTATTTTGGACACAAATGCTGAATAACTGTACATAATTCCAGACGCTTAAAATAAAACGTAGTTTAGGGTAAAAGGCACTTCAAAATGTACCATACACATACAGTGTACTTATTGAATTGTGTATAACCTCATATTTCACTGATAGCTGCTACAAAATTCACATTAGTTTCCAACTTATCAATCAAAACATTGATTAGATAAATTCACTTGGTGTTGGTTGTTTTACTTGTATCCTCCCATTGTTATTTAGGACTGCAATTGATCTAGTTGGCATATGTGCATCCTGTGCGGATGCTTTGATATAGCCTTAAGTCACAAACTTTTTAAGTAAAGATGGATGGTGGCTAGATAAGCCAGTTATCTCGGATTGTTTTATGTATTAACATATGAAAATTCATGTGATTATATACGTGATATTTAAGATAACAACATACTGCCAATACCAAACTTTAATACGAACATAAATAGACCATTTTATGGTAAAAAAAAAACACACACACTATTTGTTCAACTCTATATTTGAATAGATTGACAAAGTTGTTTCATTGATTGAATTCATGAGTAAATGTAAGCTAGACCACCATGGAAAATCTGGAAGCACTGGATGATCGTTTCATCCTAGTATGAGACTCCTCAGCAGTGTGCATATACGATCTTGCATACGTGATATAAACTATGTTTCTGGAATATTGTGACTGACTTAATAATCATATGATATAGGGCTTAGAATTAATAGAAAATCCATGAAAATTATCACGGTACACAATGTAAGTCTTATATAGTAGTATATATAAATATAACATTTCAAGAATTAATTCCGTGAGGAAATCATCAACAGCGTATAAACATAATAACACAATAGAAAGATTATAATACTAAGCTAACTAATGGCTTAAATTATCTCACAGTTGACATTTTCGACTGAAATTTAATCAATATTGATTTGGTTATGAACATCCTTTGAGGATTGTTTCCATATTTCCCTGATGATAAAAGTTATTATGAAATAGATGGGATAGTAAAATGATCATATACTGACGGACTTTAGTTAACCAATCAGAATTAAGATAACTCTTCAGGCATTTTGAGTGAATTTTAAGCGACAGTGATAGATAACGTCTACTTTATCACTAACCAAGTGAACATTGTCAATCAATGAAAATCACTTTTGTACAATCGAAATGTGGATTTAAAATGGAGCTTAAACTAAATTACATAACATATATGCTCCTAAGGCAGATTGTATTTTAAAATACAATCTCATTCATTGCATAATCAATAGTGTTTAGTGAAGTTAAATAAGGTTTTCTCTTTCATACTCTCACTCTATATCTTAATCTTAAGTTTCTCAAGTTTGTAAATAAGGAGATGATAAGGTATTGTATTATAGCTGATGTCATTTTGTGTTGAAAATCCTAACTCCAGTTCAACTCTGAATAGCTAATCCAAACCATTTTGCATGATAACTAATGTCATTTGGTGACGAATACTCTATGAGATGATAAACCTAACTGAAAACACTAGCTCGAATCATAACATTTATGTATATATGTACACTTGTTCTTTATTCTTTATTACAAGGGATCGTTTGACATATGGGATTAGAGTTATTATTCCACTGCTATATCATTACTTTGTATTGTTAATTGTCGTATAACTTGGTAGCTTTTCCTGATTGGATGAAAATCCTCCCAAGATCGTCAGGATATTATACTTTTGGCCAGAAGTAGAATTCAGGACGCGGGTTCCGTCCTATTTAGTACTGGTCATATGAATGTAGCTACATCTCAGAGTTGATGTGCACTCCGGGACCAGAACCCAGTACTGCTGGCTTCAAGTGACATCCACTTACCTATTAAGTCTAGATAGCCATTCACTTATACAACGGTTATGAGATGTAATTCACTTTAAAATGTTTTGAACTACCTTGTCAGTAGGTAAGTGGATAACGGGATGATGTTTGATGCGAATGTTAGTGAACTTGATTCTAAGACGAACTGTGCTTCCTTGATTCCCCTCCAATGGTAATCCCATCAGCTAGCTTACATTTTAGAATAAATTAATAACTGAATAGCGAATGTCAAATATAAAGTATGTTTAGTTCATCCTAATGCTAATCGAATTCTATCTACCAAGTTACAACGTGGCCACTGATCTAGATGTCTTGACATCGAGTTCATTATGTTGAGATGTAAGATGGTGGTTGAAGTCAGTGGACAAGAAACTCTGAACCTAGTAGTAGGAAATGAAAGGTTGTGTAACTTCCACAAAATGCGTATAAATAAAAAGACACATAGATTTTACAGGCTAACAGTGAGTCCTAGTGTGAATGGAGTAAGATAACGGAAGTTTTTTGTCATAGTAATTAAAGGTATTTAAGAAATTAAGTGACATCAAATGATATCGGAACAAAATTATGGGTGAAATCAATTAGGAGACAATGAGAAATAAAGAAAGAGAGGGAAACCTTTTACCAATGTCAAGTCGATGAAATGAAATAAAAATAACCATAACAATAGTTGTATTAGTAGTCTCAATGATAATAGTAATTGTAGATGTCATTACCATGGTTTGACTTGATAATTTCAAATAAGTTGAGCATAGGGTAGATTGTTATGGACAACAATAATATATTTGCAATATTCTAATGAGTATAAAAACTAAATTTTCAAATTTTCGAACGTTTCGTCACTCAGTATAAGTTACTTCTTCAGAGAATGAATCTCTTCTTATCCATAGATTTATTCTCTGAAGAAGCAGCTTATACTGGGTGACAAAACATCCGAACACTTGAAGATTTAGTTTTTCTACTCATTAGGACATTGCAAATATATCATTCTTGTGAATAGTAATGGTAGTTTAAGTTCTTAGTAAGGGCAACGGTAAGATATACTTCATGTTGTACTCAAAGTTCCGAATTGCTCTCATGTATGACAAGAGCTTATGCAGTTTTTTTTCAAGCGGTTGAATGTAAAGAAATCCGAATAGATTCTGATGGAATCTGTAAAGAATATTAAAATCAAAATTTGGTTTAGTTTACTGACTAGAGTCGGTTAAATCATAAAGGACAGAAATCCTAACCGCTTTACTCATACCTTTGTAACACCATACTGGAATATATTCTTGTTTTTGTGTTAGGACTGAACACTGGTCTCAACCTATGTATTTTACTCGATGGGAACACATAAACTGGTAGATGTATATAATGGTAACTGGGTGGGAAATTTTATTCTGTACAGATCTGGAAAATACTTTTCTGTTCGTGAAGGTTAATTATAGTTCTGATGTAATAAAATGGTTATTTTGATCTCTGAAGGAAAATTACTCATTAGTATATTAGAAGTTTGGTCCTCCTTAAATTCTAGATTTACATAACAATACTAATCTATAAATTCATTTATTATTGTTTGTTTGTATCTTGCTATTGATGTTTAAGACCACAATTGATCAATCTTTTTTCGGTATATATGCATACTATGTGTATTGCATTGATATTGCCATAATTCACAAGCTTCATAAACAAAGATAGATGGTGGCTAGCAGTGGAATCCATGATGTGTGTTTCGTTTTATTTGGGACAGGGCTCAATTTCCGGAGTGAACATCAACTCTGGGATGCAAGCATATCCAGCTGACGAGTCCCGAAAAGAAAGAAACGCACGTCTTAGAATCCACTGTTAACTACCATCTAACTTTGCTTATATTAATCTATAGTTGATAGATTTATCAGCTCATATTAATTACTCCGTATTTATCATACTGATATGATGGAAAGAAAAGTCAATTTTCGATTGATTTACTCATTATGAGTTTTGTACACTTGTACTTGCGTTTTGATTCAATGGAATGATTACTCAATGTAGTTTTCTTGTTTTCTTTTCTCGTATTATATTTTATTCTGTATAGTATGCGATATTCTTGTATTCCATTGACATAAACACTATGCTCAGTATGTGATTTCATCCTAATTATTAATCAAAATGGGTGTACAATTAATATAAAAATGAGTGTATTTTCTACTATAGTCGTCGTCGTCGTGTTTTGGTGTTAATAAATCATCACTTATACCAGTCTTTGTGTTCTTACTTTCGCGTCGTGGGAATTGCAGAGGTCCTTTGTTCCGGTTATAAGTGATAAGCGTTTCCGCCATAACAATCAGTGGCGACCAGATACAAAAAGTAGCATTAAAAGAGCCAAGACAATAAGCATTCAAACGACAAGTTATAACACATACCTAGAATATCTTTTAAAAATGGTGATAGATTATTGTCAGAACTGTTATCTGTTATCAGGGAGAAGTATAAATATGCTCTTATTTGTAACAGGAATACAGTTTTTGATAGGCTCAGTTTGTTGTATGCTTCCCATTTAATATTAAACAAAGTTAGTTACATACAATGTACTATCTGTATCTCGCCGTATTGTCACATCATCATCTGTTAGTACAACAAAGAGGATGGGGAGAATTAACAGAATAAAAAGTAGAAAATGAGGAAATAATAACATGAATCGTAGAAGAAAGTTAAATATAACACAGAGTGAAATTAACCTCAGTGTTCATTGGAAGGAATAAATAGACCCGTTCCATAATAATCTGTTTCTAAGCCTATCATTCAAACACCTGATTAAACTCATCATTTCTTTTAGATCTGATTATGTCACAAAGGTTTGGTTGAATGGTAAGTTTAATGAACAATTTACCTTAATGAAATACAGTACTGTTAAGATGAATTTCATCACAAATAAATCTCAATTGGTATATATTTGTAATAGAGGGATTATAAACATCTTTTGTATAACAACATGAGACTAATGCTAAGTGCTCATAAACGACCTAATTCAATACTGAACTGATATAGTGGTTTACATTTCCAACTTTCATCAATTTACCATGTTTCTACCGTAATTATCGAATCTTACTAGTCATATCTATCACATTACCGATATAACTGAACTTCACCAGTTACAACTAATAATAACTAGGCTGTTTGAAAATGTTTCTACAAACAAAATCATTTGACTGAACGAAAAACCATTCCATGATATCAGAAGGGGTTTTGTGGAAATTGTAGTAATTTTAACAGTCGAGATCATGAGTCATTTGAAGCTAGACGAACATGGAAAACCTGGAATCACTGGACGACCGCTTCGTCCTATTGTGGGATCTCTCAACAGTGCGCATCCTAGACCCCGCCCCACGGGACTCGAACGCAAGATCTGTCAGCCTCACGCCAGGCGCTTAACCAACCAGATCACTGAGTCGGCATCCAACAGTGTTAATGTCTAACTTCAACTAATCCACGAAATTGAGCGACACATCGACCATTGTCATCAGTGAGTTCCTATCTCAAAACTATTGAAATTACTACAAACTCCACAAAACCCCTTCTGATACTAATCAACATATCCTCACGAGTGACTGACTTCAATGAGGTATTTCCTGCAGTTTTAGTGAGAAACAGTGACCAGTGGAGTTCAACCGGATCAGTTGTCAGATCGTAACTCACTGATCACAATGGTGAATGTGTCGCTCAAATTTAATGGATTCGTTGAAGTTAAATATTAACACCGCTGAATGATGATTGGCTCATTGGTCTAGTGATTAAGAGTTCATGCACAAGTCCGTTAGGTCGTGTGTTCGAATGTTGTGATGCAGGATCGTGGATATACACTACTGAAGAGTCCGAGAATAGGATGAAACGGTCATCCAGTACTTCCAGGTATTCCATGATGGTGGTCTAACTTCAATTGACTCATGATCTCAACTGTTGAGATTCCATAATAGTTAGATCGCATATTATTTATTTATTTATTTATTTAAGATTAATGTGAGAAAAACAATTACAAAACATGACTTTTGTTACCAGTTCATATGAAGTAAACCATTCTAGCAACTTCGAAATCATTTGATTGGTCAAAATGTTTCATTCTCATTTTTATATAAATAAATTTGATTGGATCGCATTTTTTAAAAAAAAGGGGAAAAAAATCAATACATTTATTATTGGTAAGCATATTATTGATAATTTATTATTAACGAGCAAAAGGGGGGGGGAAACATTCTAAATAGAAAAGAGTATTCAATTCAATACATACACACACAACGGAATGAAACCAACAGTAAGGAATTGGATACTATGGGCAGTAATAGTAATAGGACGGAAGGATGAACATGTATACATTCGAGAGAGAAAGGGAGAGAGAGAGAGAAAGAGAATGTAGATATATATATATATATGTAATAGACATTCAAACATGTTCAATGTTCCATTGTTTCTAATACTAAACACAATACATAAATCATTATTGTTTCTTTTCTTTTCAATAAACAACATGTTTGTCGAGATGGATAGATACATATTGATTAGAATATGAAGATTTATTGTTATATATATCAATAATTTAAAACTGGAAATAGATCATTATCAACTTTACTACTAATATTCATACTACTAATAACAACTAATGACAAGTAGTGTATTCATTACAATCATCATTTTGTTTTCAGCAATTATTCTCAAATATTCAACACTCATAAATCAATGATATTTCTAGAAGGAAAAAAGAAAAAAAGGCATTCAACTCATACAAACGAATGAATGAATGAATGACTTAGTGTGCTGAATGTATTTATCCTATTCATTGTATATATAATATACATATTTCATCATAATTAAATGTTCTAAACGATTAGAGAATATCATTGAACATATTCAGAGAGTATGGATATGTGAATGTGTGTGTGTGTGTATGGGGGGGCATTTATGTATAAATTGTAGTGAAGAACAACTGTTTCTTATTGTATTCAATTGTGAACATCTTAGCTATTGGATAAATACTTTTTTCTTTTTTTTTTAAAAAAAAAGAGATTTCTTTACGTGGATAGACATTTCATACATAGTAGAATAGATCAGTTGCATTAGTAACGATAACAACGACAACAAGAACAAGAACAACAACAACTCATGGATCTGTTACCAACCATTTATACCCATAGATTAATGTATAGAAATAATAATCATCATCATCCTCATAAAAACACTATTGAAGATTCAAATCAGAATGATGAAGAGAATGGATTATTAAAAAAATATCATTCTATTGAATATGATGAATTGCCTCAACATCTTCATCATCAACTTCATCATCTTCATCATCATCATCATCAACATCATGAACATCAATATCCACATCAGATAATTCATTCACAACCACAATTATTTCGTCAATTATCCGCTATACCTAATCCAATTTATCATTATTTACATTTATTTTATATAAATCGGGTTGAAACAAGACGTAATACAATAGCAAATACATTACATGAAATTGTACAAATAGCTCAAGAGATTTTACATGAAGTTGAATTACAAGAACCACGTTTTGTTAGTACATTAAAAGTGATTCATACAAATAATATAGAAAAGAAACAAGATGATAATGATGATGATGAGAATAATAATACTTCACCGGATACTACTTCGAATGTAATCAATAGTCTGAATACAACGAATACTACTACTACTATTAGTAGTAGTACTACTAGTGTTACAACGAATCCCATGAATAGTAGTAATAGTAATAATAATTCACAAAATGGAGTTTATTATGATGGTTTACGTGTTCTATCATCAAATCATTTTGAGATAACACTTTATTTAAATCAAATGGGTGTATTTAATTTTATGGATGATGGTAGTATACCTGGTGGTGCTGTCTTAAAATTATCCGATGGTCGTAAACGTTCAATGTCATTATGGGTTGAATTTATTACAGCATCAGGATATTTATCAGCTAGAAAAATACGTGCAAGATTTCATAGTTTAATTGGACAAGCAATACAAAAATCAGCCTATCGTCATATTGTACGTATGTTAGGGCATACAACTGAAGTGAAATTATGTATACATGATAAGTATATATTACAAATTACTCCAGCATTTCGTTGTAATGGTTTATGGCCTAGATCAGCTAGTCATTGGCCTATAACTAGTCATAATCCTATTCATAATGAATTGAATATAGAATTAACAAATACTACTACTCCTCCTTCTAATAGAATTAAATGGCCATCGAATCAATTAATTAATGAAGTGAAATATGAAGGATTTTGTTTATTAAGTCAAGAATCCGTATATACAAAAGATAAACAAGCATCCGCTGAAGGAGATGCATGGTTATTAGATTTTTATCATGCTGAAGAACGTTTATTATTAAATCATACAATACGTAGACAATGTTTTAGTATATTAAAAACATTAGCTGATCGACATTTAACTGGTGTTAATAATAAGGAGATTAATTTTAAACATCCTAAATCAACTTCATCAACCGCATCAACTGCATCCACATCGTCGTCACCAATGAACATGATGAATTCAGTCATTCAAGAATATGATATTAAAACACTTGTTTTACATGAATGTGAAAAACATCCAAATGATGATGATTGGACACAATATACATTAGGGGATCGTATTAATAGTATATTATTACAATTAATATCATGTTTACAACATCGTCGATGTCCACATTATTTTTTACCAAATTTAGATATATTTCGAGGATATTCTACATTAGGAATGGATATTACAGCAAAACAAGCATGGAGATTATTAAGAGAATTATTAACATGTCCACAAGCACTTGAATATCTTTAATTTAAAAAAAAATTGGATGGGGTTGGGGGAGGAAGAAAGTAATAGAATCAATATTCAACAATTTATCCAATGTCCAATATATATATATATCATATGGGAACATATAATACAAGAAAATTTGATAACAATTTTGTGTAAAGTGAATAATCTCTTTATCTCTTTTCATGTTACCTACTTACTTATTTAGGTCTGTTAATCCCAATGGAGTAATAGGCCGCCGACCAGCATTCTCCAACCCACTCTGTCCTGGGCCTTCCTTTATAGTTCTATCCAATTGTTGTTCATTTTTCTCATGTCTATCTCCATTTCCCGGCGTAACGTGTTCTTTAGTCTTCCTCTTTTCCTTGTGTCTTAAGGATTCCAAGTGAGGGCGTTTCTTGTGATGCAGTTTGGTGCTTTCCTCAATGTGTGTCCTATACACTTCCAGCACTTCTTCCTGATTTTTTCCTCAGCTGGAATCTGGTTTGTTCTCTCCCATAGTAGGTTGCTGCTGATAGTATCTGGCCAACGGATCCAAAGTATTTTTTTGCGTAGACGATTGTTAATAAACATTTGTATTTTCTAGATGATGGTTTTCGTAGTTTTCCGAGTTTCCGTCTCATACAGTAGAATCTTTTCATGTACACATACACATACACTTTAACACTAATCATATTTTAATGTGTAACCTTGAATAGTCATTTATAATAATGATGAAAATGTTTGTTTAAATTGTATACTTTTGATCGAAAAATCTTGTTGTATTTTTTGAACAAATATGAGAATTGTCTGTATAGATTGTTTGACTTTTGATTGTCACTCTGATCATCGTCGTAATCAAAATTAGAGATCATAATCTAATCAAGGAGTTCGATGTTATTTCTAAAAAAAAACTTTAATTCATTAAGAGCTTAATACTAATTTATGATCCATAGAATTGGTCGATTGTACTTGAACACCGATTACCACGACTCGCAATGCTGATTAATGTTGGGGATGGTTGGAAGAAAGTTAGGGGCGGTCAAACAAAAACGTGGCATTAGTCCACAAAGTCACTAACTTCTAGTCTGATTAGTGTTGGGGATGGTTGGAAGAAAGTTAGTGGCAGTTAAACAAAAGCGTAACATCAGTCCTTGAAGTCATTAACTTCTAGTCTTAGCTATGTTGGTAGATGCAGAATACTTGGTTGGGCTCAGTGTGACTATCACAACCAATGGTTGGAGACTCTTGGTGACATTGCTCAGGATCGATCACAATGGCGTCAGTGTATACACTCTCTGTCTTCCCTTAAACTATGAGATTAAAATCGCTTCACATCTTTCTGTCTACCAACTAATTCTTTCTTCCTGTATTATGTCCTTATATGTAATCTTTCTTTTATACATTATCACCATTGAATTCACTACTTCTATGAATTTGGTGTTCATCTTGTTGTGCTTATGAGCTATGGCAACTTGGACCGATGCATATATGTGCCTGATCCTACGTTGTAGCTAACTGACTGACTTATTTGTGGCAATAACTCATCTATGAAATTACATAAGAAATTGTATCAATATTTTCGTTGAAAGGATCTTGTGAAGGTTCTTTTAGTTTATTTATTATTATTTCTCAGGCTATATTAGTGACAAATTGATTTCATTTAGTGTAGTATTGAGTCAAAACAGTCATATATACTATAGGAGTTGGCATATATATGTATCAGTTCAAGTTTGAGATCCAGACAAATCTTAGAGTTGTAGAAGTAATAACAGTATTATTGGTTGTAGAAAAAACATTTACCATAGGGGATATAACTCAAGAAGAAACCATGAATTCGTAGGATAGAAGGCTAGAAGACAATTTTAAAATTTAGGATTTAGAGAAAGATAAATAGTAAATGCAGAAGATTTGTAGCTCAGATATCTGAAGTTTGTGCTGATGATGTCGTTCAGAAGAACAATGAAAGCTCTACGACCAAACCATCCAGCTCAGAGAACAAAACTCCACCAAAATAGTAAGTGCATTTGAGGCATTGTGAATGATTCGCAGTCATGAAATACCATTAAAAGCCTAGGAACAATGGACATCTATTTCATCCTAGTATATGACCGTTCAACGATGTGGACTCATAACCTCACAATGATCGAACCCAACAACTTCAGTTCCTATGAATACACACTACTGAGGGGTTTCGTACTAGAAGGAAACAGCTTTTCAGTGTTCTCTGATTATCAATGTTATCCCCAATGAGATAACTTTATGGTGAATGAAAATAAGATATATTTCATTTAGTGCATAAAGTTCAGAACTCATTTCATGGATAACAAATGATTTATATTGACCTAAGCAGTCGAATATGAAGAAATCTTCGACAAACACTTTAAAATTAACATATAGAACAGTGGATTAATTATTCAAAGCTAGAACCATCTCTCTGTCATCTTCATAATATCATAATGGAATACTTAAACAGAAAGAGAAGAACAAAGTTTGCAGAATAAAATGAATTCATTCGTCTATGAAAGCTCTACGACTAAACCATCCAGCTCAAGGAATAAAACTCCAAAATCATCCACCTGAGTTACAAATCTTCACCATTTAATACAACTTAGTGAAGTTTAGGTAAACTGTTGGAATGTAATCAAAATAATAATAATAATAATAATAATAATAATAATAACATACTGATACAAAGTGTATGAATAAACGTAATTAACATAGATGTATATTTGTGTGTTGGAAATTTATAATACAGAGTAGAACAGGTGATATTATAGTTACTATGATTTATAATCGAGATAAAAGAGATTACGTAAGGGTAGTCAAATTCATAATTGATTTAGTAAAACGCTCAACATGATAAAAATAAACACATTTATGAACAATAAGATTACGTAAATGATGAGTAACGAAGACGAAAAGAAAACAAGCTCGAAGTTATTGGGTTCGAATACTAAGTGTGAGGTCGTGAATGCGTACTACTGATGAGTCCCATACTAAGACGAAACAGTCATTCAGAGCTTCTAGGATTTCAATAGTGATTCAACATTGATTGATTTATGATCTTAATCAAAACTTAATAATCTCCACAACTCTATACTGATAAAATAAAAAGGTTAGAGAGGGGATTTAAAAAAATAATTACAAATTAATGTAGGTTACTAGATGAATGATGTTAAACATTTATTAATAATTGTACTTTTAGGTTATATGTGAAATTCTCGGAGTTCTGGTGAGAAACTGTGACCAGTGGAGTTAATCCGTGTCGGGTAGAAACAGGTGTCTGCCTCAGTACAATGGAAGATAGTTTCGCAATTTTGTGGATTGGTTGACGTTAGACATTAACACCATTGGATGCCGGGTCAGTGGTCCAGTAGGTTAAGCGTTCGCGCGCCAGACTGAAGGCCCTGGGTTCGAATATCGCGGAGAGCGGGATTGTGGATGCGCACTGTTGAGGAGTCTCGCAATGGGACGAAACGGCCGTCCAATGCTTCCAGGTTTCCAATGGTGATCTACCATCAATCGGTTCATGATCTAATCAAAACTTGACAATCTCCACAACCCCTATACTGATATATGTTAAATAGACTGATGAATTTCTTTTATTATGAAAACTTAGTTGTTTTTCCTTTATTTAAAGTTATCAATGGATCTAATTGTATGAAATAATAGAATATGTTCTTGTATTCATATTGAAAGTGAACATTAACTATGTTCTTATAAACCTTGTTCTACAAAAGCTAATGAAATTATAAATGTATATAGAGGGTGTGAAACAGGGAAGTTTGTCATTTACGAATATGCTAAATGGTTTCCTGTTCATGAAATTTACTTGTAGTTCTGCTGTAATAAAACAATCTTTTGATTAATACATGTAAACGGTCATTAAGTCATATTGGAAGATTGTTTACAGTTAAATTCCGGTTTCATACGTATAAATACTCTTTTAAAAATGAAGGAGAGAGTCACACAGACTGTAGAGAAGAAGAAAGTGGCACAGTGAGCAGAACCACCGCAAGAATGACTGCTTTAAAAGGGGCGGGGACGAGTGCGGTATGTGCTACCGATGTCGATAGATATAAGTAGTATGTATTATTAAACGAAAGTGAAATGCCTGGTGTCAGAAGGTTAAGAAGATCAAAGAAACGAGAATGAGAATAGAGAATAATTGGTGTGGAAACAAAAGAACAATGAATTCTGAGTCAATTGATTGACATTTTGCAAATGAACTATTCACTGTATGATTCTCAGATTTTACTAAGATGTTCTGTAATATTGTGTTCAAATACATCTGATTGTTCTCACTTGTGTTCTCATTTACTACAGTGTATCTTTGAAGAAATTCTAACCGTTTATCAGGTTAAATGTTGAAATAAATCACAGTCATATATAAATTAACAAGATGAAAATTCTTTCCATTGATGTTTAGGATTGCAAATGACCAGTCTTTTATTGGCATATGTGCATACCGTGCATATTGCCTTAAGCCACAAGAGTTATAAGCAAGTGAGTTCAAACTTCACCCCATAGCACAAGCAAGTGGCTATCAGGACTCAGTAACTAAGTGGCTAATGCGATGGCGTTTGAAGCAAACGGTACTGAGTTCGAGTCCCAGAGTGGACATCAACTCTGGGATGCAGGTAAATTCAGCTGACGGGTCCCAAATAGGGACGAAACGCGCGTCCTGTTTCCTAATGCTAACCATTATCCATCTTTGATGAATAATATAGTTTGAAAGAAACAATTAACATTCTATGAAACAAAAGACGCTTCGCTTAAATTCATTTCAGTAGTGTAATCCAACAATAAGAAATTCAAACTTCCGATTTTTATCATTATAATATTGAGATTGGGTTTGATTAAGTGAATTTATTTTACTCCAGTTACACGTTTGAGGATGTCAAAAGCGTGAGAAGTATCATCAATAGATTAGGATTGTGAAATGTCTTAAATTGAATGAATTTGGATATTTTATCCGTTCAATGTTAGTTCATAGATCTATAAAGGTAACACACTCATCGCTGGATTTCTTTATTCTATACCAGATAAAATTATGGGTTCACATTTCTTAGAAGTCTAATATCCAAACGGTGATGCCCCCTAGTGCTCCATAATTTTATACTTAAAGTTAGTTCATTATGTAAACTATATTTAGAGAATATGTTGAAGTTAAGGTAACTCCACCTGAAGCACCTCTGCGGCTACTGCCGGTCCCAAGCTCGGATAAAGGAGTAGGGATGGGTGTGGGGTTAGCGACCCCATCCCGTAGAAAACTAACTCGCTAAAAAAACGCTAACCAGAAAAAATTATTCAAACCATTTAAACTCTACCTTGGGAGTCAGAAGGTCTTCATTTAGAAGAGTTATGACGCCTCATGGTAAAAGCCGAGTTCCTTCGGAAGTCACGAGACTGATGCCCCTTCTAACAAACAGAGCAACCATTAATTTAGGTACATGGAATGCTCGTACAATGTGGGAGACCGGAAGAGTCTTCCAAATTGCTGCAGAAACAAAGGTATTCAATAAAGGGCATATAATGTACACTTGCTTGAATATATGATTAAAATGAATGAAATTAGCATACTTTTTCGAACTCACAATAAAAAAATATTCACTATGTTTTTTTGAGATCATGAAGTCGTCTGTCGTTGCTAACTTTTACTATTACTAATTCCAATAAAATCTTAATCAATCTACGGTGTATACTACTTATATTGACACACATAAGTAGTATGTAATATCAGTCAGAAATGGGACACTTGGCAGCAGAAAGTTTAGAAGTAACAGAGAGGAATTTTAATAGCAATGAAAGAATGATGAAGATTCAGACAATTGATGAAATGATTTACAAATGAAGTAATTAATGTATAGTTTTTCACATTTTACCAAAGAACTATGTAATTTAATGTTAAACAATAAATTAGTTATTCCCCGTCTAAGTCCTCGTTCACTACAAATCGATATGATATAGATTAATATAAACTATATTTGGGAATTCACTTGGTGTTGGTTGTTTTACTTGTATCCCCCCATTGTTTTTTAGGACTGCACTTGATCAGTCTCATGTTGGCATATATACATCCTGTGCGGATGCCTTGATATAGCCTGAAATTACAAGCTCGTATGAGCAAAGATGGATAGTGGATAGTAGTGGAATCCAGTTTGGCGCGCATTTTCTCCTATTTGAGACTCGTCAGCTGGATGTACCTGCATCTCAGAGTTGATATTCACTCCGGGACTCAAACCCAGTACCATTGGCTCCAAACGCCATCGCACTATCCACTTAGCTACAGAGTCCTGATAGCCAACTTGCATGTGCAATGGGGCGAAGTTTAAATTCACTTGGTGTTGTTTTACTTGTATCTTCCTATTGTTATTTAGGACTGTAATTGTTCAGTGTCATGTTGGCATGTGTGCATCCTGTGCGGATGCCTTGATATAGCCTTAAGTCACAAGCTTTTTAAGCAAATAGGACGAAACGCACATCCTGGATTCCACTGCTAGCCTCTATCCATCTTTGCTTAAAAATATATTTGGGAATGTTAACAGTATTATAGTTTATCCAAAGTAATGAAATTAATGTTCATATTTTAAACATTTCAAGTAACATTAATTGACTAGTGGTGAAAGGAAATTATCTTTTTTAAATAAATAGAATGATCAAACTCCAACCTTTTGAAATTTGTCCAAGCGATAGCGATTAAACACGTGTAAAACCAAATTTGTATACCCAAAAAGAGGTAGTAATAATTTTTTTGTTGTTGCCCTGGTAACAATAAACTCTCCCCCCCTTTTGGTTTTACTTATTACATCATTCATTATTTCAACTTTTTCTGAAGTTTAGATTATATCATTGTCATTTTTCTTTAGTTCATATCTTTCTTTATTATCATTAGTCTGTTTTCAGTTAGTTCATTACATAATCATCTAATGTTTATTAACCTTATGAGTTGTAATGTCCTGGAACTTTTCATCTCCCTTAGTTTATTTATCCTAAATGAAACAAAAGGTAGTTTTATGACTTCATTAACTCTATCAGAATCTTCGCTACATCATGATATACATATTCACCCATTAATCACCTTCTTATGTAATAAGTATGTCAATATCTGTAATAACTGGGATCATACTATTCTGCATCAATCTTTCAAAATATCTTCAGTAGACAATTCTAATCTAAACATGAAAACGATTGAATACTATCAGAGTAGAATGAGATTATATTTACTCGCTTACTTACTTATGCCTGTTATCCCTCCTCAGGTAGCATAGGCCGCCTACCAACAGTCTCCATTCAACCTTGTCCTGGACAATCTTTTCCAAATGTTTTCAGTTACTATTTATTCTTTTTATACCTACTTCGAATTCTCGACGTAGTATGCTCTTCAACCTTCCAGGTTTCCACTTCCCTTCAAAAGTTCAAGTTAAGCATATTACGTTTATAATCATAGAGGGATTTTGTAAAGATTGTAGTAATTTAATCATTGAATTCATGAATCAATTGAAGTTAAACCAGTATGGAAAACCTAAAAGCCCTGGATGACCATTTCATCCTAGTATAGGACTCCTTACCAGTACGCATCCACGATGTATGCCTCACAAGATTCAAACCCTGAACCTATCAATCTTGCACGTGAACACTTAACCTTTGAACTATTGAGTCGGTATTCAACAATGTGTCATATCTAACTTCAACTAATCCACATTATGTTTAGTTTTCCCTAAAACAACAACAACAACAACTTTACTAGTATACGGGTTGTGAAGATTATTAAGTTTTTGATTGAAATCATGAACCAATTGATGTTCGCGTTCGCGCGCGAGACCGAAGGCCCTGAGTTCAAATCCCGTGAGCGGGATTGTGGGTGCGCACTGCTGAGGAGTCCCACAATAGGACGAAACGGCCGTCCAGTGCTTCCAGGTTTCCAAAGGTCGTCTAACATTAATCGGTTCTTGATCTCAATCAAGAACTTAATAATCTCCACAATCCCTATACTAGTAATCAACATGTGTTCACTACCGACTAGCTTCGTGAGGGAACTCTCGGAGTTCTAGTGAGAAGCTGTGACCAGTGGAGCTAATCCATGTCGAGTAGAGACAGGTATCTACCTCAGTACAACAGAAGATGGTCGCGCAATTTCGTGGATTCGTTGAGGTTAGACACTATCACCATTGGATACCGGCTCAGTGGTCCAGTAGATTAAGCATTCGCGTGCAAGACCGAAGGCCCTGAGTTCGAATCCCGCGAGCGGTATTGTGGATGCGCACTGCTGAGGAGTCCCACAATAGCACAAAACGACCGTTCAATGCTTCCAGGCTTCCAATGGTGGTCTACCATCGATCGGTTCATGATCACAATCAAAAACAACAACTTTGTTCATTGGATTCATCTACTGCACAACAACAGTAGTATCTAGTTGATTGTTTTTAACTAAAACTAAATGTTTTACACATCAAAATTGTATCTTGTTTTTTGATATGTGTAAATGTTTGTTTCTTCTTCTTCTTCTTCTTTTTTCTTTTATTTTTTGGTATCATTTTACCATAAATTTTGCAACCAATACTACTGAATCATTGAATAGTAGTAACTACATATTCACTAGAATGATGATAATAGTAGACAAATATTCTAGAAAATCTAAATATTAGAATAAATCAACTATGAATGTTATAGAATTGAAGAAATAGAGAAGACAGTTTTGTTGTTGTTTTACTTTTTCTTTCCAGAAAGAAAAAAGAAATGAAACTTGTCTAAAATTTTGACAGATTACATTATTTCTATGTATTCAATCTTTCAATAACGATGGTATTGTTGTTGTTGTTTTTCTTTGCTTTTTCTTCTTTTTTCTTTTTTCCCTTAATTTGTTTATTGTAATTCTTCTTCTTCTTCTTCTTCTTTTCTCCCCCCTCTCCCTCTCTCTCGTTTTTTTCTTTGTTTTTACTTTAGCTTAGAGACAAACTAAGTACAATAAGTTATTTTATGTAACTGTCATCAGTAGTTCATAATAATAATCACAATAATGAAGATAACTCATTTGGATACATGATTGGAATATATATGTATATAGAAATGACAAATCAAAAATGATTCCCTCAGTTTTTTTCTCTTTTTGTTGTTGTTGTTGTTGTTGGTGGTGGTGGCGGTGGTGTTTTCTATCAATAGGATTAGTGATGATCACATAATAAATCGTTTGTTTGTAAGTAATTCAATCATATAACCAAATAAATAGTAACTTACTTAAGATGAGAATTGAAATGTATATGTATAGATGTATACATAAACATATATGTATGTATACAATGCATAGATATGGCGTCTAGCTAATGCTAGCTAGAAGACAAATATGACATTTACGGATGAAGAAGAAGAAAAAGAAGAAGGAGAAAGTAAGAAAAAAGAAAAAAAAGGTAAAGAAGAACAGGGAAACTTCATGAAACTTTGTCTCTTGATGTATTGCTACTTCTCCTTCTTCTTTTGCTTCTTCTTTGTCCTGTAAATCTTCTTTTTGTTGAATTCTACATAGTTGTGGTTTGTAAATGTTCAAATCATCAAACGTATTATACACGTCTATATTTGACAAAACATAACAGAATGAAGAAAATAGACAAAATTATGATTGTACAATTGAAAATTATTATTAACTGTAATTCTATTCAATATGAGATTTTCATATGTCAGTAAAAGAAGAAGCTATGAGGTAATCTTCCTTCCTTCCCTGGTACGGCCGAGAGTGGGGAGAGTCCGCTCTCCCTCTCGAAATACTCTCACACGGCCACGCGTATACAGCCTCTGCCAGGGAAGTCCTACTCATTGCCTTCTCGTGGCGGGGGTGTTGTTTACGAAAATGAGAGGACGAAAAGCGAATGTCCGGCGCTTTAACCGGATTTCAAATCAATGGTGCACATGGGCTCCAGTATCCTGCGGGAACGAATGGCGTATGAACCAATCGTTGGTCACCGGCTACCATGGGACTGCATCTCCTTACGATGCTCCACTGCCTTGTGGGTTAGACCTTTAGGTCAAAGGCTCGGGGGGTGGCCCCCTAAGAAAACCACCTGCTTCGGTTTGGGCACCCGGGCAGTATCACAGCCCACACACAAACGATGAACTCTATGTCTTTGGCAACTACTTTCATCGCTCCGAAAAACAAAAACAATCAATCAATTCAAATAATTATCATTACTATTATTGTCATTATTGATACTATTATTATTACTATTATTGTCGTTATTATTATTATTATTATCATTATTATTATTATTTCCCACATTATTCACCCTCTTTCATACTTATACAGCGGCTCGGCTTTGGTGGAAATTCGACTGTATCTAAACGTTCTCGAGTCACTGTCCGGTTGAAAGTTGTATGTTACCATCGAATATGAGTACTGAAGCAGTTTTTCTGAAACCACGTGCGCCATTCAAACTGGCTGCCTTCAACGTTCGCACACTTATGCAGGTTGGTCAACAGATAGGGCTGGCTATGTCTTTGGAAAGTCTTAATATTGATGTTTGTTGTCTATCCGAGACCCGTATTCAAGACTCTAACGAAGTACTACAAATTCGCTCTACATCTGTCACTTCAAAAAGCTTGTTTTACGTGCGCTTATCCGGGGACCCTGTGGCATCTTCGTCTGGTCTTGCTGGCGTTGGTGTCGCACTAAGCGCTAGAGCTGAGGCAGCACTAGTCGATTGGATCCCCATTAACAGTCGGTTATGTGCTGTTAGATTAGAAAGTTCCATCAAAGTGAGAAGAAATCGGCGTGAGAAACGATGTCTTTCCGTCATCTCCGCCTATGCCCCGACAGATTGCAGCCCGGATGCAATCAAGGATGAGTTTTACCACCAGTTATCAGTTCTTCTCCAGAAAGTGCGTTCGACAGATATTGTAGTACTAGCCGGAGACTTGAATGCTCAGGTCGGGCGTCTAGGCACAGAAGAGAGTCGTTTAGGTGGCCGATGGGGACTCGTTGGTCGCAGGTCAGATAACGGGGACCGTCTACTGCAACTTTGCACAGACCACAACCTGTTTCTGGCTAGCACTAACTTTCGGCACAGTCATCGCCGATGTGCCACCTGGCGTCCTCCCTCTGCATCTCAAGCCTGGACTCAGATTGATCACATCGCGATCAGCTACCGCTGGCGTGGTTGTGTACAAGACTGCCGCTCCTTTTGGAGTACCTATCTGGACTCTGACCATGCCTTGGTCTGCGCCAATCTTGCCTTACTTTTCAGTGGACAACGAAGTGAACGCCATCAACGGATTGATGTTAGCAAGCTGGTTGCAACTTCTGTTGCAAGTAAGTATCGAACCGAGCTAGCCTCTAGGCTAGCTACCACTCCACCGAAAAGTATAGATGAGCATTGGTTGCAATTGCATGACGCCATGAAAATGGCGGGAACAGTCAGTTGTGGGTTTGCGAAACGTCCCGCTTTTAAGCACTGGGTTTCTTCTGGTTCCTTACAACTCATTGAAGCCCGTCGGTCTACTCCGGGTGACCGTGAGTTTGACCATAAACGAAGGATTTTACGTAAGGAAATCGGGCAAAGCTTGCGTAAGGACCGAGAAGCCTGGTGGTCGATGCGTGCTAATGAGCTGGAAGCAGCAGCTGCATCTGGTAACTACCGGAAGCTCTTCCAACTCATCCGAGCCACTGGCAGCAAGAAGTCTGGTGTGAGTGAAACAATCTGCGAGGATGATGGGATGCCAATCACTAACATCCATCGACGTCTTGGACGATGGGCAGAATTTTTCGAAGGGCAGTTCAACTGGCCTGCTGCTCCGGCAACATCGGTCAGACTGTCCTGCCCTCCATGGCCGGTGACGACTGATCCACCAAATGAGGAGGAAGTCCGCAAGGAACTCCAACTCTTGAAGCGTTACAAATCACCTGGCCCAGATGACTTACCTCCGGCTCTTTTTAAAGATGGTGGTGACTTTTTGACTAAGGAATTGACGACGTTGTTCACAAAGGTTTGGGAACTAGAGAGTGTGCCAACGTCATGGAATGAGTCGATAGTTGTCCCTATCTTTAAAAAGGGTTCACGTCGTTCCTGTAACAACTACCGGGGGATAAGTTTACTTCCGATTGCGTCCAAGCTATTGGCTTCCGTCATACTTCGTAGGTTGTTCAAAACCCGAGAAAGATTGACTCGCGAGGAGCAGGCTGGGTTTCGTTCTGGTCGAGGATGTATTGATCATATCTTCACCCTCCGCCAAATGTTAGAACACCGCCATACTTTTCAAAGGCCAACAATCGTAGTGTTTCTTGACATCAGGGCTGCCTTCGATTCGTTGGATAGGACTGTTCTCTGGGATTGTCTGTTGAAGAAGGGTGTGCCTGAGAAGTTTATTAACATCCTAAAAGCCCTGTATAAAAACACCTCAGGCAGAGTGAGGGCATACAACCACCTCTCTCCATTGTTCCATTCGAGCAGTGGGGTTAGGCAGGGTTGCCCAATCTCACCATTCCTCTTCAACTTTGCCATCGATGACATTCTGGAAACAGCTCTGATGAATGTAAGTAATGGTGGTGTGGATCTGTTGCCTGGAGAAAGACTTCTCGACCTTGAGTATGCGGACGATATTGTCTTACTGTGCGATAATGCCCAAGGCATGCAATCCGCACTTAATCAGTTGGCAATCAGTGTCCGTAGGTATGGTATGTGCTTTGCACCTTCGAAGTGCAAAGTACTTCTACAAGACTGGCAGGATTCTAATCCTGTACTCACCCTGGACGGTGAGCAGATAGACGTAGTTGAGAAGTTCGTGTATCTGGGTAGCTGCATAAGTGCTGGTGGGGGTGTGAGTGATGAGATCAATGCACGAATAGTGAAAGCCAGAGCGGCTTATGCCAATCTGGGCCACCTTTGGCGCCTTCGTGATGTTAGTCTGGCTGTAAAAGGCCGGATCTACAACGCGTCGGTGAGAGCAGTTTTGCTCTATGCTTGTGAAACCTGGCCTCTCCGAGTTGAGGACGTTAGACGACTCTCTGTGTTCGATCATCGCTGTCTCCGAAGGATTGCTGACATTCAGTGGCAACACCATGTTAGTAATGCAGAGGTTCGGCATCGTGTGTTCGGGCACAGAGATGATAATGTTATTGGTGTCACCATCTTGAAACACCGACTTCGGTGGCTTGGACATGTTCTCCGAATGTCGTCCCAGAGAATTCCACGTCGTGCATTATTTGCCGACTCTGGGACTGGTTGGAAGAAGCGGAGAGGTGGTCAGTGCATGACATGGTGTCGTGGCATGAAAGAAAGCTGCAAAGGACTGGCTTGTGTCGGTCCTTCACGACTCCCTGGTTGGGGTCCGAGAGAAGGTGCTACACAGTGGCTAGAGACGTTATCAGATATGGCTCAGAATAGAAGCCAGTGGCGATCCTGCTGTAACCTTTTACTTTCTTCATAAAAAGTGGTTGTCTTCCTTAACTGAAAGATTTCTTCTGATTGTACCTCTTCGTCATTACTCTCCTTTTCTTTTGCGTTCCTTAGTTTTTTTTTTCTTTCTACTTCTCTTCGAATCCCCGTTGTTTTGTGTGGCGCATATATATTGGCGCTCTCTTGTACCAATATTTATGTGTTCAAATAAATAAATAAATAAATAAATACTTAGGCCACTGACTATCATTCTCCAACTCACTCCGTCCTGGGTCTACTTTTCTAGTTCTTTCCCATTTTTGTTCATTTTTCCCATGAAGTAATCATAAGTAATTAAAATAGATTGGGTTATTATTTAGAAACAAAAAATCATTTAGTATTTAGTGAATTTATGTTTATCTCCTCTTTAATGTTGGTTGAATTGTATTATCGGAATGGGGGTTTTGTAGAGATTGCAGTAATTTTAAATATTTCAATTTATGAGTTGATTTAATCTAAACCATCAGTGAAAATCTGGAAGTACTAGACGACTATTTCGTCCCAGTATGATACTCCTCATTAACACCATTGGATGTTGCCTCAATGGCCTAGAGGTCAAGCGTTTGCTTACGAGATTAAAGGTTGTGGGTTCGAGTAATATGTAAGGGATTGCAGATGCGCACTGCTAGAAAGTCGCATACTAGGATAAAACGGTCATCTAGTGCTTTCAGATTAATGAATTCAACAATCAATTTGGAATATGGTCAATAGTCTAAGTGACTTAGAATTGTTATGCACTCTATTTGATATTAACTAATCAATGGCAAATATCAAGATACAATGAACTTAGGTTATTTATATATGTTAGCATTATATAACAAAACGTATTCGCCTTCTAGAGAGAAGTAAAGCTTCTCATTATTAGATGAAGATAAATCATTAAGAGAGATGTAACTTTATAATTGAAATACTTTGGTTATGATACTTTTAGATTCTTCTAATTGTAAGCTTATCGTCAACTCATTAACTATTGTTATTGTGTTTTACTGTCTCTATTAATTATCGTGAATTAGTTTTAGACCGATAACTTTGTTTTTCTTTTTACATTCATTGTATAGTCTTGCACACATTGTGACTTCTTATCTGTAGTGTATTATCGTCAGATTATTAATATTTATAATTCTGCGAGTTTCTAAAAGAATCACCCAGTAACAACGTAGAACTTCGTACGTACGTACATCACTTCAAGTTGCCATACCACATTAGCACAGAGATGCAGTTGTCGATTCAAATCTCATAGTGGTAGAGGTAGTAAAAGTATAAGCAATAATTGAAAACATTAGGGTTTGAAGTTGTTATTCAACGAGTATAATCCAGTGAAATAAATTTGGAAAGAGGAAAAAAGGGACATGAAGAAATCAGAAGATTCGAATTTGGGTGAACACAAAGAGTGGATGAACCTGCACCATTGCAAACGATTTTCAGCTATGTCATTGAAGGTCTCTAACTATCGGTTGCTATCATCTCGCGGTCCCCAATCAGGTAGTCTACACCTGCCAACATGGCTCAGTTCACTTGTCAGTGACTTCATGGATTTGTGCTATGTTTTGGTCTGACCGCCTCTACCTTTCTTTCAACCTACACTATTCTACACAATAAAACATCGCACGTCGGGGCAGTCGGTGGTTGTGTTGTGCATACGTAACACGTGTCCCAGCCATCTCAACTGATGAAGTTTCACTACTTCATCAATTGATTTGTCATCCTTACCTGGTACCCGCTTCCTAACAACTGGATTACTTGCTCGGTGGTCCCAAGAGAGAGATACGAATAGGTTTATCTACTCACTGTATGTGTACTCTGACTGGCTGTTAGAGTTAGGAGAGGTCGCTAAACTAGTTGCAATATCCAGCCTTTGGTAGGTTTGTATTTTGTCTTAATGTATCTTATATGTTGAGTGTAAAGTGCAGTGTAAACGAGAGAATTTGGAAGAGAAGCAAACATGAGAAAAAGTGAGCCGAGAACTCAGTAAGCACATTGGATGAACTTACATTTAATAGTGAAAATAATCGACAATAATTAATAATAACACAAGTATGAGATTAAAGCAATCTCTTAATGGAAACTACAATTTGGTAGCGTAAGGTTTCGAATACGTCACAAATAACCGTTAAGGTTCCGCGATTATTGTTTCATGCCTATCTGTATCCATCAACTGTCTCCGACTTTGTTGTTCTTCCATTTCTATACCAATCACTTTTTGTTTTAGTTCATTTCTCTTCGATTTTCGCAACCTTCTGTCGCTAGACATTTCACTTTTGATTAATGATACATACTACTTATATCTGTCGACATCATTAGCATACACAACATATCAGTTATTAGTCAACAAAGGATTATTGTGTCAGTGGTTAGTTCGATATGCATAGTGGGAAATATAAAGGACATCGTTACTTCATCGTTAAAAAAACAGATAAAGTTTTTGTTTAATCTATAGGATCTATGTGTGATTTGAATCCGTGTCACCTACGTTCACAGTGAGATAAATTACCATTACCCTATTTAAAACATAGTTATCCCCTTGTATTATTAGGGGATTTAAACTTATTTATTCTATTATTTATCTAAACACATAAACATCGGTACAAGGAGGCATCAAATAGATATGCGCGTCACAAATCATTCGATTTATGTGAGGGCTGAGATACTGTTCGGGTGCCCAAACCAAAGCAGGTGGCTTTCTTAGGATGTCACATCCTGAGCTTTTGATCTAAAGGTCTGATCCACAAAGCAGTAGAGAAACGTCAGGAGATATAACACTATGGTAGCCGGTGACCAATGATTGGTTCATACGCTATTTGTTCCCTTAGGATCCTGAAGCCCATGTGAACCATTGGTTTGGAATGAGGGTTTTCAAATTCCCGGATTTAAACTAACTACAGCGCTAATCCGATTCTTAAACTAAGATGTGTTTTCTTTTCAAATCTTACCACATGGATGAAGTGCTTGGTCAAAAATTCTTTAAAACTGACTGAAGAAATTGGAAATCAGATTATCTACAGTTAAACAGGTTTCAGCATAAAACATTCAATGCTTATTGAAGAAATTAAAAGCAGAATATTAAACTTTTGTTATTGCCTACAGTTAAATTTACGGACTTCTGTGCATTCGTCGACAAAGGTATACAGGTAGGACTCAAAAATAGCTTTCACAAGATTTTCTGAGGATGTTTCTTTTTGAAACTTACTTATTTTGCAAATTATCAGAATGGGTTTTGTGGAGATTTTTAGAAATTTCACTTGTTGAAATCATGAGTCAATTGAAGCTAGATCACCATGGAAAACCTGGAAGCATTGGACGGCCGTCCCGTCCTACTATGGGACTTCTCGGTAGTGCGCACCCACGACCCCGCGGGACTCGAACCCAGGACCTATCAGTCTCGCGCCAGGCGCTTAACCAACTAGACCACTGAGCCGGCCGTCATCCAACAGTGTTAATGTCTAACTTCAACCAATCCACGAAGTTGCACCACCGTACACCATTGTCTTCAGTGAGTTCCTATCTCACAACAGACCTGGTTGAACTCCACTGGTAACGACTTCTCACTTGCAAAGCTTGTTGCCATAGGTTTTTATCAAGCTGACACTTGTATTCAGTAAGAAAGCTTGGTAAACTTCTGAATCATTTAATACAGTAATGGTACATGCTAAACGTTTGATAACATACAAACAATTCTCAATTGTTTCCAACCTACTGGCCAGAGCATCAAGAATACCAGACAAGTATCGTTTATTATTCTGTACTTTTAAACTTAAAAATTCGTGTGATTTTATACGTAAAATCCAAGAATACAGAATAACACAAATAGCAGATCTTAATATTTATGTACTGTTGGGGAGATCCAGAAAACTCCTTGAAAAAAAGCATAAAGGGGCCCTGAAAACTCGAAGAAAAAATCTCACCCTATCAGCATTTAATAGAAGTTTACGAGAAATACCTACAAAGTCACATGTCACATTTCTGATTTCATAATTGTCTATCTTGCCATAATGTGTAGAAACTTCGCCTGGAGCCCCTGTGGGGGTTAATGTCGGTCCAAGGCCCGGGTAAAGAAGGAGGGTTGGGCATGACGTTAGCGACCCCATCCTGTAGAAAACTAGCTAACCAGAAAAAAAATATTCAAACCAGGTAAGTACATTGTTTAGAAGGGTTCCAAAAATTTCCAGAAGCCCAAAGCCATCTAAAATGCTATAAATACCCTAGATGTTTTGTACATAAACTAACCATGCAGTAAAGTGTTCTTTTCGTATTTTACACCTTTTCTCTCGTGTTCAAGTTGCCGTCTAGATTTAGCCAGGGAGGGGGTGGTTACCCAATCCTAATCAATCTGCTTTACTCACAGATTTTCATTATTCTTACTATAATTATCACTTGTGAATTCTACCTTTTTCTACTACTATAATGATGACCGGATATTTATCAATGTTAATTAATATCTATTATGATGTGTGCTACTGATATCGACAGATATAAGTAGTATGTATCATCATTCGAAAGTGAAATGCCTAGTGGCAGAAGATTAAGAAGATGAAAGAAAAGAGAACGAGAACAGAGAATGATTGATGTGGAAATGAAGGAATAGTGAAGTCTGAGACAATTGATTGACATTTTACAAATGAACTATGTACTGTATAGATCTCAGATTTTACTCAGTGATTCTGTAATTTTGTATTCAATTACATTCGATTGTCCGCACTTGTGTTCTCGTTCATTACAGTATCAATATCAAATGGAATATATCAGATCATTGTTTTTTTGTTTCTATAAGGTTCCACTACAAGTTCATTGATGAAACGATTCACAAACGGAATATACTTAATGTGATATAAAATAAGCAAAGAATTGGTTCAGTGAAGAGTTCTCTTTTCGGCGAATACATTTTCAACACTGTACAATTGTAAATATAATTACTTATTCATGACGATGATAATAATTACAATATTAGTGATAATAGGGATTTTGATAAACATGTTAACAGTGGAGTAGAACGAGCAAAGGTATTGCAATGTTATTTTTATCAGGGAAACTAATAATAGTTTTATTATTGAGGGATTGAATATAGATCATAAAGATAGATTGAGAAAGAAAAACCTCAGAATGCCAAGATAAAATGTTGAAATTGAAATGAACTATAATCAGGAGGACTAGAGAAACAGAAGAAAAAACCAGTTGAAGGTACGAGGTCTATAGAGAAGATAGACGGGAAGCAGATGGCTATGAAGGTAGAAAATTACGAAAGATAAACGCCATGATAGAAGAAGAGGTTGTAATAATTTTTTTTGGATACAATTTTGGTTTATCCAGATGCTTCGGCAATTTTAAGAAGGTGCAATATAACTACCTTTGACAGCATTATACTGACCTTGTAAATGACTTTGAACGTAGAGTCCTCTTTGATTGAATGACTTGTGTTCACAAGATGTTCGATTAGTGAGTCGTTTACGCCTCTTTTTAACTACGCTGGGCAATGTTCTTGAATTCTTTTAAATAAAGTACGCATCTAACGACCTGGCTTCATATCAGCAGGTAATTGATAAATAAACATAGAGTTGGTCAGATAATTTATCCTTAAGATTATTGATCGGTTGGAAAAGGTGTTGCGAAGAACGTTCCTTTTAGAGGATTGGAAATTCTGTTCTTTAGGAAACATGTAACTTCGTTACCCCTAAAATAAATTCTCATGCAAAGTGTTTTCTTTTCAACCGAGGTTATTTGTGCTTTAGGCGGTTTAGGTTTTATATTCATGTCCATAGAATAGATATCATTTTTGATCAAATTCATGAACCGATCAAGGTTAGACCACCATTGAAAACCTGGAAGCACTGGACAGTTGTTTCGTCCTAGTATAAGACTCCTCAGCAGTACGCACCCATGATCCCACAGACATTACTCACATAATACAGGAGTATATTTCCCTCTAATTAATAGCATGCATTGTGATTTAATTGTAACCCAATCACTTAAAAGACGTAATTCCCTTATCAAAACTCGGATAAGTTATAGTTCGAGGTTTGTAAAATTTGCATGATGAGCAACGAATTGCCTCTTAAAACTGTAGATACTCTTCGGTGACAAGTACCTTCTAATACGACATGTAGGTCCAGTACTTCATGACGACTGATTTCAGCCAGATGGTATACACTCACATATTTTTTCCTCAGGAAACCTTATGAAAACAATTCACTTAATTGAGGATGAAATCTTTTTTAAACTAACTACAAACACTGACGACTATTTCAATTTCTTTAAAGCTAGAAAAAATATTTCCATGTTTAGCTCTCTTCTAGGATTTCCAACTGCAGATATTGAAGCAGTACAGGAACATCGACATCATTTCTAACTTCATTAACTGGATTACAGAAATAATATCAAGTTATGGAATTGCACAAACTACATGCAAATATAACGAACATTTGCCAGTACACGATTGACCTTAAACAATCCTGTTTATTAGTAGACAATAGAATTTCGTGGTCACCGTCATTTTAGAAATATAAGTTTAACTACTTATAATACGTTCGAGTAGTCAAAACTCCAAGTGCAAACATATCGAGAACGGTATGATTAGGGAAGTGGCAATCAACACCGTGAAAACTTGGGCGAAATCTGAAAATGAATTACTTATTGAATAACTCGGAACGAGTAGCAGCACCTCTGTATAATGTTTAAAACATTTAAAATTCTACAGAAAATTGGTCGCTCAGACTATTTTTATGTAAATCAACCCTAACCATGATGGGGATTAATATGCGAATCGAAACAACTTGCATTTTTAAACACGTCCAAAAAGATGGATGTATTGCAGCCATATAGCTGCATTTACATATTTTTCTCGTTTGAATAAAGCGACGGAGGGACCTATAAAAAACTCTGATATTATTAAAAATAATTACGTAAAACGTGTGTAACCTATATAACATTATTTTTCCGAAAAAACTACTAATCTATAATAACCGTTTTGTAGCTGGTTAATCAACAACAAACGGAAATTCGTGGTGGTTATTTTTAGAATCACTACTGGGAATTCATACACTATAATTAAACCTTAGGAATGCCAGAATGAGCAGTAAACAACAACTAGTTAGTCAGTTACAACGTAGGACCAGGCACATTTATGCATCGGTCCAAGTTGCCATACCACATTAGCACAACAAAATGAACACCAAATTCATAAAAAGTTACTTTAATGTTAGTAGTACATAAAAAGATTGTATATAAGAACATAATACAGGAAGAAAAATGTAAAGCTATTTTAAGGGAACACAAAGAGTGTATACACCTACGCCATTGTGATCGATTCTCAACCATGTCACCCACAGTCTTCAACCATTTGGTTACGACGGTCACGTGGATCCCAACCAAGTAGTCTGCATCTACCAACATGGTTCGGACTAGGAGTTAATGACTTTAAGCACTGACTCCAAGTTTTGGTTTGGCCTCCCCTAACATTTTTCCAACCGTCTCCAACACAACTCTACATTGCACTTCGTGGTAATCGATGTTCAGGTATAGGTAACACGTGTTTCAACCATCTTAGTCGATGAAGATTCAAAACTTCATCAACTGATTTACCATCATTCCCTAATACCCTGTATCTAACCTCACTATTACTTACCCCTCGGTAATCGTAGCAGATACAAGCAACAACAACTAGATAAACATGATAATAGTCATTATAGATTGATCGATAAATATAACAACAGGATCAGTTAAGGAACAAGAGAAAACAAACAGACAGATCAACAAACAACCGCCCTCCCCCCAATTTTTTCTTCTTGTAAATTAATACATTCGTACATAAATATCAATGAAGTAATCATAACAACACATAAAGTCAACCCATCAAATGAATAAGTGAATTTCTTTGTTTATTTTTATATTTCTATATAAATAAAACAAAAAAAAATAAATAAATAAACAAAATTTCACTTATAATAATAAGGATAACAATATGATATTAAATAATAAAATTTTACAATGAAAGTTATGGTAGACTTGAGAAAAGAAAGAAAGAATCTAATAATTTACAATAATAAATAAGTGCACAACTACTTGATAGGGAATAGTTGAAATATACTGGTCAGTGGGCCTATGCTCCATTTGGGGGGTAACAGGAATAAGTAGGTAACTAAGTAAGTGTAAATATACTGACTAGCTAAGTCATTAACTATTTTCCTTAGTGAATTTGACTCATTTTGTTTGATTGTAAGAAGAAAAACGCACACACGCACACATACATACATACATATACATCATCCAGTATTCATGCGATAAAGTCAGATGAGAAATGAAGAAAAAACAACAACAACACTACTTATATCATCATAATTGAAGGTTTATCCGAAAAATAATTCTATTAGTTGATTGTTTTTATAAGATAACAAAGTAACAGAAAATGGGAAAGAGATCCCCACCCTAGTAACTAGTAGTGGTAATAGTAAGTATAGATCAATTTTATTTTGAACATGTAATCACTAATAAGTGTAAGAGTAGATTGAAAAAAAAGAAAACACACACCAAAAAAAGCACAGACCAAATTACATCATATGTAATGATGTATAGATTGGTCGATAGATCGTTACGATGAAACACCACCACCATTCTAGTTACAAACACACACACACACAAAGGGACATTAGGATTGAATTACATTCACATATTACTAGGAATAAAGCAAATATGTATACATAAATTAACTGAAGGTTAATGATAATAATGAATGATCAACTATTTTATGTATAATGTGCAAATAACCCATTTACATGTACAACATGATCAATTTTAACAACAATAATTGCCTTACTCAATATTCATAAGAAATTATGATTATTATAGTAGGCTAAACAACAGTATAATCATAGTAAACTGAACTAACTAACTAACTGACTGATTAATTAACCAGCTATGAATAAATCAATCAATCATGAAATTGTTAAAAGAAAACAGAGATAAATTAAAGAGGATCTAGAAAGAATTAACGTTTCTGTTTTCGTCTATGACGTCGTTTATTATTCTTAGATGATGATGATGATGATGGTGTGAATGTTGTGACGCCTCCTCCCGATGAGGATATTGATGATTCAGAAAACTGTTTAACATTATTAATATCAATTATAGACTGTGTAGAATGATCAATATCTGTTGAATTATTATTATTATTATTAATGTTATCATCAATATCAATATCATGATTTTGTACTAATTCTGATAAACTTGTTAAATGATTTACAGGAATTAAAGAGTTTGATGTTGTTGTTGTTGTTGTTGTTGTTGTTGCTGACCTCTTACATGATTCATTATTTCTTAAATGACCATAAAATTCCATATTTGATGATGGTAATGATGAAGATAATAATAATACATTAGATGATGTATGTAAATTATCTATCGATCCAAATGGATAATTATTCATTGAGATTGTTCGATTCATAAATGACTGTCGTAAACTAGACCAATCATAATGATCATTCTCTTGAAATGATAAAGAATTTTGTTGAATATTATTATTCCAACAAATAGGATCTATTATTTTATCAATCATTGAATAATCATGAATATCATTGGGATCTCGAATATTGGTAGTACTAGTACTAGTAGTAGTTGCATTATTATTATTATCAGAAAGAGTATTCAATGAAAGATTGTAATGGTGTTTTAATGCGTCAATTAATTCAACAGCATAACCGACCGTTTTTAAATTTCCATTCCATGTTAATATAAATTGTCGACCAATTTCAATTAATTCTGGATGACGTGTAAAGCGTAGTAAGATGTACGTTGTATCATCTAAATGATTCTGAGAAACAAACAAACAAATGGTAAACTAAATATTTATTTTTCATAGAATACTTAACAATTGAACAATCCAAATGATGAGTAATAACCAATTTAGTTAAAATGTAGGTGGGTGACATACTGTGGTGTGAGCTACTTATATGCACATAAATAGTATATAACGATGATCAGTCTTAAAATGTATTTCAGTCTGTTATTGGCATATGTGCATACTGTGCGTGCGCCTCGATATTGCCTGAATTCACAATCTTTTTCTAAGCAAAGATGGATAGTGGATGGCAGTGGAATCCAGTACGCACGTTTCGTCCTATTTGGGACTCATCAACTGGATGTACTCGCGTCTCAGAGTTGATGTTCACTCCGGGACTCAAACCCAGTACCATTTGCTCCAAACGCCATCGCGTTATCCACTTAGTTACTGAGTCCTGATAGCCACTTGCTTGTGCAATGGGGTGAATTTAAATTCACTTAGTATTGTTTTGCTTGTATTTTCCGATTGTGGTTTAAGACTACAATTGGAAACGTAAATCCTATTTAGGCAACAGATTGAACACGTTTGAGACAACCAACTTAATCCAGGAATTTTATCCTACTTTCAAATATTTAGTCTTAAAAATTAAAAGCACTCCTATTCAACGGGTAACACATAAAATACGAAGATTAAGAAAGTTAGCAATATGTGATTACTGACGTTTACAATATCTGATCTATGCATTGAGTACTCTACTTAAATATAACAGTGAATAAAATGAGAAAAAAAAGCAAATAATCAGTTAGTTCATTTCTCAAAAGAATTACAGTTTCTCTCTTTTTCAATCAAACATCATTCATAATCACGAAAGCAGTGTTTCTAGAAATTAAGAGTAATTTCATAAATGGACAACTAGTTGTTACACAAGAAATATATATGTGACCTGGCCATGGCTGTTACAACATGGCGTGATGGTCAGGCTTGAATATTATGACGATAAAATCGAGACATATTATCTAGAACACTCTTTTTTTTATATCCGATTATCCCAACCAGGTTAGTTGGAGAGCAGTAGGACTAAAATTAGTAAACTTAGGGTCTAAGGGTGAAATAGCACTGCCAATTGTGCAAGGGTGAGGGGATAATAAGGAGTTTATTTCAGACAACCGATATCTCTGGAGACGCTGTCTGAGCACAGCAGAAGAAAGTCATTCAAAAAGATCGACTCCAAACGTAGTGCACCTCGTTTTGCTCCATAGGTTTCTGTATCGCGAGGTAAGAGTTGACAACACATTAAAACTACTCGAAATAAAGTCGGACTGAGACAGTTATCCCTTGAACACTGTGATCCGTATATCAGGTCGTGGAGATCACTCCAAACCCAAGTTCGTTTTCACGTTTATCAAGAAGAATTACTCTTTCATGGTGTGAGCAACCGAAAAGTGGCAACTATATCCTTATACCTTTAAAAAACACATGAGATCAACTTGACTAACTGACATAAAGAATGGAGTGTTTCTATTCCAGTATAAAAGTTAAGTTGCATAATAAGTTTAAATGTGTCTATAAGAACAACAACAACAGCATATTTCTCCGTCATCTGTTACAATCATATGATTTGGGTTATATAGGTAGGCGTAAGAGTATTGGTAGTAGTAGTAGAAGTATATCACAAGTAGTATCAGCTGTTATATAAAATAAGAAGACAAAGCTACTGTTATAGATTAATTATGATTTCCTTTTCTTCCCTTCTGCAACACATTTATTAAGTTGAAATTATTGGCAGGAATTATGCCTGATAGTTAGACGATAATTCCACCGGGAAAGTGGATCCCATGACAAAGCTCATTCAATTGTATGTTTTATTAAATAACATATAATCATGTTTGTTTTGTAGGTAGTAATGCCAAGGTTGGACTTGATAGTTCCAAATAAATTGAGCATTGGGTAGGTTAACAATATATATATATATAGTTATATACCAACGAGTAGCAAAATTGTATTTCTGACATTTCGTGACTTAGCGTGAACCACTTCTTCAGAGTAAATAAATAACTGAATTTACTCTGAAGAAGTGGCTTACATTGCCCCCAAGTGCCCTGGTATGGCCGAGGGTGGGGAGAGTCAGCTCTCTTGCTCTCGAAATTCTCTCACATGGTCACGTGCATACAACCACTGTTAGGGAAGTCCTGCTCACTACCTTCTCGTGATGGGGGTGTTGTTTACGAAATTGAGAGGATGAAAAGTGAATGTAAGGCGCTTTAACCGGGCTCATGGATATGAAGGACCCATGTAGGGGAGTTAGTTGGAAAACCCTGATTCCAAACAAATGGTGTACATGGGCTCCAATATCCTGAAGGAACAAATGGCGCATGAATCAATTGTTGGTCACCGGCCACCATGGGTATGCATCTTTCTGACGTTGCTCCACTGCCTTGTGGACCAGATCTTTAGGTCAAAGGCTCAGGGTGTGCCCCCTTGAAAAAACCACCTGTTTCGGTTTGAGCACCCAGACAGTATCTCAGCCCTCACACAAATCGAATGATTTATGTGGCGCATATCTATTTGGTGCCTTTTTGTACCAATGTTTATGTGTTTAAATAAATAAATAAGCTCACAAAACGTCAGAAATATAATTTTTTTACTCATCGGGATATAACAAATATATATTTATTACTAATCACGTTTTTTGTTGTACAGTGAGTGAATAAAGAAAACCTTGTTTGTTGACCAAGAATATTATCTTTTGGAATTCAGTTTATCAAAAAGGTTTGTGTGAATAATTGTCTCATAAAGAGTTATCCATTGGCCACAACGTATTACTGAACTTTATCTATCGATTGATGTACTACTTATGGTTTTATTAAGGAAACATGCATTGTATCGTGTATCGTAGTATATTTCCAAAACAATAATCAACATGGTATAGATTTCGCATGAACTCAAAATACCATATCATACATTAGCGCGATGAGATGAAGTTAACAGAGTGAGTAGCAAAGTTAGCGGTTGGACATGAAACCCTGTATCTGGGGTTTTATTTGCATTTTAATTTCACCGGAGGTTACTTGCGGCATGAATAGCTCACTGATAACAAAGGTGGGTGACATAGGATCGGATCTGCCAAGGAACATCAGTTCCCTCAAGATTACAGGTACACATTGTTGCCAAGCTTCAAATAGCACAAAACTTAGCTCCAGGGTTTTCTGTCCACTACCTCAAAACACAACCTTACATCTCAGCATAGCGCACGCGATCTCGAGTTACTTAGACTAGTGGCCACACTGCAACACGATCGGTAAAATTCAATCAGCACTACGAAGTTAACATACATGAAATTGGTCAATACTCAGTGGTCAATCAGTAGCAAGGGAGTCGAAATAATATCATAATCAATTATAGTAAAAAGAATGAACACTGAAGGATACAGATCGAAAAGAATATATGTATAGAGGATTAACAAAACTCAATATGCAGAGGAAGATAAAGAGTGATAACTACTGTGTCACTGCTACTGACTCTGGATTATGTCATTCAACGTCTAAACAACCACTGATGGTGCAAACTCCTTCCAAGCAGATAGTATATATTTACTAATACAGATGAGTTCAACGGCCATTGATTTTATAATCTAATGATGTTACGTCTCAGCCTACTGTGGGAGAGAACAAACCAGCTTCCAGCTGAAGAGGAAATTAGGAAAAGACGATAGAAATGGATAGGACATACATTACGCAAATCATCAAACTGCATCACGAGGCAAGCCGTAACTTGGAATTCTGAAGGGAAACGGAAATGAGGAAGGCCAAAGAACACATCACGTTGGGAAATAGGAGCAGATATGAAAAGGATGAATAACAACTGTAAAGAGCTGGAAAGGATTGCCCAGGACAGGGTTGGATGAAGAATGCTGGTCAGCAGCCTATGCTCCTCGACGAGGAGTAACAGGCGTAAGTAAGTAAAGTGTTACGTCTGTTAACCTATGTGGAACTCAATATTTTAAGCATCCGCCTATGAACCAGGACAGAGTTTAATACGGAATCCTGGTGGGCGACCTATGCTCCGCTACGAGGGGTAACAGGCGTAAGTAAATAGATAAGTATCAGCCAGTTAAAGTTCTTTGTTATCTATCTCGAACAAAAAAAAGAAATGATTTATCAATCGGAATAATCATTTACAAACCTCATTATTCACCATATAATCTTTCAAGTTGTTCTGTTGCATTTCTTGTTCATGTTTACATTGATTTATCGTTTCTAGTACAACACCAGTTTGACAAACACATCCAGCATAAATACTTACACGTTGTCCAATTGATGGAATTGGCGTTAAAATTACCGGTGGATTGCCTAATTTAAAAGATACTATAGGTAGACGACGAATTAGTTTCAATTTAACTGTCCATACTACGGTGAAATTAATACAATGTTTAGATTTTAATTGTTCATTCCAAATAAATTCAGATGGTGATGATGATAGCGGGGAAGAATCGATGGTACATGGTAATAATCCCGGTGATGATGTTTTAAACAATGAATATGCAGTTAATAACATTGGATAAGTGAGAAGAATCATTCCACGACGTATTTTTATTGGTGAATAAAATTGATAAATATCCGACGGTGATGACGATAGACTGTTGACATTCTTCTTTTTATTATTATTATGTGGAATATTCTCTTCATTCCCAGTACAGTTATCATCATCATCATTACAAATATTGTCATTATTATTACCGAATAATGAAAATGACTTTTTATGATCATTCATTGTTCTGTAAGATGATGTTAATGACAGTGAAGTGGGTGATGATATACTATGTAAGATGCTTTGACGTTGTTTATCATTCATACTATTCCATGATTTTGGTAAAAAATACACCTCCATTGATGCTGACTGTCCAGCGTATACAATATCATGTACTTGACGATTATGCATTAAACTAACAATTTGAACTGGATAGAAATCACCAAACTACAAAAAAAAAGAAACAGAAGGGGACAATTTTACGTCAAGGAGATAAAGTAAAAGAGCCTTGTTCGTCAGTCATAAGCAACGTAAAACCTGGTACATATGTGAATCGGTTCAAGTTAACACACTAGGTTAACAAAAAGAGATGAAATTATTAAGATGAGTACTAGAGAAATAGTGTCAGTGATCACAAAAGTGATTAAGTATAGAAGATATCATTCGAGAAGAAAAAATAAAACAGTTTTGGAATTCTGGACATAAAGGAAGACAAACAGTGAATGAATCTGAGTCATCTCAACCAACGTATCCAACCATGGGTGGCAATTATTGAGTTGGCATTAAACTAACATGGCTCAGACCGACTGTTATATCTCGATGAGAATAATGAATGGTAACTGTTGAAATCTATTTCTAGAGTAATACTATACGTATATTTTTATCGTATAATTGTTAATTAACTAAACTATGCATATTCGTGTTCTTCTTACGATAAGCTTTATTTTGACTTATGGAATATTATTATACCATTTACCATTCTCGAGTTATACCCAGTCTATCAATTACTATCTCCCACAATCACAGCCACTTTGGGCTAAATCTTGTACAAATGTCAGTTTCTATTTTATGGTGCGATGTGATCTGTCTGGTTGGTATATAAACCCAGTTCGTTTGAAATAAATGGTTCATATCACAGAGGCTGAGATCGGTGTTCTGAACTTAACAGGCAGGGCTAGGCGGGAAGCAGGATCGCTAAGGACTCTACACTGCTCGTACAGGTTTGATAGGTCATTGATCCTGTCGACAATTCACTGTTCTCTAATTGGTGGTATCATCACGTTATACATTAATAAGGACACAGGGCACAAGTTACAACACCAACGTCCAATGATTTCATGGACTGATGATACGCTTTAGTTTTGACTTCTTTAGCTTTCTTCCAACCTACAGATACTCCAGTCAATATCGCCTGTCGAGATGGGCAGTGATCGGACATAAGTAACACATTCTCCAGTTTCATCAGTCGATTAAAACTCACAGTATTATTTTATCAACCAATTTGATAGTCTTATTTGTTACCTTGAATTTAATTTCAGCACCAATCAATGCGTAGTCCCAATATACACGACTGATAATTCGAAGGTATCCTGTTATCAAATACTGCTAAATTTACGGATACCCTCTATTTTTAAAGACCATACTTCACAAGCATAGAGCAGAACATGACAAACTGTTGAGTAGTATACTTATTCCTTGATTAATAGACAAATATCTTGCCTATGCTATAGGTGGCCACCAGAACTAATGAGACTTCCAAGAACCATTCAACTACTTTAATCTTTATAATCAATCTGAAGAATAACATAGACTAATCTCTAAAGTAAAATGTTTTATCTCATTCAATAATTATGAATAATAATGAATAAAAAAATTTACTTGATCTGGTCCAAGCCATAATATTTGATTATTTAATAATTGACCAAGTTGTACACGTCCAACTATAACTGGATTAGAAACCCCTGGTATTTGTGTAAATACTTGATTAATCCAAAATAATGTACCATTAAAATCACGATAAGTTTTAATAATTTTCATTTGTTCATTTATTTTATTAAATATGAATTGAATATGAGTTTCATTGGAAAATTTATTGAATTCTAAAGATTGTTGTTGTTGTTGATGAGGATGAGGATGATGATCTGGATTTCGATGATCAGAAGATTCAAATGGATGGATTGTTGTCGTTGATGATGGTGACATGGATAACGTTGGTATTGATGATTGATTTAAACAACTTAGACGACTTAAAAAATGCATTAAGTTATCAATACCTTGACCACTGACAGATGAAACAGGAAAAAATGGTGGCATAAAATAATCATCATTGAAATCCCCTCTATTAAAGATAAAAATTTCAAGGAAAGAAAATTTAACAATGAAAGAATATAATAGAAATGATAATAATACATTTTTATTACCAGTATAAGGGTTGTGAAGATTACTAAGTTTCTGATTGAGATCATGAACTGATTGATGTTAGACCACTGTTGGAAACTTGGAAGCACTGAACGGCCGTTTCGTACAAATATGGGACTCTTCAACAATGTATAACCATGACCTTGTACTCTGCAATCGGACTCAACACCTTCGGTCTCGTATATGAACACCTAACTATACCACAGACGTCTGGAGGTTGTGTTTGTGAGCGAGACCGAAGATCTTGAGTCGCATTCCAGCGTACAGGACTGTGCGTGTACACTACTGAGGAGTCCCATATTTGGACGAAAAGGTCGTGTAGTGCTTCCATGTTTCCAATGGTGATCTAGCTAAGATCAGTTCGCGATTTAAACAATGAAAATAATATATTTGTAAATATCTAAATGAGTAATAAAGATGAATTTCTGACGTTTCGTGATATGGTGTAAGTCACTTCTTTAGAGAACAAATAACGCTACTTTCGACTATTTCTCCTCCGTGAAATCAGCCTACACTAAGCAGCCGAACATCCAAAATTCAACATTCCATGCATTGAAATATTAGAAGATTATAATTTTGTTAATACAAACAATCGTTCCAATATTACATTATATGCGAATACAATGATACACCAGTTAATTTCGGGTCATTTTCATCTAATATCTCTCTTCAACTAATGATTACGAGATCATTGTGTAAATCGACATTTGAAAGACTAGACATCTAACGAGATGGTTCACCTACTTACTTATGCCTATTACTCCTCGTCGAGGAGCATAGGCTGCTGACCAGCATTCTTCATCCAATCCTGTCCTGGGCAATCCTTTCCAGCTCTTTACAGTTGTTATTCATCCTTTTCATATCTGCTCCTATTTCCCAACGTGATGTGTTCTTTGGCCTTTCTCATTTCCGTTTCCCTTCAGAATTCCAAGTTAGAGCTTGCCTCGCGATGCAGTTTGATGATTTGCGTAATGTATGTCCTATCCATTTCCATCGTCTTTTCCTAATTTCTTCTTCAGCTGGAAGCTGGTTTGTTCTCTCCCACAGTAGGCTGTTGATGATGGTATCCGGCCAATGGATGTTGAGTATCTTGCGTAGACAGCTATTTATAAATACTTGCACCTTCTTGATGGTGGTTGTTGTAGTTTTCCAAGTTTCAGCTCCGTACAGTAGAACTGCCTTGACATTCGTATTGAAGATTCTCACTTTGATATTGGTTGAAAGTTGTTTTGAGTTCCATATGTTCTTCAATTGTAGGAATGCTGTCCTTGCTTTGCCAATCCTTGCCTTTACGTCTGCATCTGAACCTCCTTGTTCATCGATGATGCTTCGCAGGTATGTGAAGGATTCTACATCTTCCAGAGTTTTGCCATCAACAAGATGGTTCAGTTTAACAACTAATCACTTCAAAAAGTCATATCATTTCTTTATTTGATTCTTTTTAGCTTTTTAATACAACTTAAACCATTTTGTTATTCAACACTATAAATAGTAGTATGCAATTAGAGTAAGACATACACGATACACTCTCTTATATAGATGTAAATATATGTTAGTGATTTGACTGATATACCATCATAAATAAATGATTTATATAATGAGAAAGAAACAGAGAGAGAGAATTTATTCATATTTCAATAAATTTCTTTGAATATAAAGGAAACAAGATCAAATATTCCGTTTGATAGATCACGTCATTTTGAAGAAGAAAACAACAACAACAACAAATGATCTTTTCTTTGATACATGTGACAATCAGCTTTTGTTTATTTGGATAAAGTCAAAATTATAATATAATGAGAGAAAGAAGAGTCAAAGAAAAAGAAATAAGAAAATGTATATATTTAGTGAATGAACTATTATTCTACATAGCTGTCTGTTGTTGTATTTGTGAAAGTAAAAAAAAACAACTAAAGATAGAGAATATGGATTGAGAAGAAAGAGAGGATTTATGGGATGACCACGATCAAGCAGTGTGAACCTACTGTCCAATAGTCAATGAATTCATGTATTGATGTTATACCTTAATTTGTTCACTCTTAGCTTTATTCTAATCTAATTCTACACCATTATTGTAATCAATGGTTAGAGCAGATACATTCACTTTCTGTCTTCTCTTAGATCTTGATTTGAAAAATTATGTTAAGCTTTTTTATCCAGTCAATTTATTCTTTCTTCTTGGATCATATTGCCTATGCCTAATATTTTCTACTATTCCTGATATTACTATTACATCCACTAATGTGACAACTTGAGCCAACGCATATATGCGTCAGGTTTTATGTTACATATGACTGAATGATTCCTACACCAGTCAACATCGAGGATTGAGGTAGGTAGCGGTTGAATTACATAATCTATATCCCAACCACTTCAATCAATAAAGATTCATTACTTCATTAACCGACTAGTTATTTTTGCTAAGAACACTGAGTCTAGTTTCAGCATCAGTCATTGAATAGTCCTGACATACGAGAGCAATACTATGAAGACATATATGATCAAATACTAGCAACCTACAAGTGAGTAAACAATTATCATGTAAACAAAAGAGACTGTACAGATTGTTTAGTTTGTAGTAATTTTCATCATCAGGAGCTGATATATTAATTAGAAAATTACTAAAAACTATGAAACATTGCACAGTTGTTTTAATCTTACTTAAGGACATATTAATTTACTAGGTACGAAAACGTGAATTGCTAAGATTTTTTTTAAAGGTTAAGTTAATGTAACTAAGTAATGGATTATGGAGTTTGTGTAATTGCCTTGAAACAAGAAATGTTACGTACAACGTTTGATGATAGTTTGAGTTGAATTTAAATGGAAAGAGAGGAAGAGATGTAAACTTGTGATCCAGTTAGCCACTTTACGATGTAGTTTTACATCATAAATTGATTTTGAGCGAGACAACTATTGAAATTCATTGATTGAGATCAAAAACTGATTGATGTTAGACCACCACTGAAAATCTGGAAGCACTAGACGGCCGTTTCGTCATATTGTGGGACTCCTCAGCAGTGCCCACCCACAGTCCCACTGGCAAGATTCGAACCCAGGGCCTTCAGTCTGGCGCGCGAACGCCTAACCTACTGGACCACTGAGCCGGCATCCAATAGTGTTAATGTCTAACCTCAACCAATCCACGAAATTGCGCAACTATCTTCCATTATAGTGAGTTAGACACCTGTTTCTACCCGACATGGATTAGCTCCCCTAGTCACAGTTTCTCACCAGAACTCCGAGAATTCCCTCACGAATGTAGTCACTAGTGAGCACATGGTTGTTATCAGCATAGTGTTGTGGAAATTATTATGTTATTGATTGAGATCAAGAACCGATTGATGTTAAACTACCAGTAAAAACCTGGAAGCACTGGACGGCCGTTTCGTCCTATTGTGGGACTCCTCAGTAGTGCGTATCCACGGCCCCACTCGCGGGATTTGAACCCATGAAGTACTAGGCAGTTGTTTCATTCTAGTATAGGATTCTTCGATGATTATCATAATAAATACAGTCCATAATGTAAAACTACTTACGAATTCAATAATCTTTACAATCCCCTCTTTAAACGATGGTTATTGTTTAATTCAGTTGGTAATGTTTTACTTGAATCTTCCCATTGATGTTTTAAGACTGAAATTGATCAGTCTCTTATTAGCATATGTGCATACTTTGCGTATACCTCGATAATGCCTTAATTTACAAGCATTATAAGCGAAGATGGATAGTGGCTAGCAGTGGAAGCGAACGGTACTGAGTTCGAATCCCAGAGTGAACATCAACTCTGAGATGCAGGTACATCCAGCTGACGAGTCTCAAACAGGACGAAACGCGCGTCCTAGATTCCACTGCTAGCCACTATCCATCTTTGCTTATGATGGTTATTGTTGTTGTAAAATTTTTTATGATTTTTCTAACGAAAAAAATGTACTTTATAGATACTTTTTTTGACACTACAGTTTAAAGTACAAAGGAACATTTTAACAACAACAACACCAACAAAAAAAACACGCAAACTGTTTTTAAAAAAATGCACATATTACAATTGAATTACCTGGCTGAATTCAATTTCCAATCATTTAAAAATGAATAGTCTGTATTCGTTTGTGATATTGGTGATGATGGTACACCGTATGACCATGCATTATCAATTTGTTTAAATTGATATATTAATTGACGATAAATTAAATGAATACGTTTGATTTGTTCAATTCCATGAGATAATTGATCAATTTTTGTTAATACAATGATCATTGGTAAATTTAATGAACGTATTAATTGTATATGATCTAATCCTATACTACTTAAACCAATTGTAGCAGATATTACTAAAATGCCCATTATTGGTTGATTACAAGAAATACCAGCTAATGTTGTACGTTGATATTTTGAATGTCCAGCTAAATCAAGTAAAGTTAGTAAATTGGATGACATTCGAACAACCTTAAAAAAAAAGAAAACAAAAAAGAAAAGAGATGAAAAGTTTGTGTTTTGTTTACTTGAATGAGAAATAATTGACAGTTTCAATATTTAAAATATCTAGGCCAACTCAAACTATGTAGCCTCCGCTCTCTTTTTATCATTGCAAGTAGCATTCAAAGTTATCTACCACCAAGGATTTGATAGTGTAGTGGTTATTATGTTTACTTTACCCGAAGAATGTTCACGAGTCGAACCAAGATTTCGACAGTAATAGGTCAGTGTTCGTAATGTTTGGGATTTAGCCGCTAAGGCTCGAACTCCGTCCCACTTACCTCAGTTTAGATAGCCAAGTAGTTTCAATGGTTTTCACGCTTAAAGTGTGGCTCGAAGCTTATTACACAAAGCTATAACTGGTAAACGAATTGACGAGAAATAAAGTTGGACAGAGTTATGTTATACAGATGTCCAAGTTTGATGCTGATTTACATGCTTATTATATGGGTATCCAAACCAGCAACTTGAGTGAAGAAACAAGAGTGAGCGAGTGTTTATCGGCCGACTGAATCGAGAGTGTGTGAACAACTCAATTGAAAACGTAACTACATACATACTTACTTACTTACGCCTGTTACTCCTTTTCTAGTTCCATCCAATTCTTGGTCATTTTTCTCATGTCTATCTCCATTTCTCAAAGTAATGTGTTCTTTGGTCTTCCTCTTTTCCTTTGACCTTCAGGATTCCATGTGAGGGCTTGTCTTGTGACGCAGTTGGGCGCTTTCCTCAATGTGTGTCCTATCCACTTCCAGCGCTTCTTCCTGATTTCTTCCTCCACTGGGATCTGGTTTGTTCTCTCCCACAGCACGTTGTTGCTAATAGTGTCCGGCCAATGGATCTGAAGTATTTTGCGTAGACAATTGTTAATAAACACCTGCATTTTCTGGATGATGGCTTTTGTAGTTCTCCAGGTTTCTGCCCCATACAGTAGAACTGTCTTGACATTTGTATTGAAAATCCTGACCTTGGTGTTGGTTGACAGTTGCTTTGAGTTCCAGATGTTCCTCAGTTGTAAATATGCTGCTCTTGCTTTGCCGATCCGCGCCCTCACATCTGCATCAGATCCACCCTGTTCATCAATGATGCTGCCCAAATACGTAAAGGTTTTTACATCTTCCAAATCTTCTCCGTCAATTGTGATTGGATTGGTGCATTCTGTGTTGTATCGGAGAATCCTGCTTTTCCCTTTGTGTATATTGAGATCTATTGCTGATGAGGCTGCTGCCACACTGTTTGTCTTCTCCTGCGTCTGTTGTTGCGTTTGGGATAGAAGGACCAGATCGTCTGCGAAGTCTAGATCATCCAACTGCATCTTAGATGTCCATTGTATCCCGCGCTTTCCTTCAGACGTTGACGTCTTCATGATCCAGTCGATCACCAGGAGAAAGAGAAAGCGTGAGAGTAAGCAACCTTGCCTAACACCGGTCTTCACTTTGAACGACTTTGTCAACTGTCCTCCATGCACGATTTTGCAGTGTAATCCATCATATGAGTTCTGTATGATATTGACTATCTTCTGAGGCACGCCGTAGTGTCGAAGAACCCTCCATAGTGTTGTTCTGTCCACGCTATCAAATGCCTTTTCGTAGTCAATGAAGTTGATGTAGAGTGATGAATTCCATTCAATTGATTGTTCCACAATGATCCGTAGAGTTGCGATTTGGTCTGTACACGATCTATCCTTACGGAATCCTGCCTGTTGGTCACGAAGTTGGGCGTCTACGCAGTCCTTCATCCTGTTTAACTACATATCCCTCATAAAATAATGACATATTTTCAATTAATAGCACATGTCTATTCCCTCCGAAAATGAAGCCAAATCTTGACCAATACCGTGCCTGCCAGCGTCTTTCACTTATCATTTGCTCTATGTTTGATTGTCCCGGCGCATCAAATACTCTAGATACAAAAATCTAACTTCATACAATAACGCTAATAAAACCAAAATTGATCATAATTATACAAAGGGAAAAGCAAGATTCTCCGATACAACACAACATACACGAATGGAATCACACTTGACGGAGATTTGGAAGATGTAAAAACCTTCACATATCTGAGTGGCACCATTGTTGAACACGGTGGATCTGATGCAGATGTGAAGGCTCGAATCGGCAAGGCAAGAGCAGCACATACACAACTGAAGAACACCTGGAACTCAAAACAACTGTCAACCAACAACAAACTCAGAATATTGAATACAAATGTCAAAACACTTCTACTGTATGGGACAGAAACCTGGAAAACTATGAAAGTCATCATCCAGAAATCACAAGTGTTTATTAACAGTTGTTTACGCAAAATACATCAGATCTAATCTCCAGATACTATCATCAACAACCTACTGTGGGAGAGAACAAACCAGATTCCGGCGTAGGAAGAAATCAGGAATGAGCTCTGGAATTCGATAGGACACACATTGAGGAAAGCACTCAATTGCATCACAAGGCACGCCCTCACTTGGAATCCTCAAGGCCAAAGGAGGAGAGGAATATCAAAGAACACATTACGCCAAGAAATGAAGACAGACATGAGAAGAATGAAGAACAATTGGATAGAACTAAAGACGAAGGCTGAGGACATAGTGGGTTGAAGAATGCTAATCTGTGGCCTATTATTTGTAGCTGGATATCTATGACAAGATAAAAACAGAAATAGTAAGAATAGAAAGCCATAAATGAACAAAACTAAACTTAAACAACAAGTTGCAATGAACTGAGCCTGATATTTCAACAAACTCCACTTACAAAGTGACATTTGAGTAGTATATATTTATGTAAGGTTTATTTGCACAAAATTTTCACAATGTTTACATCGGTTAACTTTGAGAAAACTAATTAAAATTGAACGAAATAACTGATGAAATTATTTCTAAGTGTTGCATAGTTTTCTCTATGAAATTCCAAATAATCATGTGGTTAGAGACTAATCAAAAAGTATATCGTGGGTGTGTATTCTGATTAGTTGCTAGGATAAATCAACCAATCAACAACAAAAAAAAAGAAGAAACAATGATGAAATTAGAAAATATTTTGATGTTTAATTACATTATTACAACTATTAATAATCAACTTACTTCTTCGGTTGAACGTCGATAAACTCTACCATCAGCATATTTATAATTAGTAACATTACCATTTGCATCAAAACCTAATAATTCACGACTTAAACTACTTGTACGACCAGATTGTACTTCATGTAAATGACGAAATAGATTTAATCGTGCTTTACCACGAGCATTATCCAATTCACCATCGGTTAATACACTAATTAAAGTTGATTTGCCTGAATCCATTCCACCAACTAAAGCTACACATAAATCTGGTGACTAAATAATTTAAATAATAATAATGAAAATAAAAGAAACACAACAATGAGAATCTCAACATAGTTACTAAGATTAATGTTAATAAACGAAATTATTTATGATAACCATTCTGAAAATATGTTTACATTTTGTTTTTGTTAGCAGAGAATGACTAGTTGGAAAGATGTTTTTTTCTCTCGACTATTTCATCCTAAAAGCTATACAAAACGACTGTATCTGCTACTTTGGCATGGTGGTCTGGCCCGAACATTACGATGATTCAGCTGAGTTCCAGTGAAAGAGATACTTGTTCCATTTAGGTATTGCTGTACTGAGTAGGTCTGTTGCGGAGATGTAAGACTAAAAGCAGTAAACTTAAGGTTCGAGGATACAGTCGTACTTTCACTTGCACGTGAATGTAAAGGGAGTGAGAGGTTCCCCTCAGAATAGCACTATTTTCAAAGATATTACCTCCTAAAAATGGAAAAGTCGACCGTAAATGTAGCTTAGCTTTGCCCCATGGATTTCCTTCACCGGACGTAAGGCCTCGAAAGTAAGGAATTAAAAACATGGCCATATGTAACCGGTCTAAAGTATTTGTCCTTTGGGGTCTATGTTAGAACTCCCATTCGGTCAAAACTACCCTCAATACAGTTTTATTTTCAGGTATCTCACAAAGAAGTATCTTTTTATGGTGTGCACAACCGGGAAATGACAACCACTGATACACCTCTATCAGGACTGAAAATCACGTTGTTCATAATCGTATTTCCATTTTAATTCCTTTTACCAACCCTTCTCCCATCGCTTTATCTTTTTTCCTCACATACTATGGATTCCAGTTCACGAAGTGCGATTCCAAGTCTTCTGAAATTGCGCTCCAAACTACTTGTTGGAGCTTTCAATATTCCAACCTTATATCAAACTGAACAACAAACTTAATAATCTAGCATTCTAAAATCTTGTATGATTGTTGCATTTTATTTTCAAAAATGTCAATCTATAGTATGTTCTATTAATAGCTGTTCCAACTGAATATGACATAGTTATACAGCTATATATAACTTGTCTATCATGGTTATTGTACGTTGAAAAATAAAACTTTAATAGGCTTTTCTATCCGTGTCAAGATTTTGATAGAGCCAAACAGTAAACCAGCGACATCATATGCTGAAACAAAAGTCGATCAATTCAATAAGGCAAGCAGTAATTGTAGTTTCTAAAGATGATATGAGGGTGTGATGAAGGATGTTTGAACAAGGCGGTTATTCTTATTAAAACAAAGTAAACATTGAGTAAATTTATATTAATGCCATTAACTTAAAGAGATATACTGCTACTTAAAGTGACCAATCTAAAATTCCAACTGTAATGTATACGATCTAAGGCATATAAATGTAATCAGTCATATGTAACATAGAACCCGAGGGATTCAAGTTGCCACATTACATCAGTACAGTGAAATTCCAGGATAAAATAAGTAGTAACATTATAAGTAGAAGTAGAAAAGATTGGGGATAGAATATATGATTCGAGAAGAGAATACAGATCTGCGGTATGAAAAAACTTAAAGATAATTAAGAAGCTTGAAAGCTAATAGAAGACAAAGAGTAAATGCACCTGTGCCGTAGAGAATAATTCAGAGCTATGTTACTTAGTCTCTAACTATTTGGTTAAGAGAACTGCCGAGTCGATTTAGTGTAAGCGCTTAAACGATAAACTACAGATGTCATTTTCTAAGGTTTGTATAACCAGATATAGTTATTACTTCTTAAGGTATGAGTATCATTTATAAATTAATTGACTTTACAATTCGTGGAACCAATATTTCGAGAAGTTACTTTCAGTGTAAAAAGCGTTCTATCAAGGTGGTCAACACATGAATATTAATAAACAACAAGAAACGCAGAACCAATTAAATTGATTGTATTCATTATTTTTCAAATACTCCACACTTGCTCACTGAAAACACAATATACATAAAGTGTGGTGAAGAATAAGATAAAGACTATAAGGATAATTATTAAATGAAAAGAACCACACATCACCCGTCAAGGTAGATGGTGAATGGACATTCGTAACACATGTTCCAACCACCTCAGTTGAAGATTTATTACCTCATCACTCGATTTACCATCTTTGCTTAGTACTCTATCTCTAACTTCGACATTGCTTACTCCAGTCCCGAAATACACGAGCGATGTTTTGTAGACACATATAATGGAATACCAGTAACCTAAGAATATTATCTACTCTTAATGGTCATGTTTCACATCCACGAAGTAGAACGGAGCAAACTGACACTCAGTAAACTCGCCCTTTAGTTAGAAAAGGTATATCCCGCCTACAACACAAGTGACGTAAATTGGCAAAAGCCAATCAGGTCTTCTGAATCTGCGCCGAGACTTCGCCAGACACCAGACTATCAGGACTAATGAGAATTTCAAGATAAGTAGATGCTGGTTGTCTGGAAGAAACACCTTACTACTGTCAAACTCCTGTACAGTCAGCAGTATAGCCTCATCCTCGGACCTTAAGATACTGCTTAACGTCTCTTCGTCCGCCAACTGTCCTACCTGACATGGTAGAACGTAAAGAAACATGTGTTCCAGCCAATATAGCTCGTTTGAATCATCACGATAGACAAGCCCGATCACCACGTCAAAATAGCAACCAGCAAATGTACACACGTTATGAAGATGTACAGTTCACGTACTGCCGAATAATAAATACTTTATACATAACTAGGAGTAATAGTAAAAAAAACCTTTGACGTTCTTATGGAAAGATAATAGTAATAACAATAATCATAGAATAATAATAATAATAATAGCGATGTCTTTGGCAACGCAGAGAAGAAAAAAGTATCACACATTGATATCTGTGTATCGAGGGGATTTGTTTATACTACTGGATTCAATAAATCAAGGCAATAATTACATAGGTGAGTGAATGTTTTATTCGAAATCACGAGTTTTCTTATTTATATGCCATTTGTAAATAATAATAATAATTGTGTATCATACGTAACACACGAATTCTACTAGAGATGTTACTGTTATTTCAATGTTGTGTAGAAAAAAATGTGTTCATTTAATGTGAATCACCGAAGTTTCTTTCTTTCAACGTGTTATATGCAATAACTAACTGATTAATGATTATAAAGTACCTTATTTACGGGTTGATAATCATTTAAGAATAAAATAACTTTAATTATCATTTATCAATTTATAAAGTGAAGATCTTTCAATTAGAGTATTTGAATTTTGGGCAAGAATGAATGTAAATTCGAACATCGTTACAGATACTCTTGTTTGGGTGATCGTGTATTACTCTATCAGGATTGATTCAAGTCAATATTGTTACGCAATCGGTAATCATCCAGATGTTGATAGTAATATAACCTGCCCCAAAATCCCCTGGTATGGCCGAGGGTGGGAAGAGTTGGCTCTCTCTCTCAAATGTTCTCGCATGTCCACGCGTATATAGCCTCTGCCAGGGAAGTCCTATTCACCGCCTTCTCGTAGCGGTGTTGTTCACGAAATTGAGAGGACGCAGAGCGAATGTCCGGCGCTTTAACCGGGTTGGTGTACATGGAGAGTCCACCTAGGGGAGTTGGAAAACCCCGATTCCAAACAAATGGTGTACATGGGCTCCAGTATCCTGAAGGAACAAATGGCGCATGAATCAATCGTTGGTCACCGGCTACCATGTGACTGAATCTCCTTACGATGCTTCACTGTCTTGTGGATCAGACCTTTAGGTCGAAGGCTCAGAGTGTGACTTCCTAAGAAAACTACCTGCTTCAGTTTGAGCATCCAGGCAGCATCACAGCCCTCACACAAATCAAAGGAGATTTGTGTGGCGCATATGTATCTGGTGCCCCGTTGTACAAATATTTGTGTTCACATAAATAAATAAATAAAATAGTAATATAACCTATGCAATGTACCAATATCGTTTGATTCATATTTATTAATATTATTATGGGGCGTAAAAACGACACATAATGTAAATAACGCATTAGTGTTTGAAGAAATGTGTACTGGGTTCGAGTCGGTGTGAATATCAGAACCGACAATATAATTAAATATTACTAACAAGTCCCAAAATAGGACATAACATGTGTCTCGGATTTCACCGCTAGTCACAATCTATATGATTTAAAATTTTTCACAAAATAACTATATAGCGGCAATCATCTCAGGATGGTCATATACCAGAGACTGATCAGAATTCAGTTCTGAATATGAACACCCGGACAATACAAAACTTCATTGATAATATAAAATAATATATACTGTGATGCCTATTAATTTCACTATTATCTTGAGAAATAAAAGCGCTCTTGGAAGTCTTGTCATCTCATGGTTGGGTGTTTTGATGTGCTGGTCAAGTGAATCGGGAACCAGTGAACTATCGAATGAGTCAATTATCTTATTCGAGTGAGTTGACTCGGTAATACAATTATCGGTATAGTTGAATTCCAAACATAATCACATAAAAATGAATGTGACTCAAATCCTAGTACTTTATAAATGGGTTACGTAAAACTCCATTGAATCCATCAATTTGCAACAAAGGTAGTTAATGAGTTTAAACCGCAAATGATGAATCGATTTTTCACTCATTAAAATAATTTGGCCGTTTAAAGATTATTAGAATTGAGGGAATTTACGGAGATTTGAACTTTTTGCAGTTTAATTCACGAACTGGTGCCATTTCCGGAGTTCTAGTGATAAGTCGTGACCAGTGCAGTTTAACCATATCGAGTGTGGGACGGTTATCTCCCGCAGGTAATTAATGAAGGTTAAGCAATAATAATTTTTCCGATCATACAGTTTATTTTTATGAATTGAAAGTCAGTTAAATTTAATTTACAAATGATCTAATTATTCAGTCTGTGTCAGCTTAATATCAGTCGCTCAAGGATTTGTGCCTGTAGTCAGTCAGTCCAGCAACAACGTAGAACTTCGGATGCACGTACATCAGTTCAAGTTGTCATGCCACGTTGGCACACAGATACAATTGTCGATTTAGGGGGTAGTAAAAGTACAGGTAGTAATTGGAACATACAACCAACATCATACAACAAAAAAGTATTCGTATACATCACGAATACTCATCATGATTAAGAGAAATTGATATGATACAGAAGATAGGGATTGGTAAGATACAGATAACATGAAAATTAACACTTTCTTCATGTACCTGAAAGATAGTAGTATTACTTAGTATGAGTCTGATGGTTGGGTCAATAATTAATTGAGGCTGGTTGTATCTTCTTAATAGTTAGATTTGTACTGAAGAACACATTGCTGATACTACCGAGACATCATAATGTTACGACAATCAGAAGAAAAAATGGCGAGACTATAATTTTTGGACGAATCAATCAGATTTAAGATAAAAGGTTTCGGATTTTGGCACAAAATTCATACTTATTTGGCTAAATACTATTTCGGCGTTATAGCTGATCTCAGTTCTTGATGAAAACCCTAAATCTAATTCCTAATCCTATCCATCAACTGTAAATGATAATTAAAATTCCTCACACTACTTTATAACCATCATTTAGTCCTAGTTAGTGGGTGGACATTTCCAAGGTTATTTTAGCGTTGCTTAAAGGTTTTCCATAAATTATAGCCCCACCGAAAAATCAGTAAGGAAATAGACTGGTTAGGGAAAACACATTATGTCCATTACCTCAACATTAGACGTTAGTAAAACATCTCTCGGAAACTAGTCAGTCAACACGCAACGTAGAATCTAGCATATACGTGCATAAGTTCAAGTTGGCACACCATATCAACACGAAATGAAAATATCAAAATAAATACAGTATTAGTATTAGTAATATCAACAATGGTTAAAAAACATTAGATAGACAAAAAAATACATCACGATGGATAAAAAAAATCATAGAATATAAGATTTAAAATACTTTCCAAGTTCAGGAAAGAAAAAGAATGAATGGATCTGAATTGAAGTTAATGATATTCTCTAATCAATAAATCTTTCGATAATAATATAATCTTAGGGAATAAAGACTTTAGATAGAATGGATTAAAGTAACAGGTAAGTTAAATCACGTTGCGATCATGGCCGGTTGTCATTTGACTGTTTATTATTATTATTACGGAAACAAATACCAGGATCTAAAATAATAATTTCTAACACAAATAGAGAAAGAATAATCATTCTACTATTCCCCTAATATTTTCATAAATTAATTTATATGTTAATCATTATCAATTGGATTAGTAGTTTTATCAGCTGTTACACCATATCACACAAATCATATGTTTAATGATTATTATTGTTATTAATATTTAAATAATAGGGAAGTAAACGATATTCACTAGTTACATAAGCAAATTTACAGAAACATTTAGTGTGATAATCATACACAATAATGCAATCTCTTTACCAAATAACAAGTCTATGTACTTGATTTTGTGGCAGACCGTAAAAAAAGTCCCCTCCTAGCAGAGTGAACTAACGTACAAGGAATAGGATTTGAACCTGAGACCTGTTGATTAAAAGTTAATTGCTTTAACTACCACGCCAGATAAGAATAATGAAGAATTTGAGGTGTAAAACGGCAGATAGTTTAAACTAGTTCAAATTGCCGTAGATGAGGAAGAGGATCAAAGATGTTGGTTTGTGTTATTTCTTTCAACCAGGCAGTTTATTTATCACCTACTAGAACGTGTACAGTTGGTTAGGATAAAGCTAGAGACAAGCAAACTAAGGCATGGAATTATTACATGAAACTACAGACCGTTGAGCTGAACCATATTGGAAGATATAGACTCCCAAGATGGGGACCGTAAGGTAACTATAATTTATGGTTGATAAAGGGAGGGTAGATTTTACAGAGTAGCAGCTGCATTCACCACTAATTCTTCTATAAATCTTAAGCTTGAAATCATCCCATAATTTCCATTCCTGCTTATTCTTTTTGAACTAGAGTTGACGTATGTCATTTTCTATTTCAATCAATATTTTCTCGGTTGTTTACCTTGATAATTTTGTCCTGATGCTGTTACGAAGTGTGGTAGCTTGGACGTGGAACTATAGACGCCTTTTATTGAACTTACTAAGAAGAACAGTCTCTTAGTTCTCATTTTAAAGAAATAAGCTATGATACGTTTGTAAAAATGAGTATTACCCCAAATAGGCAATCTAGAAATTGATGTATTGAGCAAAAAGAGGACAGTAAATATAATTACATCAACAGTAACAGAGGGATAACAGTGGAAATAAAATATGAGACTGATAAAAAAACACCATAAATAGTGGAAAAATAAAATGTTTCAGAGTGCAGGCGCTGTCTAATACTCTGATTTGCTTCAGTTGATATCAATTTGTGGCGATAATTATTTTCAGATTAGAGTTAGTATAGATTTATTAGACTTTGCAAAAAAATAATAACAGATGGCCTGGTAGCTACAGCGCTCTATTTTTGACCATTAGTCAAAGGTTTGAATACTGTCCTACCTACTTTGGTTTAGGCAACCAGTTAGGATTATATTAGCTCACACACCTAGTGTAGTCCAAAGCCGAGTACACGGATATGTACTCGGTGAGTTACATTACAGGAAAAAATTGATACAATAGTACTGAATATAACATTCGACTTACACCTTCATTGGTTGTTGGCGCTAGACGAACAAGCACTTCAATAGCTTTACGACATTCTTTATCCGAAGAAATAGTTGTCGGTTCAATAACACGCTCTCTGAGAGGATGAAGAGTGGAGTTTAAACGCTTTGCCATTCGTTCAAGTGTTGTTAACGAACTGATTAATTCAGATGGATGAAGTCCACTGACATGACCATCGTCATCTACACCTAATTTATAAATGGCTTTGCCTCCACCTTCATTAAGACGCCATTTCATTTGAGTAACAAGCTGTTCAAAACGATTTGGTGTAGGATCAACTAATTTCCGCTACATAAAAAAGGAATCGGTTAAAATTGGTGTAAGAAAAAGTTAGCGAAAACAGAGATAGAAGGGTGCAAAAAAGCATTTATGATTTAAATAACTGACTACAAATGACTTTCACTTAATTGCAGATTAGTGGAGTCGTACCTTATTAGCATAAACACGACTATCAAACATTTAGTTTTTTATACTTCTTTTAGCCTCCTGGAATAGAACTGTTTGTCATTTATAGCTACTACAGTGAGTAGTTTTAATTTAGATAGGGTAGGTCAGATCGACAGAGGTTTTGGTGCCCCAGCTTAACGGACAGGTAACGATGACTGACTGCAGCAAATATGTACATACAAAAATTTATTTCGAGAAAACGTTTACTTTAAGCATATATAGTGACATGTCACATTGACCTAATGATGAACAGAGGTAAGCTTTTTTAGCCATTAATTGATTCCAGTGAATAAGGATGAGTGAAAAAATACAGAACCTCGTTAAACCCGCATATTTTCTTCCGAATGATCTCGCTGGTGGTGACAGGAGATACGTCGAATACAAAAGTATTTTCGAAACGAATACTTTAGAAATTTTCTTATGCAGAGAGACCATAAAAGATGCAGTGGTGGTCTTATGGTTAGGCGGTTCAACTTGAAGCCAGTAAATCCGAGATTCGAACACCGCTCCAACTACCTCGATTCAGGTAACTAAGTAGTATCGTTAACCCTGACACATGGAATGTCGTTCACACTCAAGTACCTGGTGAATGAGTTAATTTATGATTAATATTTTACTCGTAATGTCTAAGAGTCATATGCCCCAAATGCCCTGGTATGGCTGAGTGGGGTGGGCCCTCCCTCCCTCTCGAAATGCTCTCACACGGCCACGCGTATACAGCCTCTGCCGGGGAAGCCATACTCACTAACTTCTCGTGATGGGGGTGTTGTTTACGAAAATCAGAGGACGAAAAGCGAATGTCCGGCGCTTTAACCGGATCCCGAACCAATGGTGCACATGGGCTCCAGTATCCTACGGGAACAAATGGCGTATAAACCAATTGTTGGTCACCGGATACCATGGGACTGCATCTCCTTACGATGCTCCACTGCCCTGTGGATCAGACCTTTAGGTCAAAGGCTCGGGGTGTGGCCCCCTAGGAAAAACACCTGCTTCGGTCTGGGCACCCGGGCAGTATCACAGCCCACACACACAAATATGGTGTGGCGCATACATATTTGGTGCCCTCTTGTACCAATATTTATGTGTTTAAATAAATAATAATAAAATACAGACACAGATTTACATGGTCACAAAGTACTTGATCAGATTATGATATTTAATGGCTAGACAAAAATAGATCAGTAGAGATGTGATAAATGCTAAAAACCCACTATTAGTCATCACTCAAACAGATCAGTGGTTAGCTCTCACCTCATAAGGACACGTCTATCCGTCTTACTGGACATACGGAAATCGCAATAGAAATACTTCGCGTGCAGGTTGAAGACAGAAATGTCAAGTATGTATCTGAGGAAGGACTAGTCAAGGACTCGGTCGACCAATGTGGTCAAATGACGTGAAATAACTATTAATCCATTGTGTAAACAAATAATATTTGCTAGGAGCCTCAAACGAAATGCTTGGAAAGTCAGTCTATTCCCATTGTTTTCATTCCACACTTACAGACATCAGTGATTTACAGCTAGTAGACGCGGAACTTGTCAAGCCAAAGCTTATTCAGTCAAGTTATACTGATGAATCAATAAAGACTGAGAGAAGTTAGGGTGAAAATATCAAAATCGGATTGAAAATTAGTGCTAGGAGTTGGGATTGTGTAGTAGGGTTTGGGTTTTGTAGTCATGAACTAACACTGTTTACAATTCAGAAATCATAAAAACATCCGAATACTGACCCATGACATAACAAGCCATCCAATTATCACTCCCTTTTCTTTGGCCAAAACAGTTAACACCTGCAAATTTTTCGACACTATAGTTCAGGCTTATCACTTATACAATACTGTCTACAACCACTTGGAGGGCTAATGGTATCATATACACGGGAACAGTTAATCATATACCACTTCCTTACATACTGAATGTATTGACAGGACAACAAATGAAAATAGGTTGCTTACTTTGTACTCAATATTTCCCTCTTCTATTTCGGGAGGAAGAATATGTGGCATTTTTGTAGAGATATTTCCACAGCTGTAGCTACCACATATGGGATTATTGGGAGTAGAGTTTAGACTAAGGAACGGGTTGTGAGCATTATCTGAGCTATTATCTATAGTTTTATTCTTCTTGATACAACCTCTGAAGCTTTTGCGTTGTTGTGCGTCATTACGAAAATTAGTTGGCCTTGTGAATGATTTTGCTGACTTTTCATTCAACTTGGACTTCGATGTTTCATTACCGGCTGAAAAATACATAGAAAGCTCATCCATCCCGGCATGTAAAAGATGAAGCAGAAGCTATTATCAAAGATAAAATTTATGCCCTTCCGACATCCGCTTCAAGGCCAAACCGGGGTCATTCAACTTAACCGCTTTCAATGTCCATTATTTTGGTTTTGAGCTTCGAATTAGATAGAGGGGAACTGGTAGTTAATTGTTTTTCAAGGTTCGTTTACAAACTGCAAGCGTCAAAGCATAAATTGTATTGATAGCATAATAAGTTTGCAAGTAATAGTTACGCTGTTGCGCTTGGACTGGGTACTTACAAACGAAGAATTCCTGGTTGGCAGCCTCTCAATCCTCTCTCTCCTAGAGGAAAGCGATCACGCCGCCACAGCCTTCAGTTTTATCAGAGAAACTGAGCTAAGACAATATACCAACAACAGGCGCTGGAATTTCGAACAGTTGGATGTGTCAGCTTAACGGAATAATCTACAGCAGGTGAATCGGGAAGTTCACCCTCAACTTGATCTGAACGCTTATTGAGATTTTTTACTGCACACGATTTTGTGCGCTAGGAGGCATTCTGTTCTTCAGATGATACCCAAAATCTACAAGCAACCTACAGTTACCAAGATCTGCACTCTTCGTTTGCTAAGCCGGAGAAGGCACTACTAGGCGGAATACAAACGAACTGACACATACAGGCAATACAAACAAATAAGGAACATATGCAAAAAGGCAATAGGAGAAGGCTTCAGTACCGAATGAAGCTTATCGATAAATTTGTTTCCAATCTAAGAGGCTTATTCCGTTATGAGGCCTCTCTTCGACAAGCCAAGACTGGAGTTTCGCAACCGCTAAGTCCTGAACGCCCAACCAACAGTGAAGGTGATGCCGCTAATCCCCTGGCTGGACAGTACTCCCGGACATTCGAACCGACCCTCACTAACTCTATTGGTGAAAGTTTCATCTGAGACTCCACAGGATTTAGTGTACCAGAAACTGCAGCACCTAAAAACGACACCTGATCCGGATGTGATCCTTTCTGTTATACTGAAGGAGGCAGCTTCAGAATCAGCAACACCGCTTAGCGTGATGTTCTTACATTCGCTAGGCCGAGGCACGTTACTAGAAAACTGGAAGCCAGGTCACATTACACTTATTTTCAAAGGAGGTCGACGCAGCGAACCTTCAAGCTACATGTCGGCAGCACTGCTCTCAATATCCTCAAAAATTACGGAGTCACTGATGTGCGACGTTCTACGTGACTACTTACTACCTGTAAACTTCTTTTCACTCCAACAGCACGGTTTCAGAAAAGGTCACTGTTATATAATCAACCTACTGACCACGCTGGACAGATGGACAGTCATCCTTGATAGCAAGGGGAAGGTTGATGTCAAATACCTCAACTTCTCAAAGGCTTTTAGTAGGGTCAAACATATATGTCTTATAAGTAAGCTCAAACGATTAGGTATCTAATCACCTTTAATTGACTGGCTCACTTCATATCTAAAAAAAGACTTTTTAAGGTCAGGGTTAGATTCGCTTACTCTCAGGCTGCGGAATGTCCTAGTGAGGTCCCTCAGGGTTCAGTACTAAAGCCTCTCATTTCCTTGATTCGTATTAATGATCTTCCACAACAGGCTGAGCTAGTCCAAGGGACTTCCCACGATTCCTTTAAGAGGAAACTTGACCTATTCTCAAGAACTAGGGATAGTAACTTAGTATGAATTACCAATTTCTTTTTCCTCTTTTATCGATAATATACCTAGCTTCCTGATTGGAGGTATCAGTGATCCACTACTACTAGACACGGAGGCCCGTTAAGTGAGAGCTTCATATATTCCGTTCAAAATTATTCGAACTATTTGAGCCATCTGAATGAGTTGTTTGATCCCATAAAGATTCAAAATCTACGAACACAAAAGTAACACGGTGTGGCGGTAAATAAATCACAAAAATGAATAGTTCTGCAAGTCTTCGACTTTGAATCGGACTTCACCAGTTTTTCTGGACATACTCTAGGCAAAAGCATCAGGTCGACTGTACGCGCCAGATCACGACTGGGTATGTTGTGTTACATTTTAGTGGCCCGGGATCTGACTCCAGTTTCGTCGTATGAGTAATTGGTATTGAAATATGTATGTCGCATATCCTCGTGTATAATCATCGGCTTAAATCGCGTTGGTCAATAACGGACTTAAATAAGTGGGATGGACTTTTGAATACACATATTTTGCATATCAAGCAAATGGAATTGAGCGAAGCAAAATGACGCACAGTGGAGATGGAGGATAACCCAACTCCGCTTTAGTCAGGCGGTAATCAATATTTATAATCACAATAAACTAAGTTACAGATATGTGATGAAAAGAATAAAAAGCGCACACATATAACGTACTCATATGAAAACAGTTGAGGTTGATAAGCGAATAATTAATAAGGTCAAAATATAATTCAAGAAGAATGAAAAGATTGGCCTATCTGAAAGTTCGAATAAGGTATACGGGATTAGCATAATAACTGACATTACAACACATTGCACGTAACGACGAGCCAACTTAGAGCACTTACTTGTAGAAACATTGGTTGCCTCACAAATATATCTTCGGACCCTAATAACATTTCTAAAGCTCATAACTGCCTTTAATATAACCCTCTTCTATTTTATTTATTATTACTCTTCGACTACAATTTAGCTTTAATAAATACTTCAAATCTTCATAATAATCATAATATCTGAATTCGTAACGCAAAAACTTTAGTTTTTGTGAACAACCGTGTGTTAAATAGATGTGAAAACGGTTGAGAAAGTTTAACAAATGATATCGTTAATAGAAAACTTTAATTTACTAACGTGAAATATCATTTCTTTCTCCGAGACCAAACGCAAGGAATGATTACAATAAATGAAAGTGAAAGGGCACTCTCAGAAATATTGGTTGCCTCACAAATATATCTTCGGACCCAATCATTCCAATTTTCTGGTTCAATATGCGTTTGAATCCTCTTTCCTAAGGGTGTTAAGGGCAGCAGGGTTGTCACAGACTGATTACTAGCAACATCTTTAAAGGATTTTGCAATAAATCATTGTGTTCGCTTAAGCTTAAAGATGCCACAGGTATTCGGAGTTTGACAGCGCCTTCAAATGCAACATCTTTGTAAACAAAGTATACAAACCCAGTTAAATCAGAAGTCAGAAATGAAGAGGTTTGAAAATGTATTTGGAAAGCTATTGATATGTCGAGAAGCGTTTGGTCTAGACTGGCTAGTAGTTACAAGGGAGGCGTAGCACGCCATATCCACTCGTGATCTGGTGCGGATGCGTGGACGAACGCTTTCATCAGAGACGTATTCAGTAAAACCAATGCGGTTAGCATCAGTTTCGAAGACTTACATAATTTTTAATTTCGGGGATTTAGTTACCGCTCTAGCTCACTGCTCTTCCAGTGGGGTGACGATGACCCTAAGAATTGGATAGCCAGAAGTAAAAACCTGAGATTTGTTGGTAATTACTCTTCTGATAGCTTGCTATGTACAGCAGCACCTGGTTATCTTTTCCTAGTATGTGTAGCCATGTGGCTCAACATAATAATGATAAGTTCGATTTATAACTTAGAAGTGGTAAATCAAATTCAAGACTGGTTTATAAACCTACGATTGAAGACAGAGGACTTTCCAAGTCCTTGGGTTTCTTATATACGTATGCTTTGAAATTTTGAAGAATAATGAGCACTAATTAGTCAAAACACTAAGTTGATTTTGGTTAATCAGTTAAGTGATCCAAAGAATATTTTTAAACGAATAATTCCCGAAAGAATGGGTTGATGAGCGTCAGCTCTTTTGATAACTATGAATGTGCTATCATTGGTATTCTGCTCCCATAGGTGTGAGAATAAACCAGCTCAAGAGAAACTGTTAACCAAAAATGGAAAACAAAAGGACACGCGCGGCAACCAGCCATCAAATGTTTAACGTCTTATGACCACTTTGCAAAGCTCTCAAGTGACCATGTACTAAGCTACTAATCAGCCTTTGTTCCTTCCTACAAAGAAGATTGTGAACGATATTAGATATCGTAATAGCGCTCTCTAGCCTTCTGTACCACGTAGTTTCAAGTTTGTACTCTCTTGAATAAATAACATAAAGCGAAATTCCTCATAGACAGAGTCACTCAGAACACCATAGAAGGTGGTCTCAAAATCATATTTTCGGGACCAAGGTGTGATAGCTGGGAATCCATGACGTCAGTATGTCCAGAAGTAAGTTTCCAGTATTTTATTTTACCGTGCTCCCTTTGAAACGAAACAACATGGGACTCCACATCCCCATTCTTAATTTACAATCATCAGCATATATCAGAGTTTGGAAATGAAGGCTATATCGTAGCTCGGTAATAAGCGGTAAAAATGGGTCTGTTCAAAATCCTTTTTTGCATACATGTGCTAGTGTATGTGCAAGACGCATTTGTGTCTATTCCATGCAACGACAACTGTCTATATGAACCTAAATTTAAAACTACTAGTTTTGACTAATCCATTCTAGCGTGTTTTATTCATTTTTGGTTCCAAAAGCGATTATTATCGTTTATTCTAGAGATACTTTTGGCTAATACAATAGATATATTCTATTGTATGATGTGGTGGGCTGAAATCTTTATGGGAACGAAGATAATAATAGCGTGATGTAAACATACATATAAAAATTAGTTGGTATAAAAAACGGAAAAAAAGATCACATCAGGAGTTACTTGATGGCAAATACGTAGCTGAGTGTTCAGTAAATCCCTAACGTTTGTGTTGTGACGTGCGTTTTCCGAGATCTGATATTGACATATGGTGTGCTACACTCTAACCCCCCAAACGACCACCTCAGTGAGAGAAAAAGAGCAAGCGAGAAAGTGTGTTGGACTATCACTTCAAAAATACTCATTCATATGTGTACAAATCTATCCTTAGGAAATTGGCACTATGACCTCAACGAAATGGACTTGAACTTTAGGTCACTTCTGATTGTCGATGATTGACCCTTTGGTACTTCTGATTGGCTTTCCTCATCAGTTTACTCCATGATTCCGAATTAGAAACGGTAGATATTCGGTGGCAGACATAATTACTGACCGAAATAAATGATTGATAAAGATCTGGATAACTGAAATATTTAAAGGGTCAATGGAAGACGTGAGAACCAGGATAGGAGTTGATGTAGTTTCAGATTACCACCAACTGGCGGTTGTCTAAGTGAGACCAAAGCTAAAAAAAGTACTGGAAAACTGGGGAAACAGTATTACAAAGGCCCAGTACAGCCTTCCTTTGAGATACTGACAAACTCAATGAACTCAAAACAGCTCTCAACAACAGGTTCCAAGGATTACAAGATCTGCTCAAAGAGGAAGAAACTACTATGGAGAACAAGTGAAAAGGGATCAAAGAAGCATTAACTTCAACGTGTCAAAAGGTTCTGAGCCACAGTGACCATCATAATAGGAGATGAATCTTCATGAAAACCCTGTTTTGAATTCAAGAAAAGAACAAGAAGACAGCAATGAAAAACAGTTGAACAAGAGTAGGGATAGTCAAAGCACAAACTGAATACACAGAAGCAAACAAGAGATTGGATAGAAGCATTAACGATGATAAGCAGAAATAAGTAAGAGATCTAGCAATGACAGCGGAAAAGCTGTAAGAGAAGGAAATATGAGACAAAAATATGACACAACGAAGAAACTGGCAGGGAAATATAGTAAACCAGAGATACCAGATAAGGACAAAGAATGCAAGACGACCTCTGAAATCTAAGAACGGAGAAGAAGAAGTCCTGAATAGACCGGTCCTACTGAACCCGTCAGACATCGAAGCAGCACACACAGACCTTCCAGTAGATGTCACCGCATCAACGTTCGAAGAAATCAGCATGGTTATCAGGCAAATCAAGTTTAAGAGAGCAGCAGGATCGAAACCAGCAGCAACCGCAGACATGCTCCACGTCCTATTCAGGAAGATTTGGGGGAGGGTAAAGCGCCGACAGACTAAAGAGAAAGACACCTCATCAAGATACCAAAGAAAGATTTGAGCAAATGTGAGAACTACAGAGGCATCACACTACTATCGGTACCATGAAGCGTTTCCAACAGTGATGTTGAACCGCATGAAGGATTCAGTAGACGCCCGGCTTCGAGATCAATAGCTTGAATTCCGTAAGGATCGTTCGAGCACAGACCAAATCGCGACACCACGGATCATTGTTGAACAACCAGTTTAGTAGTATTTGTCCCTACAAATCAGTTTTCCTGATTATTAGTAGGTAGTTCACAGTGTCAACAAGTGTACCTTATGGAGGCTTCTTCAAATATATGATTTACCTGAGAGGATCGTCACCACCATACAGAATTGCGAAGAAGGACTACACTGCAAATTACCGAGTGGAGGACAACTAACAGACGAATTCGAGGTAAAGACCAGTGTCAGACACGGCTGTTCACTCTCTCTTTCTCTTTCTTCTGGTAGTCGACTGGATCATGAAGACTTCCACATCTACAGGGAAGCACGAAATACAGTGGACAACTTGGGAGCGGCTGATAAATTAGAACTTTGTAGATCCCCTAGCACTTTTATCTCATTTACACCAATAAATGCAGGCGAAGACTGTAAGATCCAAACTACGGTTTGGAGTGAAGGACAGCTGTCTGAATGAGTTAGATACGCGCCCTCTCCCGATTGAAACCAAAACAAAGTAATTGGGTAAGATGACGGTTCTATAATTTATCATAAATTTAAGTGTACATTATTACCTAAGCAAATATAACCACTCAGATATCCAACCAATAATTGTTCAATTGATCAAATCTAAACTACAATAAATAAGAAAGTTGATAAAGGATTCAAGAAAATTACCAATCACCACAAATAACTGTTATTCTATCCTGTCTGGATAGATCACGTACAGATTCGTTCAAAAGGTAATAATTGGTCGCTCTATAACACAGAGTGTTTTCAATTCTGGAAGAGTGCTTCAATTCACAACCAAAATGCACAGTTCCAGTCAACACAGGTCAAGCAATCAGAAGCAAGGATAAACCAAAATGGCTGCCGCCCAGACTTAGTATAAAGTAAAACAACATAAGTGCAGTTTGGGAAGAAACATGGGGAATTAGTGAAGGTGTAGTAAAAACGAAAACTATAATAAAATACAAATATTAACAATTCAAATGTAGCCAAAAAGTTAACAATGTACAACTAAGAGGACCAATAGGAACAAAGTTCAAGTATATACATGGAGGGATTTTCACAAACACACAGAGCATTCAAAATGGATCTTTCAAAGACAGCCAATGTAGCAAAATCCTATGCATCAGTAGGCCTCCACATGCGCGAGAAGAAAACCAAAGTCTTCAAACACAAAACGAAAAACGCCGACCCAATCACACTTGATCGAGGAGCCTCAAGAGAGTTAGAACGTTAACGTACACAGGCGGTATCACTGATAGGCAAGGAGGATCTGATGCATATGTGAAGACACATGTTTGCAAATAAAGGTCTGCATTCCTAGTAGTGAAGAACATATGGGACTCAAAAAACTGTCAGCCAACACCAGCCAGAATATTCAATACGAACGGTAAGACAGGCCTGGTGCACGGGGCAGACACATGGCGAGCTACAACAACCATCATCAAAAAATGAACAGGCATTTATAAGTAGTTGTTTACTGAGGATACTCCAGATATGTTGTTGGCAGAACATTACTAGCAACAAATTATTTCAGTAGAGAACAGATTTTCGAATGAATAAAAAATTAGAGAGAGATGCTGAAAGTGGATAGGACATACTCCTCAACGAGGGGTTATAGGAGTATGTAAGTAGGATCGTGTATAATTAACTAACGAAACTGTGGGCAACAGATACGTTTAAAACCTGATGACGTAAAAGAGACTAGTGACAGAAAATGGGTATGTGAGAGAGTATGTGTACCAGGCGTGAAGTATTCACTACGTCGTTTAACATGTACAACAAATTTTCTCGTGATGAACTTAACAACTGTTTATGGTTAGTAACAATCGTCAATAACCTATTAAATATTACTGTAGACATCTAGTCAGATAGCAACTAATTCCTACGAATTTCGGGCGTAAACAAAAAAATGTGATCACTAAGTCGAAGGTCTCATAAAAGTCTAAAAGTCTATGTAACCACATACGTCACTGAATATCAAGGTATTTCATTCAAGTAATGGGTTTCTGCTGCACGATATACGTGCTAGAGACTCATATTAGGATCTAAACGAGACAGGATCTATTTTCAAATAATGTCGAGATGAACTGTCTGTAACCAATAAAATACACCCATTTGGTAACAGTGTTTGTCAGGAAATCGCAAGCCGTGATTCAATAATGAACGAATAGTGACATATGAGTGTGGTTTTATTTTTCTTTGACCTTATTCACTATCGTTCCGTACTTTTTGTCAGATAGAAACGTGTCCTTGATCTGTCTTGCATTTTACATTTGAGAGATAAGTCACATAACTTATTACTTGATGTCAACATTGACCCATCGAAAATGTCTGTGGAAGTAAATAAATCCCCGAAATTAAAAATTATGTAAGTCTTCGAAACTGATGCTAACCGCATTGGTTTTACTGAATACGTCTCTGATGAAAGCGTTCGTCCACGCATCCGCACCAGATCACGAGTGGATATGGCGTGCTACGCCTCCCTTGTAACTACTAGCCAGTCTAGACCAAACGCTTCTCGACATATCAATAGCTTTCCAAATACATTTTCAAACCTCTTCATTTCTGACTTCTGATTTAACTGGGTTTGTATACTTTGTTTACAAAGATGTTGCATTTGAAGGCGCTGTCAAACTCCGAATACCTGTGGCATCTTTAAGCTTAAGCGAACACAATGATTTATTGCAAAATCCTTTAAAGATGTTGCTAGTAATCAGTCTGTGACAACCCTGCTGCCCTTAACACCCTTAGGAAAGAGGATTCAAACGCATATTGAACCAGAAAATTGGAATGATTGGGTCCGAAGATATATTTGTGAGGCAACCAATATTTCTGAGAGTGCCCTTTCACTTTCATTTATTGTAATCATTCCTTGCGTTTGGTCTCGGAGAAAGAAATGATATTTCACGTTAGTAAATTAAAGTTTTCTATTAACGATATCATTTGTTAAACTTTCTCAACCGTTTTCACATCTATTTAACACACGGTTGTTCACAAAAACTAAAGTTTTTGCGTTACGAATTCAGATATTATGATTATTATGAAGATTTGAAGTATTTATTAAAGCTAAATTGTAGTCGAAGAGTAATAATAAATAAAATAGAAGAGGGTTATATTAAAGGCAGTTATGAGCTTTAGAAATGTTATTAGGAAAGAGAACAGACAAACTGGTCAAATGAATTTCACAAAACAAAAGGGTTGTTTGGACTAGGATGAACTAACGAAATAGACATTTTGTTCGCGAACAAATTGGTGAAGTTGGAACTAAAGTATTGCCATTTCGTCTTTTATGTACAACCTTCATCAGAATGAGTTCATCTGACTTTATCGATAACTTTGAGGATTCTTGTAAAGATAATATAAACTTTAAAATATCTTTGGCTTCCTGATAACGCTAATTAGGCTTGAACTTTGGTAAGACGAATTTAAGAACTCAAATTTGAAGTGTTCAGAATTGTATTGTTGTAGCAAACTACAACATATTATGGAATATTAAAATGTACAATAAATGTATCGGTTATTTACACAGAATTAGACAGATGTTTAGCAGCAGAACTGCAGCTTTGTGAAACCAAATTATATGCTGTTTGATTATGAGACCCGAAGAAGTATGCCTTTTTGAATGAATATATCATGCTACACAAGTGCATAGAAACTGCTAGGTGAAAACTACACCAACTGGATGCAGTGGCCTATCTTTGACACATTTTCGGATCATGATTTAGTTTGTTTGCGAACTATCTCCATTAACTACTCCATTTATGATTTTCAAAACTTCATAGAGTAATAAAACCGATCCGTACTTAAGCGAATCGATCTTTGGACTTAAGAATAGCTAGATTTTCTTCAGTAAGTGTGTAGTTTAAAATTTGTTTTGTCCTATAGACATTTTACTAGAACTGTAAATGCGATACTGGGGACTCCAGAGTTTATGTGAAATAATAATAATAGTAATATATTTCTGCATGAGCAGGTACACGCCATTTTTACAGACATGATCTACAAATTACAACATTTGTTGGCATACAACATGCTTCCGAACTTATTAAGTTTATAGTTGTTATAAAGTAGACTTGTAGAGCGCTTGCTGTAAACCATGACCTTGAGGGGACGCGTACGTCAAGTTTGTTCTAGACGTCAGGAGTTCCATAGCCGTACCCTCAGAGCAAGATTGTGAAGGAAAAAAGAGAGACAGAAGAGCAGCAAGGCATTTGGATACGAACGCCAAACGTTGCTGAACATTGTGTAGTAGAACAGGCAGAGGTATAATAAGTTCGATTACATTCATATTATCTCTTGTTAGAGTGAAATAAAGTCAGAGGCCCCATATAAGAGAATGTTTTAATAAAGAACAATGAGTTGTGATGTTTAACAAGTTGGAGTAAGCTCACATGAAGGAAGGGAGGTCAAAGTTGGTATAAGGAAAGCGGTTTATTAGAAGGGAGTGTGCATATAGAGAGTGAAGTGTTAAGAATACTGATGACTATATCTTTCATTGTCTGATTTTTTCTTTCTTTTCTTTTTCTGTCCATCCGTTGCCAGCCACACAATCCTTGTGTAAAAGTCCGAGTTAGCATGTTATAGTTTGTCTTATTAGAATAGCTAATCCAGCATAAAATCGGAAACATGAGCTGTAGTCAGAACAAAGACAACTCGCCCGTAAAATTTATTCGTTTCTAAACAAAGAAATAACAACTTGATTAGTACAATAGTTAAAGGAATTCTAGTCATAAATTTGAACGCACGGACATATCGACCGGTATAGCGTATCTTATAGAAAGGAATAAAAATCATGAGTCACAATAATATAATAGGATAATAATGTCCTTTAGCTGGCAGGCCACATGTAGCAGGGATAGCCTACAGACACATCAGACCACATTGATGTGACGGACGCTTAAACGACAATCTGATTGGTTAGTTATGGACATGACTAACAGGTAGTGTTCTCTAGACAGGTGGATACATAAGGAGATTAATAAGAGAGGTAAAAAGTCGGTCTGTAGGGACATTTGTTCTCAACCGAACGGTCCTTGAAGCAGAACATACGATAACAGAAAATTTGAATTCAATATTTTGCACTAAAGTGAAGTTCAGAAGTGATGAACGTGGGAACACTTGATCGTTATGGTATGGCTCAGCCATGCACGCATGGTCACTCTCTGTAACTCATCCCTTTCCATATTAAATATAATATATCCCCAGCCTAAATGTATCCTTCAGGAATGCTAGACGTCATTTTGTTAATTGTCATGGTAGGACAAGTCAGTATAGACAATGATGTGACTTTCATGTGAGACCATGTAGATTAGGTAGCCACATTATAGCCAATTTACGATCTTGGGATTAGGTCTATTACTCTAGTAGCAAAAACAAATGTAATTAATACTGAACTTCAGATCCACTCATTCCTTCAGGATACTAAGTTAGATTCCATAGAAGTCTGAGGATTTAGGGAGCTTTAAGTGTTTCAAGATCTTAGTGATTTTGACAAGTACAAACTCTACTATACACGCTCTAACAATGAAGAACAAACCATCTCTCGAGAGACGGCATAACAACTGTTTGCGCCGACCTTAAATAATGTGAATTATTCAGTCAGTGCATTCCAAAACTTTCTTTCCTACAGTATGTAAAGCGATGTTTTAAGTCCGTCAAGTAAGGCATCATTCAGCATAGGATTGAGACTAGTAGTATTTAACTTGTTAGGCATTTCGAGCCTTAGGGTATTAAGCCAACAACTAGCTATTTAGCATGCATTACTTTCGTAAGATAGACAATTGGAAGAGTTTAGGGACAAGTCATATTCTTTTTTGGATTCATCATTTGGATGTAGTCAATGAGTAGTTGTGTTAGGAGGAAGACAAAGTGACTCATTGATTTCTGTAATTACAACATTTTTGAGAAAGGTAGTCGGAACTCAAGGGGCATTCAAAATATATGACTGTATCTGGTCATTTTGTAAATATAACTAATGATGAGCATTGAAAACCACTTCAGAAGTGTTTTAGAATTTCCGTACCGTTAGAAGCTGTTCACCATTCACAGCATGAACCAATTACTAGAGGGCATTAGTGGACCAGCGTTTCTATACTTGTGATGATTTTGTGACGGTGGTACTCAAGTAAGGCAAGAACGTGAACCCCTACGGCATTTGTAAGGATGAGATCGGAAGATTTCACTTATGGTGGGATATAAGCATACAAGAATATTCATAACAGACATTAAGTACCGGTAAATCATGGAAGCAAATATGACTACTTAGAGCCAGTTAAAGTTATTTGCTCAAAATATTCGATTGGTATGCAAATGGATTTACTCCTACTAGTTCGAAAACTTATTACATTTCAGTTGAAGTGGGACGTTTTTTGCAGATAAGTTCATTTAAATCAAGTTTCGTTAGCCCTGAATCAGTTCTATTGATAAAATTTTAACTTTCTGAATAAAAGATCTATACAAGTTTTGAGCCATGACGCGTTTATTACGTAATCATTTGGGCCAGATTGCCAGGCGAAACGTTGGAACAACTTCAAATTCTTTCGCCGGGATTTTACAAATACATTCTTTTTTTAATGTCTCACATTGACTCGGCGCCCAAATATTGTGAAACTATTCGTACAAATTTAGACGAAAGTTCTTATTTATCATTTGGATATCGTTTGTATTTTCTTAAATTACAAACTTCATCTTATTTCAGTTAGCTACAACGTAGGACCAGGCACATATATCCATCGGTCCAAGTTGCCATACCTCATCAACACCACAAGATGAACACTGAATTGATAGAAGTAATTAACTCAGTCGTGGTAATATATGAAAGAAACATTGCACATAAGAACATAGTACAGGAAGAAAGAATTAGTTGGTAGAAAAAAAGATATGAAGTGATTTTAACCTCTTAGTTTAAGGGAAGACAGAGAGTGTATACGCCGACGCCATTGTGATAGATTCTCAACCATGTCACCCACAGTCTCCAACTATTAGTTACGATAGTTACGCGGATCCCAATTAAGTAGTCTGTACCTACCAAGATGGTTCAGACTAGAAATTAGTGACTTTGTGGACTGATTCCACGTTTTGGTTTGGCTGCCTCTAACTTTCTTCCAACCATCATTAACACTAGTCTTGCGCGTTGTAGTAATCGGTGTTCAGGCATACGTAACACGTTGCCCAACCATCTCGGTCGATGGCTTTTCTTTTGAGTTATAGAATTTTGTTTGATGTGATTAGCTTCAGTAAATCTATGAGTAAATAAAAGTGATTCTACTGTAATCAGTAATTTAACAATCTTATAGTATTGTTGTTGAGATTTCATGTTATTCTGTTTATTTCTTCATAACGTGATGCAACGTATATTGATATTAACCCTTTAATGTCGAAGCAAACAATTGAGTAACTTTTAATGTCAGGTTTAATTTAATTCGATGTAATATCAGTTAAAAACAATAAGTATATTCATGAGAAACTTAATATATTGTAAGTTAGTCAATACAAATACCATGACTATTGTCAGTGTTTATTATTGTTTATATATTTATACCACTGAAACGGCGTCCGACGGTGTTAATTTATAACTTCAACTAATTCACGAAATTGAGCGACACATCCACCATTGTCCTCTGACAACTGACCCAGTAATCACTTAATTACTTACGCTTGTTACTCCCAATGGAGCATAGGCCGCCGACCAGCATTCTCCGACCCACTCTGTCCTCGCCATTTCTTTCCAGTTCTATCCAATTTTTGTTCATTCTTCTCATGTCTGTCTCCATTTCTCGGTGTAATGTGTTCCTTGATCTTCCTCTTTTCCTTTGGCCTTGAGGATTCCAAGTGAGGGCGTGTTTTGTGACGCGATTGAGTGCTTTCCTCAATGTGTGTCCTATCCAATTCCAGCGTTTCTTCCTGATTTCTTACTCCGTTGAGATCTGGTTTGTTCTCTCTCACAGTAGGTTGTTGCTGATAGTATCTGGCGAACAGATCTGATGTATTTTGCGCAAACAACTGTTAATAAACACTTGTGATTTCTGGATGATGACTTTCATAGTTTTCCAGGTTTCCGTCCCATACAGTAGAACTCTCTTGACATTTGTATTGAAAATTCTGAGTTAGTTGTTGGTTGAAAGTTGTTTTGAGTTCCAGGTGTTCTTCAGTTGTAAATATGCTGCTCTTGCTTTGCCGATCCACGCTTTCACATCTGCATCAGATCCACCGTGCTCACCAATGATGCTGCCCAGTTATGTAAAGGTTTTTACATCTTCCAAATCTTCTCCGTCAAATGTGATTCCATTCGTGTACGTTGTGTTGTATCGGAGAATCCTGCTTTTCCCTTTGTGTATATTGAGACCTACTGCTTATATAGTCTTGGGTTCGAATCCCGCGTGGAGTATTGTGGATGCGCACTTTTGAGGAGTTCCATAGTAGGACGAAACGACCGTTCAGTGCTTTCAGGTTTTCCATGGTGGTTTAGCTTCAATTGACTCATGATCTCATGTATTGAAATTACAACAATCTTCACAAAAGCCCTTCTGATAATAATAGGTATATTCATGAAAAATTTAATATATTGTAATTTAATCAGTGCAAATACCATGACTGTTATAAGTATTTATTATTGTTTATATATGTTTTAAGAGAAAACTAAAAGGCGAGTGGCTTGAAGTAATTTGTTTACAGTTTTAAAATATTTTAGATCTATCTCTTCAACTCGTCGTTTACCTTCGTCACATCCAAAATCCATATACATGTGATAAAAATCTGCATGGAACTATAAAACGTTAGAAAACAATATGAAAACAAAAACAACATTTAACGTAAGTACTATAAATGATCTAAAAATCGTTAGTCAGAAAAACGGTTAAGGTGAAATGGACACCCAGTTTATGTGGCGTCATTTCGATACACCGTTTACAGAGACAGCTGAGTAATCTTAACACCATTGGATGCCGGCTCAATGATCCAGTAGGTTAAGCGTTCGCGCGCAAGACTGAAGGCCGTGGGTTGGAATCCCGCGAGTGGGATCTTGGATGCCAACTGCTGAGGAGTCCCACAATAGGAAGAAACGGCCGGCCAGTGCTTCCAGGTTTTCCATGGTGGTCTAACATCAATCAGTTCATGATTGCAATCAAAAACTTAACAATCTCCACAACCCCTAAACTGATAATTTTCGTTTCATCAACTTTCATTTCAGTACATATAACATTCCTCTTGAATTGATGGTATCTTATTCTTTGGCTACTGTTAATTGACTGTTGACAAATGAAGACACGAAATATAGTTTCTTCTGTTATATGATTTGCCCGAAGGTCACTGTTCATAATCTGTCTGTGAGGATATGGATCCAATGAAAATGAAGTTTTTCAAGTATCTAGAATACATTATTTCAAAACATTATTGTAATGAGAAATAATGATGTTAGGAAATTCGGTAGGACTACATTTTATGGACGTTTTCCAATCATCGGTATCTATCGTACTACCAGGCTGCACGTACTGTAACTGTTACTGGTGACTTCATAATCCAATTTGCAACAATTATCATGATTTGTCTTAGTCTGAGTCGTGATCGAGCGAAGAAAATGCCAGTTCGAGCAGATTTTATCTTCTAACATATAGTACAACGAAAGCTAATGTCATCACGGTAGTCTGCACATCGTGCTGCAGTCATTTGATTGCCGCATTCACAGATACAGGAACTTCTTAATAGTCCCATTTGTTGTAGTCGCTCAAAAATCACCTCTTCTCTAAAATCTGCTGTAAAACGATCGAATGTGAGCATCTCGTATTGAACTTAGCGCCGTGACCTTGAAACTCCCCAAACGCTTCTGATTGGCTCGTCCATAAATTAGAGTCTTACCGGAAATTTATTTATTGAAGTTAGATATATTAGTACTTACAGATTGATTAGGATTAGATAATGGACTGAATTGTTCATCATATTCTTTCATTTCCAATTGTTGAACCTTTTTCCTGGTTACACTATACACTTTCCATGATTCCTACATAAATAAAATTAATCTTATATAAACACAGATTGATAATTAGACAGGGTGTGTGTGTGTGCATGCTATATGGTATGGTGATGTAAACTTAAAAGTTAATGGGTATGGATTATTTAGTGCTGCTGTTTATCTAGAGTAAAAATCTGTTGAATATTGAATGAAATATAATTATCAAGTTGAGAGTTTAAAAATTAGGTTTTTAAAATAGATCAGATGAAAAGTTTATGGTTAAGCATTTTAGCCCATTGCACAATCTAGTAGCTATCTGAACTCAGTACCTAAGTGAATAACATGATGATGTTTGAAACGAACGGTAATGGGTTCCAGTTCCGAAGTGAACATTAATCCTGAGATACAGGTAAATCCAGTTAAAGAGTCCCAAATTGGACAAAACAGGCGTCCTAGATTCTACTGCTAGCTATCATCAATCTCTGCTTATAATTTTGAGTTGAGTTATGAAAATGTCTATTATCTGATTGATAGTAGGCATCAAGTATATTTAATGTAAGAATATTATGAGATTCATGCAATGTAAATATACTACTTATTAATAACTAATAATTGATTGCATAATATTCTTACTGGTAATTTATTCACTAATTTTAAGTTAGTCACTATTTACTGATTAGTAGACAATCATTCGACCATATTGAACCAGTTAGTTTTTCTTTTCATTTTGGTTTATTACAGAACTGAAAGTTTTTGTTGATTTTATCATCTCAAATCTAAGTTTATGGCTAAAAGTAATATATTTATGTACAAGGAGGCACCAAATAGATATATGCCACATAAATCATTCCATTTATGTGAGGGATGAGATACTGCCTGGGTACTCAAACTGAAACAGGTGGTTTTCTTAGGGGGTCACACCCAATGCCTTTGACCTAAAGGTCTAATCCACAAGGCTGTGGAGCAACGTCAGAAGGTGCAGACCCATGGTAGACGGCGACCAATAATTAGTTCATACGCCATTTGTTTCCTTAGGATCCTGGAGCTCAAGTACACCATTAGTTTGGAATCAGGGTTTTCCGGCTAGCTACCCTAGATGGATCCTCCATATCCACCAACCTGGTTAAAGTGTCGGACATTTACTTTTCGTCTTCTCAATTTCGTAAACAACACCCCCATCACGAGAAGGCAGTGATTATGCAGTGGTTATATGCAAGTGGCTATATGAGAGCATTCGGAGAGGGAGAACCGTATCAGGGCATTTGGGGGTGATCAGTGAAATTTATAGCAAATGATAAATATAATTAATTAGTATTACCTCATCAACTGAATCTTCATGATCTATATGTTCAACAGCTGTTACAATGATTGTATGATCATCATGACATTCACTATTCCATCTTGACCAACCAAAAGCCATGGATGGACTTAATAATGCCATATGTTGATATAGATTTTCTTCAACAAGACGATTCTAAACAATCAATTCATGTTTTAATGAGGAAATATTTTTGTTAAATAAAATACTTTTTTTAGGTTTTATTCTAAAATATTTAGGTATACCATGGTCAGATTAATGTAGTGAAATTACATTGCTTGAGAAGAGATAGACCATAACAGAATATATGGAATGCATTGAGTATGCTACAGGTCGAATAAGCGCCTGGCGCCAGACTGATAGGTCCTGGGTTCGAATCTTGCTGGGTGCGGGATCGTGGATGCGCACTGCTGAGGAGTCCCATACCAGGACGAAACGGCCGTCCAGTGCTTCCAGGTTTTCCATGGTGGTCTAACTTCAATTGACTCATGATTTCAATCTGTGAAAATTTCTAAAATCTCCACAAACCCCTGCTGTGATGTGGTATATTTTATGGCTGTTTCTTAGAAGAACCCCAATCTTTTAGTATATACATCATTATTAAAAATGTTTAGTTGATGTACATCGTAAATTATAGTTCATCTAGAGGTTTTTATGAAGGATTCCATATGTTAAAGTATATATATATATATATATATTCATATTCTGAATCATTCTTAACTGATTCATTTGAACATTTTACTAATAGCTAGATGGTAAATAGTTTTACTGATTTGTTCAATGGTTCTAAGAAAGATATCATTCAAATAACTATTGAGTTTGGAAATTCTTCATCTGTTATGTTCGATAACTTGAATGCTACTACTGATTCGTTTTACTCGGAACGGAACCAAGAATCAAGGATTCAGAGAATCGATAGGTTATACTGGTCCGTTGTCCCCGACTCAGCTAACTCGACCCAATAGTCTTGGTAAGATGTAGAAAATGTATTCTACAGACAACCAGAAGATACCAGGTTCATCAGGCACACACATCATGCGTATTTATACAAATATATATAATCGATATTGTCATGGAAGTTTTTAACCATTTAATTGATAAGTTCGTCGATCGACTGCCATTGAAATATTTAAAACATTTAATCGGTAAGTTCGTCAATCGAATATATGCGTGGGTGGTAAGAAATGCCCTAACGTTCCCAACATCATCTTTATTTATGATGAAGTGAATAGTTGGAAACAATAATCGATGTACATGCCGAACATTTTAGTGTTAATTATGGTTACTTCTTTTGGTGGCGTGGGACATTCCCAGCTAGATATATATGGTTTAAGAACCTTCACTGTAGTTTGAAGTAGTTTTATTGACGTATAATTCTAACTGAAAGGAGATTCTTGAAATCCATCCACAAGTATCGAATTTGTGTGTTCTAATGAACCAAATCGTAATTAAATGTCTTAGGGGAATATTTGTTTTTAGCTTCATGTCTTTTTTTACTCTGTTCGATTGTTTCGTTAGACTAACTTTGTTATTATGAATTGATAGATTGGACTAAGAAATGATACGAGTTCCCGAGTTCTACAATCTTGTTAGCATTCTCAAAGTTTCCTTCGTCTAAAATTCTGATATTTTTCTAGTCGAGTTCGTTTCCGTAATTATCTAAATGTATTCATGAGACATCGTTTTCTTGTTTATACAGATACCATATTATACTTCTTGTGGTTGGCAAAAGGTTGGTCTTCTGTAGTTTCTATGTCCTTTGGTTCATTTACAAGAAATAGGAATTTAATGATTCCATGAAATCCAAGTTGCAACCGTCGAATTGGTTCCAACTATTTTAAGACTTCTAGATTTTGAGTGTTTAGGCATAATTTTTCGATGTCAGACATCTTTGATGAAGTTATAAGGGTAGTCTTTTTTAATGGTAAATAGGCAAAGTATGTGTTTATTCATTTTTATCAAGACGAGATTCCTGTATGAGTATTTTTGTTAGAATAAAATGAAAAGATGAGTTGCAGATGTAATGCATTTATATAAAGGTTAATGATACTATGATGTATACTACTTATGTCGACGGACGTAAGTAATATGTAACATCAATAGAAAGTTTAAACCCTAGCAAGCAGCAGAAGGCTAAGAAGATCAAGTTGAAGAGAATAGAAAAGAATTACGAATAGAACAAATCATTCAGAATGTAAAGGACCAACGATGGAAATTTACAATGAAGTATTCAGTGTATGGTTCTCATATTCTACCAAGACTTTCTGTTATTTTGAATTAAAGTACATTGTTTAACCCCCCCCCACTTGCATTTTTGTTTACAACAGTACTACAGGACAGATTTGTACTTATACCTTACAGTGTCTTCTTGTTAAATTAGATTATACATTTTAAGAGAAAATCTATATTGAAGACTAAAACAAAAAAAAGTGTACAAACCTTGTTAAGGCAATCAATTCTACTGACTGAATCTTCTCTAGGAAATATATTCATACCTGATTGTTGTAATACAGTGATTAACTCATTTAATGTAAACCATTTACCCCACAAATGATTTAATTCTCGTTTAGAATGTTTTAATATATCTGTATCATTTCTCTCAGTTACATTTATACCTTTACTTGATCCATTAATCATTGAACTATCACCACCAATTCCTTTTATTGTTTCAGTTACTGGAATACTTGGAAGTATTGATATTCGATCACCTAAAATATGTAATCGAAGTTCAATACAACCACCCATTATAATTAATAAACATTGATTTGTTATCGGAGATGATTGTAATATTGATTGATATTCATCATTAGATAAACCAAGCGTTGTTACAGGTCCAAGAATGATACATTCAGTCGATTGATCCGTAATACCATTCTGATTGTGTTCTATTCCAATTGGTTCAGGGAAACTAGCATTCTAGAATAAGGAATAAGTAATGAAAATCTTTATATGGAGTATAATACGCAAGAGTTAAGCATAAAATTCCTAGAGCAATATATTCAGTATTATAACGAATTCATATCTCATACCCATTTATATATATGTAATATAGGCTTATCATTCACTTTAATCTGTAAACTTTTCTAATCACTTATGCCGTCAGTATATTTTCTTTTGTCATAGAATGGTATTTAAATGAGTTTCAAAGTAAAGGATTTCTCACCTTTTTAAAATATTTTAGTGGCCCTATATCTGACTCCAATTGAATCGTTATCGAAATATACATTTCGCCAATCGTCGTGTATAATCATCGACTTAAATCGCGTTAGTGAATAACGGAATTAAATAAGTTCAATACGAGAATGAATTTTTGAATACGTATATCTTGTACAATCGTTGGTCGGAAAGAGAAGCAGTCAGTCAGTCAGCTACAACGTAGGACCAGGCTCATATGTGTATCGGTCCAAGTTGCCGTACCGCATTAACACCACAAGATGAACACCGAAATCATAAATGTAGTTAATTCAGAGGTGGTAATATATAAAACAAAGATTGCATATAATGATATAGTACAGGAAGAAAGAATTAGTTGGTAGAAAGAAAGATATCAAGCGATTTTAATCTTTTAGTTTAAGGGAAGACAGAGAGTGTATACACCCACACCATTGTGATCGATTCTCAACCATGTCACCCACAGTTTTCAACCATTGGTCACGATAGTCACGCTGACACCAACCAAGTAGTCTGCATCTACCAACATGGCTCAGACTAGAAGTTAGTGACTTTGTGGACTGATTCCACGTCTTGGTTTGGCCTCCCCTAACTTTCTTCCTACCATCTCCAACAGTAGTCAGCAAAACTAAATGAAGCGCAATCGAGAAGGCGAGTGAGCCAACTTAACTTAGCCAAGTGTGAGTCGGCATTTATAGTTGAACAAAAATAAGTTAGAGATACATGATGTATAAGGTAAGTAATTAGCACATATACGCTCATATAAAAACAGTCAAGGTTGATAATCGAATAATTAACAAGGTCAAAATGCAACTCTAGAAGAATGAATAAATTGGTCGTACAATATTTATTTGTACTGACAGTAAATTCTTGACTTCATATATTCAACTAAACTAGAATAGTTCGTGAGTCTATAACTTATGGACGACTTTTGAACGACGCTAAATTGACCTTGAGAGTGTCCATCTAAGAACCAGGACCAAATGAAGGTTATAAACCTGTGTGAGAAATTAAAATTATGATTTACAGTTGATGATTAAGGTTAGGAATTAGATTTAGGGTTTTCATCATGAATTGACATCATCTATAATGCCAAAGAGCTATTTAGCCAAATGAATGAGTGAATTTCGTGCGAAAAATCCGAGATCTATTATCTTATACGTGATTGGTTTTTCCATAAATTACAGTCTCGCTGAATAGTTAACTCACTATCGATTCGTTTTATGATGTTTCTGAAATCTTAGTGAAAAGATATGACTGGCAGAGTTCGAGCATATCAAGAATAAAATAGCTGTCTTCAATGAGGGTTCAATGATCATCACTCTTTAGTTAAATTGATTGAAATTGAAACTGGACTACCATTCTAATAACTAAGGGTTCATCACAAAACTTGAAGATTCTGACTTTGAACTCGAACGTGATTTTGTCTGAGCTATGTAAATGAGATCTAGTTTCAATGTATCAATCAATTACAAACTATGAATTATATAATATTAATTTTTAACTTACAATCACTTCTTGATTCATTGGCTTATTTGATTTCATAATAGGTGTAGTTGATTTGATCATTGTAATTGATTGATGTTCATTTGTTATTAAAGAGTTTTTAATATTTGTCGGATCATTTATTGGATCTGAATGAATTGATTGTACTGTTGTATTGATTAGATCATTTCTTTTTAATGGTAATGGACGTAATTCCCAATACTGAAATAAAGTTCAGTCAATCATTAACTTAGTGTATACTAGTTCAAACTAGTTCAAACCAATGGGAGACACAACCAAAACAAAGAAGTAAACACTGACAAATTTAAGGTCACTAAGAACCAATCAACGTCATGGTGTACAGAACAAGCTGTGAAACGTATATGGAGAAATTCGAACACTTCACTTCTATCTAAATTTTTTGCTGCTGATGATGTCGTTCAGAAGAACGATGAAAGCTCCACGACTAAACCATCCAGCTCAGAGAACAAAACTCCACCAAAATTAACATGTTTTATAGTTTAAGATGTTTGAGAGATAAGATGAATAAAAGTAGTCGGTAGGGATTTCATGTTATTTGGAATTCGTCAACAATATGTACATGGAATCTTGATGAAACTGATACCAAGTCAGGCAGTCTGTAACTCAACAACGTTACTACTAAGTTTTCAGGGCTACAGATAAATGTTAGTAGGAACAAGATATTTATACATTGATTGATGATTTAGTCATTTAAACAGAAAGAAGCAACTTAGGATGTGATTAAAATACTTACCAACTCAACACAGATCTATTCATATGATAAAGACAACGAATTAAAAGATTTAACATGAATGGCGAGACATATAACACTAACCTTCATTAATAAATTCCTTTCATTTTTTAAACACTATCAAGGAAATTGGAAGTTGCTTAATACTTGTGAAATGAATAGTAAGCGAGTTGGTATACTGATGTATTATGTGACTATGGTCACTTTAATATTTCAGAAGGGGTTTTGTGGAGATTGTAGTAATTTCAGTAGTTCAGATCATGAGTCAATTGAAGATAGGCACTCATGGAAAAACTGGAAGCACTGGATGGCCGTTTCGTCTTATTGTGGGAGTCCTAAGTAGTGCGCATCTACGACCCCGCGTCAAGGGATTTGAACCCAGGATATATCAGCCTCGTGCGCGAGCGCTTAACCACTAGACCACTGAGCCGGTATCTAACGGTGTTAATGTCTAACTTCAACTAATCCACGAAATTGAGCGACACATCCACCATTATCATATTTGATGAAAATTAGCCACTATATTACATTGTACTATATATCAAACGTATATTTCATTTATCTAACCAACTGACTTCACCTTTCATAGAACTACGTACGTAACTTCAACACTAATTCTTTGGCTTTTTAGATGTGGAAAGATTATTCTTGGTGAACATATCTAAACTATAGATTCCGAATGCATTTTAGTTTCGAGGGTATATTCTACGATAGAAACACAGGATTATTTCAGATAATTGTCACTAACCTCTTAACACTAAAATTACAGATATCGCGAAATAATATTGCCTCCAAATGCCCTGGTACGGCCAAGAGTGGGGAGAGTCAGCTCTCGCTCTCCAAATGTTCTCAAGTGGCCACGTGCATACAACCACTGTCAAGGAAGTTCTACTCACTGTCTTCTCACAGCTGAGGTAATTTTTACGAAATTGAGAGGACGAAAAGTGAGTGTCCGACACTTTAACCAGGTTGGTGGATACGGAAGATCTATCTAGGGGACTTAGTTGGAAAACACTGATTCCAAACTAATGGTGTACATGAGCTCCAGGATCCTAAGGAAACAAATGACGTATGAATCTATTGTTGGTCATCGCCTACCATGAGACTGCATCTGCTAAAGTTGCTCAAATGCCTCGTGGATTAGACGTTTAGGTTAAAGGCTTCGGGTGTGGCCCCCTAAGAAAACCACCTGTTTCAGTTTGAGTACCCAGGCAGTATCTCAGCCCTCACATAAATGTTAAGTTTGAACAGTTAATCCAAGTTAGACAATTAAAAAAAGTCTTTTCATATAATTTAACTCTGTAACAAAGTGGAGATTTATCTGTAGTTTTACTCTGGACTGATACTGTAGTGAACGACAACACAAATAGAGACAACCAAATGTATTTGAATACAAAATTACAGAATCACTTAGTAAAATCTGAGAACTATACAGTAAATACTTAATTCGAAAAAAATGTTAATCAATCGTCTCAGATGTCATTGCTCTTCCGTTCCTACAGCAATCATTCTTTGTTATCGTTCTTCTTCCTTCGATCTTCCTAACCTTCTGCCTTCAGGTATTTCATTTTCGATTAATGATACATACTACTTATATCTATCGACATTAGTAGCACACATCACAATACAATTTAGCTAGTGAAATCTAATCGAGTGTAATAAGGTACGGGATTTATGACTATGTGATTGAAAGCAGAATTTTTTTGAATCACTTATCCCTTGATCCATTCGAAAATATAATATAAAGAACTAGGGAACATTTACAATAGAAATAAAAAGATTATTACTCAATTGATTCACTTACTTGAAACGGCATATTAATATGAAAATCTTGAAATATAGCCATTGTACCAAATACACTTGTATTAAATACGATAGTATTATCATCTTCATTAAACTTAATTAATTGAATACCTGTTGTACGCCATTGTAATTTCTCTGGATCCCATCTAGCCAATAAAGGATCTTCTACAATGATTATAGATTTCGGTATACTAAAAAGATAGAACAAGAAAAGAAACTGGTAATTTCTAGATATTAGACAAACATTGTTAGTTCTAATAGCAATCATAATAATAAAATTACTGTTACTTAATCAGGGATGGCGTGATTATTGGAACCAATGATTGGAGATGTTGTGTGACGAGGCTGAGAATAGGTATCAGTGAAGTGTGTTGATTCAATCTCGATCTTCTCTTAGAGCCTAAGTTTTAGAGCTATTTTGTCCTTTACACTCCGATAATTTTTTTTACTTTACTTTACTTATGCCTGTTACTCTCAGTAGAGCATAGGCCACCGACCAGCATTCTCCAACGCACTATGTCCTCGGCCTTCCTTTCTAGTTCTATCCAATTATTGTTCATTCTTCTCATGTCTATCTCCGTTTCCCGGCGTAATGTGTTCTTTGCTCTTCCCCTTCACCCCCTTCGTCCTTGAGGATTCCATATGGGGACTTGGCTTGCGACATAGTTGGGTACATTCTTCAATGTGTGCCCTATTCTTTTCCAGTGCTTCCTCTTGATTTCTTTCTTCGCTGGGGTCTGGTTTGTTCTCTCCCACAGTAGGTTGTTGCTGATAGTATTTATCCAACGAATTTGAAGTATTTTCCGCAGAAAAATGTTAATAAACAGTTGTGATTTCTGGATGATGGCCTTCGTATTCCTCCAACTTTCCGCCCCATAGAGTAGAACTGTTTTGACATTTGTATTGAAAATTCTGAGTTTGTTGTTGTTCCAGATGTTCTTCGGTTGCAGATATGCTGCTCTTGCTTTGCCGATTCGAGCCTTTACATCTATATCAGATCCACTGTGCTGATCAATGATGCTGCCCAGATATGTGAAGGTTTTTAAATCTTCCAAATCTTCTTCGTCAGGTGTGATTCGATTGTTGTATGTTGTGTTGTATCGGAGAGTCTTGCTTTTTCCCTTGTGTATGTTGAGACCTACTGCTGCTGAGGCTGTTGCTACACTGGTCGTCTTTTCCGGAATTTGTTGGTGAGTGTGCGATAGAAGAGCCAGATCATCTGCGAAGTCTAGATCGTCCAGCTATCCACTGTATCCCATTCTGATAATTACTTACCTTTTTCTCGAGTTCTATCGGTTATGATCAATAATATTTTTTTACTACAATTGATACGTTTACAACTGTTTCTACCTATTCAGTGTTCAGCTTCATCAATTCGTGTCGTTGCGTTTATGTTACATCCGACTACATTAGACATATATGAGATTATTATTTGTTTATGAATGATTAATTCAATTGTTATATAATCAGTAGAATCGAATTGGAACTATGAGGCATAGAAACATAACACTGATTGCCATTTAATTATCAGTTAGTGTAAATATCGATCTTACAAAAGATCAATTATGACCAAGATATCTTAGTAGTAACGTCGCTGATTATGATACTCAGTGAATCAGTCTCTTTAAGACTGTATATCCATTTTGTTGATTAGTCTCAATTAACAGAAAATATTGATCAGTGAGTGCTGCCTGTTAGTTATCATGGACCAATTAATGCCGTTTTAAATAAACTAAATCGATTATTTTTACAAATCCAGAACCAAGTTCAATTTCTTATTTAACATTTTAAGTGAGAAATATTTTGTACAAATTGAAGAGCTGAAATTCGTAAAGTCAGGTTAGAAGATGCAATCTAATAGTGAAATAATTAATTACTAAGATTGTTATATTCAAGATATGCTCATTTGTTGTAGATCTTAATCAACTGATCAACAAAAATGTACAGAAAATGAAGTATTGAGATGGTGGAGAAGATTTATATTTCAGATGGATGATTTTGATGGAGTTTTGTTCTCTGAGCTGGATGGTTCGGTAGTGAAGCTTTCATCGTTCTTCTAAACGATGATGTCGTTTAGAAGATCGATAAATGCTCTACAACCAAACCATCCAGCTCAGGATGGTGTATTATAATTTGTAAATCACTTATCAATTATTTATACTCCAAAGGTATATTTTGAGTTAGAATTTTAGCTTTGATAATTATCATTTTATCAGAAGGGGTTTTTGTGGAGATTTTAGAAATTTCACTGGTTGAAATCATGAGTCAATTGAAGCTAGACCACCATGGAAAACCTGGAAGCACTGGACGGCCGTTTCTTCTTAGCATGGGACTCCTCAGCAGTGCGCATCCACGACCTCTCCCCCTGCGAGACTCGAGCCTAGGATCTACTGGTTTCGCGCGCGAGCACTTAACCACTAGACTACTGAGCCGGCATCCAACGGTGTTAATGTCTAACTTCAACCAATCCACGAAGTTGCTTCAATTGACTCATGATTTCAACCAGTGGAATTATCGTTTTATTTGTCATAACACTGTCCTATAAATTTATTTATCATTCCATTGTATACTTTAAGACTTCTATTGTATTTACAATTGTTGTTTACAATGGTTTTTCCTACTGATATCCATTCATGGTAAGACTTAAACTAGATGAATAATTCTTATAATCAAAAAAGTTCACCTACACTTACCTCTCACTTATTGCATAATCATGGAACAGTATATGACCTGTTCGTTCATGACTCAGTATATAAACAATAATTTGAAGATTATTAAATTTGAGATTTATTTTCATTATGCGCTGAGATTAACACACTAGTAACTAGGATCGAGGTGAATGATCAGAGTTCAAATGAGAATCTGTGATTAATCGAGTTCGTACAAATCACTGTTCGTTATGCACTATAACACAGACTAGGAAGTACTAGACAAGTATTTCATCTTAGTATAGAACTGATTAATTGTTTGTATCATCAACCCAATCACTGGTCAAATCAAGTATCTTTATGTATCATCGTGTGTGTGTGTGTGTGTGTGTTTAACATCCAAACTCATGAACCACCATTCAATAGTTTACATTTTTAACTTCAATAACACATGTGCTTGAAATTAGATCAACTATATGTCTGACAATTTATCATCCATTGTTGAAGGATAAAAAAGTGCTGCATCATAATACATATTTTACATTCAACTTTATATTACCGAATTTTAACTTGAATTGGTGGTCTTTCTTCTTTCTTCTCTTGTTTTCGTGGGGTTTCTTCCATTACAGATTCATTTTCTGTTTCTTTAATTATAAGAAATAAACAGAGAATGTAAAAGATGAAAGCCATTGGCATTATAGTAGAAAGTATCATTCCATGATAATGATGCCTTAATTACAGATAATTCTAGGACAAACGCTTCAAACTTATTTCGAACTTAACATTTTCATATTAATGTTGAAGATAATATTATGTCATCTGTTTAGATAACCCATATCCTAAAGCAGACTGATCCATTCTATTTTGAATATTAACAATTAGAACACATTGATTTTGGTTTGGAGTGGAATGGATGAGATTTATTTCATTCTTGTCGGAAATTATAAGCTGAATATACCTCGATCTTAGTGTTGATATTTACATATGTGCTAGAAATCAGTATCATACTTCTTAACAAGTATTTAATGCTCTTTAATCTGACTTCAGTTAGATCATATGTTGGTATCAACGAAATACATATCCCGCTGACCCGCGTATATAATTATCGACTTAATTCGCGTCAGATAATAACGGGATAAAATAAGTCAGATACGGGAATGAATTTAGAGTACGTATGTTTTGTTCAGTCATTGATCCGGATAGACATTCCGAATGAAAAGCAAGAAGGCAAAGGAAAGCGGAGGAGAGTAAGCTAACTTGATTCCATAAAGCGTGAATTATTTACTTACTTACACATGTTACTTCTCGTGAAGGAACATAGGCCGCTCACCAGCACTCACCATCCAACCCTGTCCTGGGCAATCCTTTCCAGCTCCTTCCAGTTGTTATTCACCCTTTTCATATCTGTTTCTATTTCCCGATGTAATGTGTTCTTTGGCCTTCCTCTTTTTCGCTTCCCTTCAGGATTCCATGTTAGGGCTTGTCTGGTGATGCAGTTTGACGATTTGAATAGTGTATGTCCTATCCATTTCCATCATCTTTCCCCAATTTCTTCTTCAGCTGGAAGCTGGTTTGTTTTCTCTCACAGAAGGCTGTTGCTGATGGTATCCGGCCAATGGATGTTGAGTATCTTGCGTACACAATTATTTATAAATACTTGCACCTTCTTGATGATGGTTGTAATAGTTCTCCAAGTTTTAGCTCCGTACAGTAGAACTGCCTTGACATTCGTATGGAAGATTCTCACTTTGATATTGGTTGAAAGTTGTTTTGAGTTCCATATGTTCTTCCACTGTAGGAATGCGACCCTTGCTTTGCCGATCCTCGCCTTTACGTCTGCATCTGAACCTACTTGTTCATCGATGATGCTTCCCAGATATGTGAAGGATTCTACATCTTCCAGAGTTTCGCCAGCAATCCAATCACTCTTGATGAACAAGCGTGACACCATATTTATAATTAGACAAAAATAAGCTACAGATACGTAATGAATAGGGTAAGCAAAAACATACATACACTCATATAAAAACAGTCAAGGTTGATCAGCGAATAACCGACAAGATCAAAATGAGGCTCAAGAAGAATGAATAAACTGGTCTGTCCGGAAGCTAGATAACCCATGTTGGCTTGACATGGTACCAAACACTACAATTATGTAAGTGATTAGCTGAGACTTAGCAAACTGGAAGACAAAAATATGACATTTTTAGTAAGTGAAACAGGAGTCGAGTCTTAGTAAGAACAGCAATAATGCGATACTGGGATAACCAGTTAATGTGTCAAAACTTGTGCAAAATATTCGTCCTAGGTTACGTTGCTTTTCCCAATTTGAAATATAATACCAATTTTTATAAGAGCCAGAATATAACTTATGAACGAGCCGGTCAGAAACAAGTGAGCGATAATAAGGTTACGGTGCCTATTTCAATATCCAATACTCACGGTAGATAGGTTTACAGTGGATTTCAAGGAGGACATATAGATGAGTGGTTACAACAGGTGGGATAACTAAGAAGTTCCTTTATTTGCGATCGCGGTGTTTGAATGTATGCTGGGAATCGTGCAGACTATCGTGACGATGTTGTATTTGGATCTAATATATGTAGGAGGAAAAAATCTCTAAAACAGGGACTTTTTCAACTCAATCCCGATTGACAGTAAGACAGGTTATGATAATTGCAAACTGGATAATGAAAAGCACCAGTACCACTGACTGCAACCTTTGCAGATGTTACTGAAGCTTCGGTAGTTCAATAGCGTGAATACTATCGAGATATATGTACAATGAGAATGATAAGCTTAATCAGTCGTTTGGAGGAACCATGAGGTTCGTAGAAATCGAGGAAACAGTCGTTAGAAAACGTAAATTTAATAGAGGAAGAAGTGCTGAAGAAGGCCCGGTAATTAGCACTTCCCTAAGTATACTTAGCAGGTCTTTGGTACATATGATAAATCATCTCAAAAAGAACACTTCTAACACATGAGAAACTGACAGGCTACAACGATAATTGTCGATTATACAAAAGTATGTGCAGCAAAGTACCCCAATATAAACGGATGACTGGAGAGTATATCGATGCCTATTTAGACTTGGTTACGTGCATCCTATCGTCGTTCAAAAGCGACATTTTATAGATCCCACCATGGAGGCACACACTAATTTTCTAGAAGTAATATGGTCAAGGCTAAAAGAATTTTTACGACCATATCATGGCTCCAGAGGTCAACTGTTATGGAGTCATATGGATGAGTTCCTGTACTGTATGCATTACGAGTTCAGAACTACAGCGTCTCTTTCTAACCTCGAAAAGTTTTCAAACCATGTTAAAGAAGTGCATCCACTCTATACTTTTGGATTTGTATAATATATTCCTACTCTATACAAACTTCTCAGGGTCATTTAGGTCTAAGGTCATCCATCATTTATAGTCTCTCCAAAAAGGTTAGATAAATGATTTATTTAATTGAAATAAATGGTTTATGGCTAACAGTGGAACTTAGTACTTTCATCTAATGCTGTATGGGACTCATCAGTTGGATGTACTTGTATCTCAGTATTGAGGCTCACATTCGGACTGAGATTACAGATCTTTCATTTAGGATTCCAACTCATTATACACTAAGCTAATGAATTTAGATGTTCAAATTTATAAGAAAGAGTTGTATGCTTCTAAGGAACATCAAATCAGAGTGAAATAGCTTAACCTCGATGGTTTTTCAATTGAATTAAGTTTATAATGTAGATCACCTTGAAAATATCTTTAATAATTCTATAATAAAATTAATAACTCACTTATTTCTTCTGATGTATCAACTATATATTCAAATGGATGAAGTTTTGGAGGTTTTACACAAGTTGTAATAGTCCAACCTTTAACTGTTTTAGGTTGTCGAGGTAGAGTAAGCAATTCAAAACGAATAATACCACCAATCAAATGATAATCACCTAAATCAATTGCATCTTCTTCCATATCAGCTTTTATCCAATTCTCAGGTTCTAAATATAATAAACAAAAAAAAATATTGATTTTGGAAATATTTACATATATAATGATTAACTGGTATTCAATAGACCATTAGTTGAATAGTGTTCGCTAATGACTTCAAGTGTTGTTTTCTCATACTTTCCAACTCTCAAATAGTCCATATTCATAACCTTAACACAAGGTCAAACAAAAGACCTTCAATTCTTCTAATGGAAAGCGCATACGTTGCGGTCTTTCAAATGAATTTTCATTGCTTAGTCGTTTCCAGTGATTTCTCAACTGATATCACTTACTTAATATCAGTAAATATCATTATCATATTATGATGAAACCAACACAGTTAGTTGGTTTTATGCTTACAAAGAGATATGAAAATGTTTATCAAAAGGGAGGTTTTTGAAAATGTGAGTAATATATAATAGTTGAATTCATCAGTCAATTAAAGCCAGACCACCGTGGAAAACCTGGAAGCGTTTAGGATTGAAACCGATAGGTCCTGAGTTTGAATCTCGCGGAGAGGGATCGTGAATGTGCAGTTGAAATCGTACAACATTTCAATTTGAAACCTGTTTAAGAATACAAGTTATTGCCTAAGTCAACTCTAACAAGTTGTTCATCACAGACTATATTTACAACATAAGGTATTTTAGAGGTTATATACCTTTGCTTACGTGCATGGATTCCAATTTATTGATGTCTCGTTTTACCAGAAGATATATAAGAAGAAAGATACGAATGATATGGATGGGTGGTATCTAGTAAGATAACACGTGCTAGGAATTTACAAGACTCTATATATCTATTCATAACCATATCGTCACAAAAACAGACGAACAATAACAAGCATACGATTCGAGCACTATTCCAGCATGCATTAAGAAGCATCACAGATTGTTTACTGTCACGTCGTGATTTTGTTAAAATTCCGCGAACTTGAATAGAATTCATTTGAAGGTAGTAATTAGTTTGGTAGTAAGATTATTGTCAGCTTCAAAATAGATAGTACATGTATGATAGCTTATTGAATTTTCAACATATTAAAACCACATAAGACAACATTTACTTACTTACTTACGCCTGTTACTCCTCGTGAAGGAGCATAGGCCGCTCACCAGCATTCTCCATCCAACCTTGTCCTGGGCAATCCTTTCCAGCTCTTTCCAGTTGTAATTCATCGTTTTCATATCTGCATCTATTATCCGACGCAATGTGTTCTTTGGCCTTCCTCTTTTTCGCTTCCCTTCAGGATTCCAAGTTAGGGCTTGCCTCGTGATGCAGTTTGGTGATTTGCGTAATGTATGTCCTATCCATTTCCATCGTCTTTTCCTAATTTCTTCTTTAGCTGAAAGTTGGTTTGTTCTCTCCCACAGAAGGCTATTCTTGATGGTATCCGGCCAATGGATGTTGAGTATCTTGCGTAGACAGCTATTTATAAATACTTGTACTTTTTTGATTGTGGTTGTTGTAGTTCTTCAAGTTTCAGCTCCATACAGTAGAACTGCCTTGACGTTCGTATTGAAGATTCTCACTTTGATATTGGTTGAAAGTTGTTTTGAGTTCCATATGTTCTTCAATTGTAGGAATGAGACCCTTGCTTTGCCAATCCTCGCCTTTACGTCTGCATCTGAACCTCCTTGTCCATCGACGATGCTTCCCAGGTATGTGAAGGACTCTACATCTTCCAGAGTTTCGCCATCAAGAGTGATTGGATTGCTGTTCTCCGCTTTGAATTTGAGAACCTTGGTTTTCCCTTTGTGTATGCTGAGGCCTACTGATGCAGAGACTGCTGCTACACTGGCTGTCTTCATCTGCATCTGTTCGTGTGTACGTGATAGGAGGGCTAGGTCATCTGCAAAGTCCAAATCGTCTAATTGATTTTGAGCTGTCCATTGTATTCCGTGTTTTCCTTCAGATGTCGAGGTCTTCATAATCCAGTCGACCACCAGGAGAAAAAGGAAGGGCGAGAGTAGGCAGCCTTGTCTGACTCCGGTCCTTACTTGGAATGCATCTGTGAGCTGTCCTCCATGCACTACTTTGCACTGTAGTCCGTCGTATGAGTTCCGGATAATATTGACAATCTTCTCAGGAACTCCGTAGTGTCGAAGAAGTTTCCATAATGTCCTCCTATCCACACTGTCAAATGCCTTTTCATAATCAATGAAGTTGATGTATAGTGACGAGTTCCACTCAACTGATTGTTCGACGATGATCCGTAGTGTTGCAATTTGGTCTGTGCACGACCGATCCTTACGGAATCCAGCTTGTTGATCTCGAAGTTGGGCGTCTACTGCATCCTTCATCCGGTTCAGCAACAATCTGTTGAAGACTATCCCTGGTATTGACAGTAGTGTAATGCCTCTGTAGTTTTCACATTTGCTCAGATCTCCTTTCTTTGGAATCTTGACGAGGTGTCCTTCTGTCCAGTCCAAAGACAACATTTATGGAGCAAATAACGTAACAGATTTGTAAAGTTGGAATATAAATTCTTGACTTTTCGAAGTTATGATAGACAGAAGGTTAAATGATAGTCATTATTTACAATCTAAATATGTTGAATTGATTACGGTTGAGAAATTCTAAATAATGATTGTTAATTTAGTATTATTCTTACTTGGTATTGTTTACTTGTATGTTCCCATTGTTATTTAGGACTGCAATTGATCAGTCTCTTGTTGGCATATTGTGCATCCTGTGAGGACTGCCTTGATATTGCCTGACGTTACAAGCTTTATAAGCAAAGATGGATAGTGGCTAGCAGTGGAATCTAGGACGCGCGTGATTTCAGGCAATATCAAGGTAGCCCGCAAAGAATGCACATATACCAACATGTGACTGATCAATCACAGTCCTAAATAACAATAGGAAGATGCAAGTAAAACAGTACCAATTGAATATAACTTCATCCCATTGCACAAGCAGGTGGTTATCAGGACTCAGTAGCTAAGTAGATACCAAGATAGCGTTTGGTGCAAACGGTACTGTGTTCGAACGTCGGAGTAAACATCAACTTTGAGATGCAGGTACATCCAGCTGATGAATCACAAATAGGATGAAACACGTATCCTGAATTCTACTGCTAGGAACTATCCATCTTTATTTATAAAGTATTATTCTCTTACAACAGGATTAAATACTTCTATTTAGATTTGAAGAGAAAATCTATTAGGAGTTTTTAAATAGATTTGAAGTAGCTAGCCTATAAACTGTTTTCTTCAGAAATTTCTAACTCATTAAATCAACCTGTTAAAATCAACTATACTTTAATAGTGTTTCATTCATTGAATTGTAGGGTAGCTTTCATTATCGTTCTGAACATTATTGTTAGTGTCTACTTCAAGTAAAAAAACGATCATTATAAAAGCGTTTATCTAAGCTACAAGCTTTATGTATTATATCCTAGCTAATCTTTTACGTCGAAAAAAGCTCCCACTTGTATAATAAAAACAATATAAGCAATAACCTGGTGTAGGGACTCGATCTTCTGGAATAACTTCAAATGCTTCTTCCTCTTCAGTTGTTTGCTGTTTTTCACTATTATCATCATTTAATAAAATCTACAAGAATATATTAAAAAGACAATAATATAAACAAATAAATTAGTAGATTAGTATCAGAAGGGGTTTTGTGGAGATTGTAGTAATTTCAATAGTTCAGATCATGAGTCAACTGAAGCTAGACCACCATAGAGAGCCCGGAAAGACTGGACAGCCGTTTCGTCCCATCGTGGGACTCCTCAGTAGTGCTCATCCACGACTTCACCTCGCGGGTTTTGAACCCAGGACCTGTCAGTCTCGCGACAGGCGTTTAACCAACTAGACCACTGAGTTGGCATCCAATGGTGTTAATGTCTAACTTCAACGAATCCACGAAATTGAACGACACATCCACCATTGTCATCAGTGAGTTACTACATCACAACTGACCCGGTTGAAGTCCACTGGTCAGTGCTTCTCACTAGAACTCCAGGATATATCTCTTGAAGCGAGTCACTAGTGAGCATATGTTGATTAGTATCAGAAGGAGTTTTGCGGAGATTGTAGTAATTTCATGATCTCAACTATTGAAATCAGTAGATTTTAGAATATTCAATAGTTGGATGAACTATGCTGTTGATGTTATTACCTTCTAATTCTAAGTGATTATATTTTCTATCTTTCGATCAATCACTTCAAAGATCTTTAAGTATTCTGCAGAGATTTTTCTACTTTTGTCAACAATGTAGATTATTATGAAATTCATGGAACAACTACTTCACTATACTTCTCAATGAAACTTGCTATAACCTCTAAGAAGTTTAACAAAATGTTGAAGACTGTTTATGCAAATGGTTAATTCAAGAAAAAAGACAACAGTCTTTTCAAGTAAATTAAACGTTTCATTGTGAGATACTGTAACGAACAGATTGAGGATAACTTAAGAATAGTAGATCGTATAATAGTAGTCTGTAGGTTAAGTGGAAGCTTATAATAATAAGAACATGAATATACATATAATCCAGTTACTGAATAATTATCCAATATGAATATATATAACAACAGTCTATAAATAATTCCTAGTAGTTACCATTCACTTATTCTTCGTTAGGACATAACAGTTATGATCTCTAAAGCATTCCGATAAATACAGAGCTAACACGAAAATTATTCACAAATAGGTCATGTGTGACCGACCTCAAGTAGTTGTCCCTTGAGCATTGAGGTCATATTCTTAGGTCACTATGACCACCCTTAACCCAATTTCCTTTTCAGGTACCTCTAGAAGAACCCTTCCACAGCGTGGGCACCCGTGAATTGACAAATGCCTTCATACCTCAAACAGCACTCAAGATCACTGTATTCATAATCAGTCTCCGACAAATTATATTCTGTAAATACAACTGACTAATAATTTCTAATCATTTAACTAACCACTATCTATCTTTGCTTATAAAACTTGTGACTTAAGGCTATGTTGAGGCAATCCACATAGGATGTACATATGCCAACATGAGACTAATCAACTACAGTCTTAAATAACAATGGGAAGATACAAGTAAAACAACATCAAGTGAATTTAGATACAGGTTTAAATATTCTTTCTTTTTGAATACATAGCAACAATAAGCTAACTTATAACAAACAACCATCACAAAGGAATAATGGTAAACATACTTCTTCTATTTTATTTTCATTGAATTGATTCTCTTCAATCAAAGTATCATCTTGTTGAATCATTTCACCGCTGACTAATTCACTATTAACTTTAATTTGATACAATATTCATAATTATAATTGTACTTACTTGATTTTGGCAATTTACATGGATAATATGATTGACATTTCAATGAATAATTATCATATTTCATAAAATTAATTAAAAATACACAATCAGATAGAGTTAACACTTTTGGGATATCAAATGTAATATCAATCTCAGGGAATGTGAATTGTTTAATCCTACATATTAGAGTAAAGGGGAGACAAGAATAACAATAATAATAATAATAATAATAATAATAATAATAATAATAATAGTAATAATAATACTAATATAGGGGTTGTGGAGATTATTAAGTTTTTGATTGAGATCATGGACCAATTGATGTTAGACCACGTTGGAAACCTGGAGGCACTGGACGGCCGTTTCGTCCTATTGTGGGACTCCTCAGCAGTGCGTCCACGATCCCGCTGGCGGGATTCAAACCCAGGGCCTTCGGTCTCAATCAAAAACTTAATAATCTCCACAATCCCTATACTAGTAATCAACAAGTGCTCACTAGTGACTAGCTTCGTGAGGGAATTCTCGGAGTTCTAGTGAGAAGCCGTGATGAGTCGAGCTAATCCATGTCGGGTAGAGACAGGTATCTACCTCAGTAAAATGGAAGTTGGTCGCACAATTTCATGGATTGGTTGATGTTAGACACTATCACCATTGGATGTCCGCCAGCTCAGTGGTCCAATAGGTTAAACGTTCGCGCACGAGACCGAAGGCCCTGGGTTCGAATCCCGCGAGCGGGATCGTGGATGCGCAATGCTGAGGAGTCCCACAATAGAACGAAACGACCGTCCAATGCTTTCAGGTTTCCAACGGTGGTCTAACATCACTCGGTTCATGATCTCAATCAAAAACATAATAATAATAATAATAATAATAATAATAATAATAATAATTTAAAACAATTAGTCCTTTTGATAAATTTCGATAATGCAATGAGAAGATGAAGTTTATCAGAATTATGTGATGATAGATTTGAGTAATATATTTCGAACAATCTGATCACACCTAATATACATGTTAAGAACATTTTTATATGAAAATGAAAAGGTTAACTAGACAGGTTAAAGGTAAGCCGTAACTAAGAAAACAAATAATAAAGTACACAAAAACAAATGTGATTACCACTCTGGATAATAAATCAGTATTACCAGGGTAGGTTAAGGGTAAGGACAAATTGTTTTTAAACACATAAAGCGGGTTTTAATTTCCGTATAGCCAAAGCTTCAGTAAACCTTAGTAAACGTCCTTGAAGGCTTTTGTATAACACTACGAATGCTGACTTGATATCAACCTTATGACCCGTCTCAGTCAAATATTTCGCAATGGAGGATGATGTCTGTCTATCCTGTGAATGTATTTAACCGTTGGAATTCATCTGATTCTGCAACCATTTTGGTATATGTTCACCCACCCTTAATTGCAAATCACGATTGCTCCTCCCTATGTACGTGTTCCACACATACATGTGAATCGATAGACACAATTGGATGTGACACAATCGCTTTCGTGCTGTTTGGGCTTTTGGTGAAACATAGACCTTGTCTATTCGATAATGAACGAAATACACCCATTATGACATTAAATAAGAAAGAAAGATTAGATTCGATAATGACAAGTTGAGCTGCATAAAATGTCTGATTGATAGCTAATTTAAGTCTCCATTTCAACATGAGACTATTTGTGTTGCCTCTGAATTGTAACGTAATATAAACTCGCTTTTTGGGTGCCAGAAGCGTCATAGGTCTAATCGTATTGCAACCCTTCCAGCGGTCTATGAACTTCAAAGGATAACCACTATTCACTAACATATCAGCCAAGAGCTTAGTCTCTACTTCAGTTGTATCACTAGTACAAATACGATTGATTCTATTGAATAAGCTCTTTATTAAACCGCGTTTGTAATGAATAGGGCAGCGATTATGAAGATTAAGATATTGTCCTGCCCATGTTATTTTTCCTTTGTTACGGCTTACCTTTAACCTGTCTAGTTAACCTTTTCATTTTCATATAAAAATGTTCTTAACAAGTATAAATGTGATCAGAGTGTTCGAAATATATTACTCAAATCTATCATCACATAATTCTGATAAACTTCATCTTCTCATTGCATTATCGAAATTTATCAAAAGGACTAATTGTTTTAAATTATTATTATTATTATTATGTTTTTGATTGAGATCATGAACCGATTGATGTTAGACCACCGTTGGAAACCTGAAAGCATTGGACGGTCGTTTCATTCTATTGTGGGACTCCTCAGCACTGCGCATCCACAGTCCCGCTCGCAAGATTCGAACCCAGGGCCTTCGGTCTCGTGCGCGAACGCTTAACCGACTGGACCACTGAGCTGGCGGACATCCAATGGTGATAGTGTCTAACATCAACCAATCCATGAAATTGTGCGACCAACTTCCATTGTACTGAGGTAGATACATGTCTCTACCCGACATATATAAATGCTCTTAACAAGTACATTATGTGTGATCAGACTGTTCGAAATGTATTGCGCAAATCTATCATCACATAATTCTGATAAACTTTGTCTTCTCATTGCACTATCAAAATAATAATAATAATAATAATAATAATAAACAATTATATACCTTGGATTTTTAGATAAATTACCCCAGATACACAATACAATCCAATGATTATACCAAATTTTTTGTAAATTTAATGTTTCATGATCTTTATAATAAATAGCTTTTGTTAATAGATCAATAATAGATCTATCTAATTTCTCATCTATTTGTTGCCTTAATTCATGTATCATCTAAAGATGATAATATAAATATAAATATAAATAGATTGACTTACATGATTGTATTTGAACAAATGAAGTTGATCTTCATCATGATCCGTTAGTTCAGAAATCAATAAGTTTAATTCATCAATAATCTATTCAGTTAGTTACTAAGACATCAATTATTGACTTACTTTAAAACTTTTTATACAATCATTCATAACATCTTCTATAGATAGATGTTGTTCATCTGAATTCCATAAACTGATATATGTATTAATTTCTCTTTCATTAGTTGGATTAGGTAAATCATTACATTGAAAATATCTTTCCCACTAAATTATATTACTATTAATGATTTAAGTAGATTATTATTTTACGGTATATTGATCATGACATTGTATTTCAAGTTGATGTAAACGTTTGTTTAATTGACTGATCAATATTCTTGTTTGTTTTAATTCTTCAACTCGTATCTTATGATCCTGAATTAAAAAGTTTATAAATTTTACATTAGTGAATGAGAAATCATTCAAAACTTCTCGTCATAGTGTCGAGTATTTGGGAATATGTAGCCTAAAGAAGTATATGATGATATTTTATGCTATAACACTTTAAAACAGTGGTATGAGGCTAAAAATAACCAGTTTATTAATTAGCGACATCTAGTAAAAGGTGGCAATAATCATCAGTTAGCAGAGAAAAAAGGAGAGACTGTCCCGTAATAAGACTGAGTTAAAGTTGTCAATACTTACGGTGAGATTCCTCTGAACACTTGTCGAGTTACATGTTTAACTAACAATTATCACTGGCTATATTAGCTCTCACATAATTACAATAAAACTAGTTAAGTTATATTGTTACATGATATTTTGTCTATAAATGAATCAAAAGTCCTTTCGTTTAGAAAATTAGCGATGTAAAGGTATTGTTACTACTGAAGTGACAATATTTAAGTTGATTTTATTGCACATTGAAACAAATCCTTCCACACATATTTGTGCTTCTTAACAAATAATAATCGGTTATAGTTATGGATGTGAGTTGTCGGGTACAAACTCAATGGTTTGCTGACTCAAATCTAAATACTTTCCAATTCTGCCAACCATAGGATATCATTAATACTTACATGAGTCTTTACTTTGGTAGATGATTTGCACTTTATCTACTTAAGTCTGTTATCCGCCTCATGTGATAGGCTGCCGAGAATAAACCTCCAAGTAAGCCTTTCCCAAGCCCTTCTTTTCAGTTGTTACCAATTGCTATTGCCTGTCTTGATATCTAACTCTGAAACCCAGTCTTAAAATAATAGGATACTTCACCTATACTTCTACTTTTTTTAACCAAAATTTGCATATTTCTTCATGTTTTAATTTACTTTGCCATTTTCTATTAAAAACTCTGTGATTGAAGATTCAGTTAGTGCACTTAAAAGTAACGCTAAATGTTATCCATCCGAAAAGTTCTAGACATAGAAGTCTTACTAAATCATGAAAAACAAGTTACTGTCGTATAAGACTGATTTTTCCATTCTTGATATTCACTAACTAATGGTGGTTTGAAAGAACTATCATTCTGTTGGAATATTCAGGAAAATATCCCAAAAGTTATCCTGTTAAGCCTAATGCTATCCTTGGACATGGAATGGTATCATCTTATTGGTCAATATTTGTTTAACGTGTCATTTTCCTACTGGCCATTATTGTACAATGTTATTTTCTATTTTATGGTACGTTGTGGTCTGCTTGACTGGTATATAAACAAAGTATGTTTGAAATATAATGATTCATATATCCGAGGCTGTGACTTGTGTTCTGGACTTAACTGGCTGGGCTAGACAGGGAAGCGGGGCCAATCAGAACCCTAGGTCGTTCTACGTGTTTGCGCGTCTTTGGTCCGATCAATAATTCGCTACCCCTTAATCCGCAGCATTATTTTTCACGTTATAACACATTCAGACTTATAGCTTGTGCCTTAAACCTTGATCAGTTCTAGTCCCATCTGATTTCATAGCCTACAAACATTTTAACATGTTAGAATGTGTCGCAATAATGAGGTTCTCAGTCTGTAAGAACTCCAGAAGCTGAATTCGACTGAATGTTTATGTTCGGGACACATCAGATCATAATTGCAATGTAATTTCTAAGGAAGATGAAAACATAAATACAAACCAAGTTAGGCACAACGGACTCAGAGGTGGGGGTTACAATTATATAAGGTCTTTATGGTCGTTTTTTGAATGAAAAGAATGAAATTTCACGGCCTCTTTGAACTAATTAACCACCGGGTAAGTAACAATTTTTATGTTAGTCTCTAATCTATGCTTCTAAGGTAATGAATAATCAGTGAATTTCAGATTTACGCATTTGAAGAGTATAGTTTTAATAAGGATTCTACCTATTCAAGCTTTAAAACATTAAAATATTCCATTATGCAAACCATAAAAAAGTACCAATAGGCAATACACATAAAAGTGATATCGCTTAACCGGATTTTCGTACATCTCCAGAATAAGATCTCATATAAACCACCATATGTGGTTGGTTTGGATAGGCTTACTTCGGAGCTCCGTTTACCTATCGAGTTGCACACATTCAAGACTTTTACCAAAATAAACCATAGTTTTGTTTTAATCAATCAGTATTAGAAGAACAGTGGTAGTTTTCCTCGCTGAGCAAATTCTATTGTTTTGATCGTTGATTATGTATCAAGACTACTGTTTTTGCTTTAATTCAATTTATTTCAGTTAAAGTATTCCATTAGAGTATCCTTTCTGTTTCTAAAGTAGTTTGTCGTTGGTACTTTTGAGTATTTTATTTTCTATTGTATCTGTTAGTACTTTTGGTTCTAACAATCTACGGTTTTCCACTTTTTTGGTCATAGATCATTTTTGTCTCTAAGTATTATTGCATCTAGTTCTTTTTTTAAAAAAGGCCCCTGTTTAATGACTGGACAGTGCAAAAAAAGCAATTGCCAACGTCCGGGACCTCGTTGAAAGCGGCATGTAGTGCGATGAGTGCAAAGGCTGGTACCACGAAGTTTGCACGAATTTAACACCTGCGGCTTTCAAAAGGTTAAGTAAAAACGGTTGCGTATGGCTTTGTCAACAGTGTTGTTCGAATGCAAACAGCTTGCTAACCGAGGCCATCTTATTGGTAAATGCTGCGAAAAAATGTTTTGGCAAGCGTGGTCGGGACACATCGGACAGTACTCGCTCTGTCGACACGCAAATTGGTGTGAATCAAACTTAGATGAGTCCCAAAACAACTGACTCACACCGACCAAAGGAGGAAAAACAGTCTTAAAATACGTCTGTCATAACTAAAAACTCAAGAAAAGAAGATTCTTCTGTCCCCTGTCTTCTAAATAGTGTCCAGCAGGAAACGCCTAGAAGCCGCAATTGTAGAGCTCGATGGGTTTAAAAGACAGTGAGCTTCTAGAAAAGGTCCTTAAAACAGCAACTAAGCTAATTCCCGGAATAGCAAAGCTTCCGTATGGTGCTTGACTGGCCAAGCTAAACCTATTTCCGTTGTCATGTCGTAGAACTAGAGGCGAAATGATTACAGTTTTCAAATCGCTTAGTGATAAATTTGCACCTGATATGCGCTCATTTTTCTTGTCTTCCGAAACAGAGAATTAACGAGGACACTCAAAAAAGTTCACAAGCCCAGAACAAATTACTTGTCAGCTGAATATCGACTTCCCCATCGAATCATCAACGAGTGGAATTCATAACCTCAGTATGTGGTTGAGGCTCCACCCGTCGACTCTTTCAAAAGAAAAATAGATCGACTGAAAGATCACCATTGCCAGGACTAACACAGGCCATCAAGCCTCCTGTCCTTTCCAAATTGAAACTGGAACTGAGAGAAAAGCTTTCGAAATTATATTCAGTATATAAGGCATTAAAATTTCAACCTAACGAATACCATCGTTTTAAGAGACTATGATTATAAAGCATCCCATAAAACGATTAATCTCTAGGATCTGCGGACCCACTTTGAATGAAATAAAGATTTATGAGTATTTCTATTGAATAACTGAATGCATAAGAAACGATATTTAGTATAGTTCATTGATATAAAAACTCTGCTTGGAATATCATGAAAAACATGTACACTGTTTGCACATCATCTAACCTCTTTTTCTTGCAGTGCTTTGCGCAATTCTAGTTCTTTTTCTTCCCTAAGTCGTTCTCTCTCTTCTTCAAGTTCTTTCAGCCTTGTTTCGTCTTTTCAAAATGAAAATAAAAAATCATCGTACCAACATCATTTATTTTTTTATTGGAATCTTTGTTTCTCTTTGCTGTTTGACTGGCCTTTCTATAAAATAAAGAAGCGATTTAAGAATACCATAATCCACAAGTTTTCAAAAGTTTGCGTATTTACTGTTATGACACTACAAAGTAAAACAAACAGAATATATTGTCCAATTGAGAACATGTTTTACAATATTAATCCAGGCATCTTCATATATTTCAACTTTGCACTCTGGTGTCGCAATAATGGACGAGAACAAGATGTCAATTATGGGCATTTTTGACATTTGTCCATCTCTTTGTAACAGTATAACATAAAGTACTTTAACTGACTGTGCGATGAACAGATATTAGAGACAGTCTAAATGACCAGGTCAACTTCCAGGGCTTGTTGTTGGCTATACGTTGCTCGCTTAAACACACTTGGTTTTCCATAATTCTGGTTACAAATAGGCTTGGTATTTGGCTGAATATTGTAGATAAGTTGCTCATTAACACATGTTTGTCAGACACAGAGTTGATAAGATTCCCAATCACAAAGTCTGCCTGTACTAAGGCCCTAGAGATTTCGCTTTATCAGGCCGAAATTATGAGGGACCTTTGGCTATATTTAATCGAACCTCACTCGTCTGCGCAGAGCATATTCAGCTCTAAGCCCACTTACTGAGAAGTGTGGGTTTAAAGATGCCACAAGTGTTCAAATCTTGACAGCGCCATTATTCGTAATACCTTTAATAATCGAAGTATACTAACCTAGTCAAATCAGAAGTCAGAAATAAAGAGGTTCAAAGATATATTTAGAAGGCTATCGGTATGTTTAGGAACGTTTGTTCTGAGCTGGGTAAATGTTGAGTGGGATGCATAGCACGGCATACTCTTAATCTGGTGCAATTGTGTGACCGAACGTCTTCGGATAAGTGAGCCCAGTAAAATTAATGCGGTCAGCATCAAATGCCGAACACTCGCAGAACTATTTACTTTGGAGATTTATTTGTCGCTACAAGTTAAAAACACAATTATAGAGCAACACTAGACAGGCAGATTTGATATAACAGCAAGTTATTTGATCACTCAAGAACTCCGAGTCATCTGAATATAGCCACATATATTATGTTCGGGCAGTCAGTAATTATAAAAGGATAAAAACAGAATTGAAAGAGTCATGAAACATGTAATGAACAACTGACGAATTTGTGCATATAAAGTATATGTTGTGTGGTTTTCATAATTTAGGTAAGCACTCTGTAATTTGCATCTGGCACTTAATTGTTTATCCACGCTTGGTCTTCATCAATATCCATCTTGAAGCCAGTCACTAGTCAGTACATAATTTCATTTCATTTTGAAAACTTAGTTGTTCTTGAGCTGTACAAGTGTTGAATCGTCACATATTAAACGATGTAAGAAAGTTTAGTAACTTGAAGTTTATCAGAATATATTCCTTCATTGAACTCAGAAATGAAATAGCATAGTTTAAGAGTTGGAGTTATTATCCTAGTGCTTAAATAGAAACACGAAATTCTTGGTTCAGTTCTATCCGCAAACTTACTTACGCTTGTTACCCCTCCTCGAGAAGTATGGGACGTCCACCAACATTCTCCATCCAACTCTGTACTGGACAATCCTTTCCAGTTCTCAGCTAGTTATCACGTAATTTGTTGGCCAATCGAAATGCAACTTATTCACACCTGTACTGTGCTAAACCAATGACTTTCTACCGGTTTAATCAGCCTAGCTCCCTATTGATCCTCTGTCCTCCCAGCGTCCTGCCAGCTGAGGCCAGAAAGCCAATACGAGCTTTCACTATACGAGTGATTTATTTCAAACATACCTGGTTTATATACCAGCCAAACAGACTACATCACATCATAAAATAGGAAATAACTTTTATACACAATAAAGCCAAAAATTTGCTGTGAATGTGGGAAACTGTAATTAATAAACTGAGTATAATTTAAGAATAGTAATTCGTACAACAACAATCTATAGGCCAAAACAAAGCTTATAATAAGTGAAATACAGATATGCACAATCTGAATACTGAATAGTTATACCATAAGAACATATAGATAATATTATTGCTTTAATATGTCTCAATAGTTAATCGTAATTTAATCTTCACTGGGATATAACACTTTCCATGTCTACGGCAACACTATAATTTATAGACAAACTAATTAAAGTTAAAATAAATTGGATTTTGGCGCAAAATCCGTCCACTCATTTGACTAAATACCGTCCGTTCGTGATAAAAAGATTGAATCTAATTTCTCACCCTGACGTTCAACTTTAAATACGAATTCTAATTCCTCACACTATTTTATAACCTTCATTTGGCCCTAGTAAATCGGTGAACATTTTTAAAGTCATGCTAACATTGCTCGAAGGTCATTCGTAAATTATAGTCTAACCCGATCATACCATTTTTTACACAATGTGAAAAATGTTTTTTGATGAATAAAGGGTAGCTGTTAGAACTTGATATTAGTTAAATGAGTTAAACATAATATTAAATGCAACACGTCCAACACATATGAGTATTGAACTAGTCGCGTTACTATATATGAATGACTGTCGACTTTCTACATCGATAAGAGTATTGAACGCGTGTAATCTTTTTGGGTTTTTAGTCTTTGATTCTTCATTCGAGTAATTACTGAAGAATAGTCTATGCTTATGATCATATTCTTACATTTTTGGTTGGAAAAATGGCGTAATCTTTATGAAGTTACTGGCTGTTAAACATAAGTTGAGAAAGCATGAGTATTGTACTGACTAACAAGAATGCCTTCAGCAATCTGATCCATTCATTAACCGATCAATATAGACTGTTGTTATGCAAATTAATTCTGGGTTGAAGTTTAAGCATCTACGATTTTTGGTGACTGCTACAACAGACTCAGTTTTGTAATATACTCCAGACGAAATACCTACAATCGGTTTAATGAATTAGGAATTTTGCAATCCTACAAAATTATCTACACATAATTCCCGAACATTTGGTACCAGCTATTTCAAGTATCATATCGAGTTTTATATATTAGTTGAGGTTAAAACTCATCAAATATGACTCATGTACCAAAGTCAGCCAATTCATTAAGTAGATCACCAACGTAGATTTTTCATGTCCAATGAGTGGGGGCCTACTCGAGTTAGATGGAAATGATGTGAACAACAGCTAACTTTAAAGTCACACCTCGAGGTCAGCACCTAATTTGGATTACTTCGTCGTATCACGGTACTATGGATGCTTTGAAGACCGTATAACACAAAGGACGTTATTACAGAAATATAGTTGTCAAAGCAGGTACAGGCGAAATTAAGATCACCACCGTATGGCCCAGTCCATAGCACACGATTACTTGATGCACGTTGGTTGTCTTTGACTGTGACAGGGATCGATGACTCTGTAGCGTGGTGTCGGGTTGAGATTAACTATGAACACCGCTACAAAGGATCGTGTGCCAAATAAATCAGAAGGCGAAGGTTGAACGTAACCAGATAAATCCATAAAATCCCCGAGAAGCCAAATATCAGAAGGCGATTAATGGACCAAGTCGAGATATATATTTGCTGGCGATCTCGTGGTATTGACAGGATACCGAGATCGTGCCAGGATACAAGCTTGGTTACAGAACGTAACCGAATTCGCGCGAAGTCACAATCAAAGTCTATGAATAAGAATGGAAGCACAATATAGCTGTCATTAGCACAGTCAAACAAAAGCACATTAAAGCAAACACTGGTTATAATAATAATTGTTTTTATTAAACCAGTCGTGTTCTCGTGATAAATGTGAGTCACTACAACTCAACTGCCGGATGATTTGGCTAGGGCTCAGTGACATTTTACTAGCCCTACAGATTCTACCTATCAATCCTTAAATTTTATCTCATCAACCTAACGTAAGTTTTAATAACTTCGCATTTATTTAGGCTGTACAGTTGCGAGCTGTAAACATATCTTAAAGAACAGTTTAATTACTTGACAAAACTGATATTATCCAACACAATAAAACTATGAAGCTATTTTCTAAAAAACTGTATCACAAATGATTTCCCTATAGGAGTAAAGTATGTTTAGTAGCATCTGTGCATCCAAACAGATTATGTAATGAAAGTTATGTAATTAAATATTGATATATAGAATTATGCATAGTTACTTGACTGTATTGTTGTGAATTTATATTTTGAAAACAGCTGTCCGTAAATGGATCTCATTAAAATTCCTTATGAACAAAAAACGAGAGAACTAATTCTTATTCACAATAGGGAATAACATTATTAAAGTTGTCTATTCTTAGTTAATCATTATTATGTATCTTATTTGTTATCATTTTCTTTTTTGTGAAGATTTCTTATCTACTTTGAAGAAATGAAATGCTTTATTTGAACTATTGTATAATGAGAAGGATGAACTGAATAGGTTAAAGTTATGTTGATGAGATTACAATTTATGGACGACACTTGAATGACTCTCACGTGACCTTGAGAGTGTCTACTTAGTAACTAGGACCAAATGAGGGTTAGAAACCACGGTGAAGAATTCGAATGATGATTTAAAGTTGATGATTAAGATTAGGAATTAGATTTAGAGTTTTCATCATGAAATGATATCAGCTATAATGTCAAAACTCTATTTATCCGAATGAATTAATTTCGTATTAAAATCAAAGACCTGTTATCTTATACGTGATTAGTTCGTCTCACCGATATGTTTACGAGAATGGATTTTTGAATACATTTCTTTTGTACAATCACTGATCTGGACAGAAAATCAGAGGGATGAAGCGAATAGAATAGAAAGTAGCGAAACGATGCTTAGTGGAGATGGCGGGTAAGCCAAGTCCCATTTAACCAAGCGTTAATCAATATTTATAGTTAAACAAAAGTAAATTACAGATACGTGATGAGTAATGGGATAAGAAATGTACACACATTCACACACAAATCCACTCATATAAAAACAGTCAAGATTGATAAGTGAAAAATTAACAAAGTCGGAATGTGACTCAAGAAGAATGAATAAATTGGCTTGTTCGAAAGCTAGAATAAGGTGGTATATGGGATTAACATTAATAACCAACACTACAGTTTGCACAGAACTCAATGAAAGGATTGTTTTTCAAACCTTATGATGTAATCTTAAATACTGATTTCTTATAGTCATATTCGTTTTGTTTCAGAACTGTAAAGAATTTAAACGTCGAGTTCGTACTTTCATTATAAGAGTATGTTTTATCTTGGATATAGAAGATGAAATCCAACAAATTCATTGACATCTCAAGACTAACATATAAGTTAAGTATAAACTTGAAAGATGTAAGGCGATCAAGAGGATTACTCAGTTATCTTTGTTTTTGTTAATCTAGTTACCGATAGAAACATTTAAGATTTACTATATTCATTTATCAATTAAATGTGAATTGTTTTGAATAGTCTTCGTTTTTTCTGTTACCAGTTAAACTGATCAAGATTTAATAGTCAAGATCATGCGTCAATTGAAGCTAGACCACCATGCAAAATCTGGAAGCATCGGACGGTCATTTCATTCTAGTACGGGACTTCTCAGTAGCGATCATCCACGATCTCACCTCATGCAATTGCGACCCATTCGAACTATTAAAATCACTATGACATCTGTTAAACCCCTTCTGATCAAGATTTAATTAGACAAGAAATGATTACAAATTAAGTTAATCCTTAGATATTCGATTAGTAGTGTCGTTTTGATCTTTTAAAGATAAATGTATTGATTAGCTTGAAATATTATAGTCAGTGTTGACTGAGCCCACAGCATATATCACAGTTCTGTGTTATCTTTCTAATAGTCTGGGATGAATACTAGAAGGATAATTTAAACCTTGCGTCTAGATCAATGTATACATGTATATGTATATACTTCAGTCTTGTTAAGAATGCTTTATATTTAAACTTCAATTGAATCCATTACTCTATCTATTTAACAAGTTTAACAAAACTTCTCAAACCTTCTTGAATATGACGCCCATATTGCGGATTCAGATTATAAAGTAGGATGTAGCCAATAAAAATGTTAGTATTCAATTAAAAGTTTCCGTATAAAAAAATATAATGATACTGCTTATGCAGGCTTAAGGCAATATCGAGGCAGACAGAACAAGATGCACATATGCCAACAATTGCAGTCCTAAACAACAATGAAAAGATACAAGTAAACAATACCAAGTGAATTTAAGCTTCACCCCATTGCTCAAGCAGGTGGTTATCAGGAATCAGTAGCTAGGTGGATAATACGATAGCGCTTGAAGCGAACGGTACAGGGTTTGATTCCTGAAGCAAACATCAATTCTAAGGTGCAGATACATCCAGCTGATGAGTCCCAAATGGGATAAAACGCGTGTCCTGAATTCCACTGCTAGCCACCATCCATCTTTGCTTATATAAAGCTTGTGACTTAAAACAATATCGAGGCAGTTTGCACAGGATGCACACATATTAATAAGAAACTGATCAATTGCACTCCTAAATAACAATGGGAAGATTTAAGCCAAACAATACCAAGTAAATCTAAGTTGATAAGGGGATAACGCGACGGTATTTCATGCGAATGGTACTGTGTTCGAGTCCCGGGATGAACACCAACTCCAGAATGCAGATACATTCAACCGACAAGTTTTAAATAGGATGACACGTACGTCAAACTGGATTCCACTACTAGCCACCAACCATCTTTGCTTATAACATGCTACTGTTTATAAGGTATAAATGATGTAAAATATAACATACGTAATGTATTATGTAATAATTTATTGATAGAAAATCAATTAAAATGAACCAAATGTTACATTTGAAATGATGCATTATAATTTATTTCCATCAGCTATATATCAGTTATTATTCATTATGAAAATATTCCTAAAAGTTCATATTTAGTTCATTTTTTTTTAATATCAGATAGGTTTTATGGATATCATAGTAATTTCAATGGTTAAGATCATGAAGCATTTGAAGCTAGACCACCATGGAAAACCTGAAAACACTGGACGGCCGTTTCGTCCCATTGTCGGACTCCTCAGCCGTGAGCATCCACGACCTCGCCCTCTGCGAGGTTCGAACTCAGGACCTACTGGTTTCGCGCACGAGCACTTAACCACTAGACCACTGAGCCAGCATCCAATGGTATTAATGTCTAACTTCAACTAATCCACGAAATTGAGCGACACATCCGCCATTGTCTTCAGTGAGTTACTATTTCACAAGAGACTTGGTTGAAATCCAGGATATACCTCTTGAAGCCAGTCATTAGTGGGCATATGTTGATTAATACCAGATGGGTTTTGTGAGTATCATATTAATTTCAATGGTTAAGATCATGATTCATTTGAAGCTAGACCACCATGAAAAACCTGGAAGCACTGGACGGCCGTTTCGTCTTAATAAGGGACTCCTTAGCGGTGTGCATCCAGGACCTCGCCCCCTGCGAGTTTATGTTTTTATTTTTCAATATTTAAGATTGAATTTTAATGAATCTTTATGAACGTAGACGTATTTACTTGATAAATCTTTGATAAAAAGAAATATATTTCCTGTTTTCTATCACTTAGAATGTACATATCTTATAATATTGATCGATTATATCAATAAGATAGATATAAACCCTTAGAATAAAGCGAACGGTACTGAGTTCGAGTCCCAGAGTGAACATCAACTCTGAGATGCAGGTACATCCAGCTGACAAGTCCCGAACAGGACGAAACGCGCGTCCTGGATTCCACTGCTAGCCACTATCCATCTTTGCTTATAATCCTTGTAAATTAAGGCAATATCGAGGCATACGCACAGCATGCACATATGCCAATAAGAGACTGATCAATTTCAGTCCAAAAACATCAATGGGAAGATTCAAATAAAACAATATCAAGTGAAATAAATGTCATAATTAACGTATTGGGTATTTGAATTCACTAGTACCATGTTAAGACTACATAGGTTATACTAGCTTCTTGACAAACTAATTTATTCATTCTTCTTATGGTACATTTTCACCTTGTCACTTAAGTTATTTCTTTCTATTTAGCGTTTTTGGTTAGCAAGTTAGTTTTATATGAAATGGGATCGCTAACTCCATAGTCAACCCTCGTTTTTTTAACCGGGTTTGGGACTGGCAGTGGCTCAAGACAGGCTCTAGGCGGAGTAGGCTCATTAGTCCTGAGTATTTTTATGTGATCGCATATGAGTGGATTGCTTGCCCCATTCATTACATGTTTGTAATTTATTTTTGATATGATTATAAATATTGAATAGTGATTGATTAAATCGAGTTGTCACACTCGCTTTCTCCATTGAGCTCTCTCTCTCTCCTATTTGTTTCCTTCACTTCGTTTCTTTGATTGTCTGTCTGAATCAATGATTGTAGCAAATTTACATATTCAAAAATCCATTCTCATATTTAACTTATTTTTATTCCGTTATTCACTAACATTTAAATTGATAATTACATACGCGGATTGGTGTCTTGTCTATTTCAATAATAATCACTATATTATCTAATTGAAGTCTTATATAGAGTCATTATAACTTTGGAATAAGACATAATGAAAAATGAGTTTGAGTAAGCATTAGCACTGGAATTCAAATAAACAAATAATATTAGTTTATCTATTTGAATACATGAACATTGATATAAAGGGGCATGGGATAAAAATTCACCACATCAGTCAGTTGATTTGTGTGTAGGATGTGATACTGACCGAATACCCAAACCGAAGCAGGTAGTTTTCTTTAGGGGGCCACATCCGGAGCCTTTGACCTAAAGGTCTAATCCATAAAACAGTGTAGTGGCGTAAGAAGATGCAGTCCCATGATAGCCGATGACCAACGATTAGTTCATAAGTCATTTGTTGCTGTTATGAATTGTGACCACTAATTAGAGAGCAGTGACTTATCGATCTGATCAATGACGCGTAAAACACATGCGAACAGTGTAGAGTTCGATTGACCCTGCTTTCCTCCTAGCCCAGCCAGTTAAGTCCAGAACTCCAATCCGAGCCTCTGTGATATGAATCCTTATATTTCAAACATACTGGGTTTATATACCAATCAAACAGACCACAACGTACCAATAAAATATGCAATAACATTTGTACAAGAATTAGCCAGATGTGGCTGTGAATGCGGGAGGTAGTAATTAATATACTGGGTATAACTCAAGAATGGTAAAACCTACAGTAATAGTTTATAGGTCAAAATAAAGCTTATAATAAGAGGAATATGAATATGCATAGTTTAGTTACTTAATAATTATACAGTAAAAATATACGTTTAGTATTGGTTCATCAATAGGTCCCAAAAGTTACCATTCAATTTTCTTGTCGGGAGTTAACAGTTTCTTTAGAATACTGGAGTCCATGTGCACCATTGGTTTGAAATGACAGTTTCTCAACTCTCCTGGTGCCAGATATTCACTATTCACCCTCTCGATTTCGTGAGCAACACCCCCATTAAGAAAAGGTAGTGAGTAGGACTTACCTGACAGTGGTTGTATACACTTGGTCATATGAGAGCATTTCGAGAGAGTGAGAGAGAGCTGACTCTCCCCACTCTCAGCCAAATCATGGCGTTTAGGAACTTTAATACTAGAATTCAAATAAACAAATAATGTTAGTTTATCATCAAAAATTGTTTTTTAAATTTATGTAAAATCATGGGTGGATGCGCACTGCTGAGGAGTCCCATGCTAGGACAAAACGGCCGTCCAGTGCTTCCAGGTTTTCAATGGTGGTCTAACTTCAATTGACTCATGATTTCAACTTGTGAAATTTCCTAAAATCTCCACAAAACTCATTCTGATAATAATCAACTGCTCACTGATGACTGACTTCAGGAGAACCTCTTGGAGTTCTAGTGAGAAGCCGTCACCAGTGGAGTTCAACCAGGTCTGTTGTGAGATAGGAACTCACTGAAGACAATGGTGTAAGGTGGCGCAACTTCGTGGATTGGTTGAAGTTAGACATTAATACCGTTGGATGCCGGCTCAGTGATCTAGTTGGTTAAGAGCCTGGAGCGAGACTGGTAGGTCCTAGGTTCGAATCTCGCGGTGTGCGGGATCGTGGATGTGCACTGCTGAGGAGTCCCACAATGGGACGAAACGGCCGTCCAGTGCTTCCAGGTTTTCCATGGTGGTCTAACTTCAATTGACTCATGATTTCAACCTGTGAAATTTCCTAAAATCTCCACAAAACTCATTCTGACAAAATCATTAAATCAATATAAAAAAGAAAAAAAAGTAGAGACAATAAATCGATATTAAAAACAAATAAAAAAAATTAAAAAAAATCTTTAAAAAAAGAATAAGATAAAAATTCTTTATTTATCAAAAAAATTTTTTTTTGGATATAAACCTGTCAACTATTTGAAACAAGAAATCAATAATTATTGACAATAGTTACCACAGTTACAATTTATCTATTTCACCATGTCATTTTTTTTCTTCATATGATCAATATTGTTTTTGTTTTAGATTTATTTTTTGCTTTTCTTATAAGCACATGTTATTTGGCTTTATTGTAAAAACAAGAAAAAAAGGAAAAGAAAAAAGTCAAGAAAAAAGAAAAAACAAGAAAAGAAAACATTTTTATCGAATAAAAATAAAATTTCAATAAATAAATAAAGAAGTTAAATAAAATAATTTTTTTTTATTTTATTTTTATGATCCAACCAATTTTTTTTTCGCGGCAGGGGGTGGGTGAGTTTGTTTTTTATTCCGTAAAAAAATTTTTAAAAGAAAAGAAGAGAAAAGAAAAAAAGGAAAAGAAAAGAAAAGAAAGAGAACATTCTTCTAATAAACTTTGAAGTTATCTCTTATGAATTAAACCAGATGGTTTATTTGATATATATGTAGATCTATATATATATATATATATATATTACTTTATATAGAAATGAAGAAAACATGACCTTAACATAGTTCTTTTGAAAAGATAATATAGTTGTAACGAATAAAGTTGAAGATTTACCATCAGTTCAGGGGATAAGATAATTTCTGTTTGGAGTATAATGGTATTAAATTTACAAAATTATATAGTTTAATTCATTTATAATGTAGTTAACAATGGATTTTGATTTTAAGTAGTTTAGAGATTAAGAATTCATACATGAGACTGAAGATCCTGGGTTCAAATTTCGAGTACGGGATTGTGGATGAGCATTGTTGAAGAGTTGCATACTAGAACGAAACAATTGTTGAATATTTTCAGGTTATCAATGATGTTCTAACATTGATCAGTTCATGATCTTGTTGTATGGCGTCGAGTCGAGATTGACTATGATCACCACTACAGGAAGACTATGTGACTATTGTTAACCGGTAAGATCCCCCGTAGATCAAATATCAGAAGGTAGTTGGTAGCTGTAGTCGACATGTATTTGTTGGCAATCTCGTGGTATCGAAAGAATACCGAGATCGTACCAGGTTACAAGTGTGATTACTGAGCGTAACCGAATTCGTGCAAGGTCACAATCAACGGAAGAACATATGTATTTTGGTACAGTTAAACAAACGAGTATGGTAAAACAATCCCTGGTACATTTGGTTATAATAATAAGTTTTTTCATTACACCAATCGCATTCTCTTGAAAAAAGTAGGTCACTACAATCTTAATCAAAAATCCAACAATCTTCACAACCACATAGGTTTATTTTTAGATTCATTGAAATGGGTGGTTATGGAGTTGTTTGTTGATGCTCATACTGAAACCCTAATTCAGTGGCTCTTGTTTACAGTATGAATTTCTTATCCACCAAGACAATGATTTCATATAATCGCTAATTTTTTTTTGCACGTGTAATGTTTATTCACAAAGCTTTTTACTATCAAACTGTTGGTGCCCCGGATTGACTTTGATTAGCAAATATATCAAAATGATGAGCTTCAAATATAACAAAATGCACATCAGGAATTCCGATTCTATCCGTAATCTAGAAGAAACTAGGAGTTGTTACAAAAAGAGAGTATTGAGCTATCCACTTAGGATATTATACTTGCTAACTTAGATAATTCGAAATGCAGTCCAGAATATCAACAATGGGATAGTATAGACCCTTATGAATAATGATATTTCAGTATTTTTCGTGAAATATTATAAATGCTTCTTACATTTAATTTTATCTTAGATTTATTTCTAAAAATAAATATCAGTATAGGGTTACGAAGTTCGAATCCTGGGAGCGGGATCGTGAATGCGCACTGCTGAGGAGCCCCACAAGTGGAAAATACGGCCGTCCAGTGTTTCCAGGTTTTCACTAGTGGTTTAACATCAATCGGTTCATGATCTCAATCAAAAAATAAATAAACATACTATCATCTTATTACTGAGATGTGATTGGAGACAGTTACGTTTGATTAACTGAAGCATTGACTGAAAAAGTGATAGTGACTAAAGACTAGAAAAGGATTGGACGGAGTGAAGTATTGATTCACCGTCAGAGTTTAGTTTAAAACTTTTGAGTGATATAAGGGATCCTTCACATACCTGAGAAGCATCATCGATGAACAAGGAGGTTCAGATGCAGACGTAAAGGCGAGGATCGGCAAAGCAAGGGTCGCATTCCTACAATTGAAGAACATATGGAACTCAAAAAACTTTCAACCAATATCAACGTTGATCTATTGTGTTAAATCTTCTATGAATGACTTAATCAATTTTGATATGATTGTATTCATATGTCACAAGTTCTCACAAAAACTGTATGAAGTTCTTAGGGTTAACATCAATCTTTGATAAAGAATAAACAGTGAAATAAAAATATCACAAATAGACTAAATTGAAAATGTAAAATGTACATAGAGATGTAATGAATTTATATTCACTTTGATACATCTAAGTCTTGAATTTGATTACACGATGGACCTATCTGTCTCTAATTGTTTTGAACACTGTATTCGACTATTTGTTAATAGTATCTATTATATAAAGTATTAAATTAGACTGTATTATTCGATAAGATACTTTATTGGTACAAAGAGGCACTAAATAGATATACTACACAGAAGTCAGTTGATTTATGTGTGAGCTGTGATGTTGACCGGATGCCTAGTCTAAAACAGGTGGTTTTCTTATGGGGCCACACCCGGAGCCGCCTACCTAAGCATCTGATGCACAAGGCAATGGGGCAACATCTGGAGATGCAGTTCCATAGAGGCCGGTGACCAACTGGTCCATATTCCGTTTGCTCCGTCATGATCCTGGAGCCCATGTACACAATTAGTTTGGAGTCAAGGTTTTCCATCTAAATCCCCCAGGTGGATCTTCCATATCCACCAACCCGGTTAATGCGCCAGACATTCGCTTCTCGTCCTCTCAATTTCGTAAACAACACCCCCGCAACGAGAAGGTAGTGAGTAGGAATCCCCAGGTAGTGACTGTATAAAAGTGGCCATGCGAGAGAATTTCGATAGGGAGATCTGACTCTCATCACACTCGGTCATATCAGCGCATTTAGAGGGCAGACTATGAGAGACTCTAATTTATGGACGACCTTTGAACGAATCTTAAGCGATATTGAGAAATATTAGCCTATCAGCAAACAGTGTGTATAGAGTAAAAATATATTATGCAAAACCAAGGAAATAAAGTGGATACAATTCTTAGATGTGGTTCAAAAACTTGTCAAGGTTAGAAAGAGGTTCCGAGGTTTTAAAATCATAAAGCATGCAGTAGAGGAAATCATCCATACGGCTACAGAATAGTCGACCTCTGGGTCCATGATAAAGTCTCAGACACTTTTACAGCCTCGACCATATAGCTTCAATATTGTTTATGTGCACTCCGGCTGCTGATTGCACAAAATGCCACTTATGAATAACAACACGATGCACATAACCAAGCCTATGTAGGAGGCTTTACGCTCTCCAAACATCCGAATATATCGTAGTACCTGGCTGCAACCAGTGTTACTGGTGCTCTTATTATCCAGTTCGCAATAGTTGTCATTATTTGCTTTAGTTAGGCATGATATATGCGGTTTTCATCACGAACTGACATCAGCTATAATTCCAGAAATCTATTTAACCAAATGGATGAAAGGCTTTCGCGTTAAAATCCGAGGTCTATTATCTTATATCAGATTGTTTCGTCCACAAATTATAGTCTCGCTGTTTTATTTGTTATAACCGCTCAATTATCACGTTTTGTACAAAATTCGTTGTGAACCCATCATACATTAGCATTAAGCACTGAAGTTAAACGCCGGAACCTTGAAATCTCTAAAACGCTTCTGATTGGCTCGTTCATAAATTAGAGTCTCCGTTGATACAATCATGAAGAAGACAGAGAACATATCTTTTTAGAAAGGTTATTAAAAAACACAATGAAGATATTACTTATTTCTGTGAATTTTTATATGATACAATCAAGAAAATAGTAAATGAACTAATAGTTGTATAAAGATAAAATCTGATCCATCTCAATAAATGACTGCCTTTTTTGTTTTCCAATTAAATGGATTTAATTAGAATGAATTTTAATTTGCAATTAGCGCGAAATGTGGTCATTACTCTTAAACGAATACTAAACTCATGTATAATGTAATCTAAATGAGACAAATAATTATGTAAGATAAAGCATATTAACAAATAGTGGATTTAAATACCCCACAACTAGTAACAATGATGAGATGGTGAAGAAGATTTGTAACTCAAGTAGATGATTTTGATGGAGTTTTGTTCACTGAACTGGATGGTTTGGTCATGGAGCAATCATCGTTCTTCTATACGACATCATCAGCACAAACTTCAGATAGAAGTGAAGTGTTTGAATTTCTTCACATATGTGCTTCACAGCTGTGAACCACATATGTAGAAAACTTCATCAAAAATAGTAGCAATGATAGAAGTCATCAGAAGTGTTAATTTCACATTTATTAAATACAGATCGTTCATATGTGAATACTCTCCATTTTAGGTTGGTTTTTGTTGCACAATAGTATTTTTAATAGTTGAGATCGTGAGTCAATTGAAGCTAGACCACTATGGAAAACATGAAATCATTGGATGGACGTTTCATCCTATTGTGGGACTTCTCAGCGGTACGCAGCCAAGCTGTCAATTGTATTTCGTGCTTCCTCTTAGATGTCGAGGTCTTTATAATCCAGTTAACCACCAAAAAAGAGGGAGAGTAAGAAGCCTTGTCTGACACTAGTCCTTACCTACAATGTGTCTGTCAGCTGTTCTCCACGCACCACTTTGCTCTGTATTCCGCCGTACGAATTGCAGATGATTTTGACGATCATTTCAGGTACTCCATGGTGTCGAATAAGTCTCCATAAAGTTCTTCTATCCGCACTGTCAAATGAATAATCAAGGATGTTGGTGTATGGTGACAAATTCCATTCATTTGATTGCTCAACAATGATCTGTAGTGCCATGATTTGGTCTGTGAACGATCGATTCTCATGGAATCCGATATGTTGATCTCGAAGTTGGGCGTCTACTCATTCATTCATCTGCTTGTCAGCTCTAATACTCATCTTCACTTTCTCGTTTGCTTTTGTGTATTCAGCTTATGCCTTGACTTTCTCTGCTCTTGTCTGAATCAAAAACAGGGTTTTCAAGGAGATCCATTCCTTATGATGATGATTCTCAAGACCCAACACCTTTTGACAAGTTGAAGTTAGTTCTTCTTTGTTCTCTTTCCAGTTGTTCTACATAGTAGTTTATTTTTTCTCTGAGTAGATCTTGTAAGACTTTGAACCTGTTGTTAAGAGTTATCATGAGTTCGTTGAGTTTGCCCGTATGTCGAAGGAAGGCTGCACTGAACATTTGTATTGCTGTTTCTCCAGTTGCCTAGTACTTTTTAGCTTCAGTTTCAACCACTAGATGCTGATCTAAAGCAATGACTGCTTCTCTTTTTGTTCTCACGTCTTCCATTATTCTTTTGAATTTTTTAGTGATGCATAATACTTATTCTGACAGATATATGTAGAATGCATCAGCAATTGGAAGTGAAATGTCTGCCAACAAAAGAATGAGAAGATTGATTTGAAGAGAATAGGAAGGGAAACAGAGAGCAGATGTAATAACTAAAGTATTAGAAGAACCATGAAGCATGTAAAGGAAATTGAAGGAAGATATGCAAATAATGTTTTTAATGTATGGTTGTCGTATCTAATGAAGACATTCCATAGTAATAATTTAAACAGTTATCTGGCCTTGTATGCTTGATCAATACCATGTGATCGATCTGGCTTTTATAGTATTGTCCTCTGAGACCCATATAGCCTTGTTAATGCATGTATGCTGAATTTTGTTGGATGCACACAAATTTGCAAATCTTTCGTCATTCTCGTTCATATCTCCTAGTCCATGTTGTTCCGTGATACCTCCATATCCGGTGTTGTCCATTCCGACTTTGGTGTTTAAGTCTCCTAACAGGGTAACCATGTTTGTTCCTGAGCACTTCGCCATGATTGTTTGCAGCCTCCCATAGGACATCTCGTCATCGTTGTTGTTGCTATCATTGGTGGGTGCATGGCATTGGATAACATTTATTGTGGTCCCCTCCTACTTTGTTTTGAATGATGCTTTGATGATTCTGGATCGATGAGATTCTCATCTTATAAGTGCATTATGTGCTTCTTTGGACATTATCGGTGCGACGCCTTGCGTGTGCAAAGGATTTTTTCCTTCATAATCAAAGTACAACAACATCTTTCTCGAACCTAACCTTTTCTGTCCAGCTTGGGTCCAATGGGTTTCTCTGATCCCAAGTACTACCGAGTTATATCTCCTCACTTTTTTGGTTATTTGACTAATCATCCCGGTCTCTCATATTGTTAGAATATTCCGTGTACCTATAAAAATTATTACCTTGGTTGTTAGAAGGGGGCATCTGCCACGTGATTCCCGAAGTATCTCATCTGTCATCATGGGTAGTTACAATTCCTCTGAATGAAGATCCTTGAACTTCCAATGTAGAGTCTAAGTGATTTAAACATTTTTTTCCTGGTCAGAGTATTATCTAGCAAAGTTCTTTTTCTATGGATTGAGGTTGTTGACTCCATACCAAATCCTTCTCCTTTATCCAGACCTTGAATCGTCAGTAACCTTATAAGGACTACAGATAGAGTTTTCAAGACTATTTATCATTCATAAATCAATATAATACCCAATCCATAAACAATATGACCAAACGATACAGTTTAATTTTAATCAATAATTAAAAAAGTAACTTATATTTATATTACTTAAATAAATGATACCTATAAGATTATTATCTTATGAGTAGTTTGTATATAAATCAATAAAAATAAAAAATAGAACAATTTGTTATCAAAGTTAAAAATCAATCTTTTTAATGGAATAAAAATTATTCCGATTAAGTCTTAACAACAATGAAATTTATGATTAAAATTTAGATCAATTTTTTTATTATCCGATGTTACTATTATAAACTAATATTTTATTGAAATTCTTTCCCTAATGTGAAATGATTGTATCTAAGAGAAGTTTGTGAAAGATTATTGAATAATGAACTTACGTACATACATACATACATACATACATACATACATACATACATACATACATACATACATACATACATACATACATACATACATACATACATACATACATACATACATACATACATACATACATACATACATACATACATACATACATACATACATACATACATACATACATACATACATACATACATACATACATACATACATACATACATACATACATACATACATACATACATACATACATACATACATACATACATACATACATACATACATACATACATACATACATACATACATACATACATACATACATACATACATACATACATACATACATACATACATACATACATACATACATACATACATACATACATACATACATACATACATACATACATACATACATACATACATACATACATACATACATACATACATACATACATACATACATACATACATACATACATACATACATACATACATACATACATACATACATACATACATACATACATACATACATACATACATACATACATACATACATACATACATACATACATACATACATACATACATACATACATACATACATACATACATACATACATACATACATACATACATACATACATACATACATACATACATACATACATACATACATACATACATACATACATACATACATACATACATACATACATACATACATACATACATACATACATACATACATACATACATACATACATACATACATACATACATACATACATACATACATACATACATACATACATACATACATACATACATACATACATACATACATACATACATACATACATACATACATACATACATACATAATTACTTACTTACTTACTTACTTACTTACTTACTTACTTACTTACTTACTTACTTACTTACTTACTTACTTACTTACTTACTTACTTACTTACTTACTTACTTACTTACTTACTTACTTACTTACTTACTTACTTACTTACTTACTTACTTACTTACTTACTTACTTACTTACTTACTTACTTACTTACTTACTTACTTACTTACTTACTTACTTACTTACTTACTTACTTACTTACTTACTTACTTACTTACTTACTTACTTACTTACTTACTTACTTACTTACTTACTTACTTACTTACTTACTTACTTACTTACTCACTCACTTTTCTTACTTACTTACTTACGCCTGTTACTCTCAGTGGAGCATAGACCGCCGACTAGCATTCTCGAACGCATTATTTCCTCGGCCTTCCTTTCTAGTTCTATCCAATTATTGTTCATTCTGCTCATGTCTGTCTCCATTTCTCGGAGTAATGTGTTCTTTGATCTTCCTTTTCTCCTTTGACCTTGAGGATTTCAAGTGATGACTTGTCTTGTGACTCAACTAGGTGCTTACCTCAATGTGTGTCCTATACACTTGCAGCGTTTCTTCCGTTGAGATCTGGTTTGTTCTCTTCCATAGTAGGTTGTTACTAACTGCTCAATGCTTAAGTTTATTGGTAAAAATTTCAAGCTCAAACAACAATATGAAAGAGCGTCGGAAGGACGAAAGAAAATACTTCTATCACAATTCAATTTGAAAGAGATTCTGCATTAGAGATAATCAAGAGCAGACTTTTAAGATCTTTGAGAAAATGTCATATTCTTCGGTCATCCTAGTCTTGTACTAATATATACACTACCTTTATGTATGTTTAAGTCGCTGTCAAAGGGAGAGAATCAGAGGTGAGTAGGAAGGTTAATTGACTAACCGAATCGAATGTACATTGACAAGTTGTTCATAAATCCATGTCTCACTCAGTAAATTGAGACTGGTTTTCAATCAGTGGTGTTGCATTTTTTTCCTCAGAAAGTTAAACCAAACATTGGCTAATAGTGTGTGCCTGTCAGTATATATCGCTTATTATTTAGCCTTGAAACAGACACGTATGACAGGTTACATTGGTAGCACGAAAAGACCATTTTCGAAAAGTGTTTCCGAATATTGCCTTGTCGATATGTCAAAAGCTTTATGTAAATCAGTCAGCAGTTCAATTCCTAACTTTTATACTCGATAATATATCTACTTTACTCTTTTTTTATTCTTTCCATAATTATTCAGTAGCTATTATTACAATTCTTAGTTATTCTATTCTTCATAATCTTTAAATGAACAATCATTACTTATCTACAAACTATTTTCATCTTAAACTTAGCTATTTGACACCCGTCAGCAAGTTGTATCTGTTATCATGAGTGAGCTGATAGTATTCTATCTGCTCTAAGAATGACCTGACATATATAACATTGATCACCACTCAGTGATCGACCAATTGTAAATACATCTCAGTCCTATAGGAGGTCACTCGTGGGCCGGATAGCTCAGTGGTAACGTCTGTGTCTGTGAAGCTGGGTGACATGTGATCAAATCCGTCAGAGTGCATCCGTTCCCTCGAGATTACAGATACACCTTGCTGACGAGTGCCAAGTAAAACGAAATCTAGGTTCAGGGTTTCCTGTTGACTACCTCCAAACACCAATTTAAATACTAATATTTTTTAGTAGCACAATTTCGTCAATTATGCATTAAATGATATTTATAAAACAATGACAGATAAGCAAATTAAGATTATGCTGTGAATATAAATGGAAGGTAATAATTAATTACAGAGAATAAAACAGATTCTAGCTGACAAGGAAATTAGGGAAAGACTATGGAGATGGAAATGACAGAAATCAAACTGCATTATGAAATGAGCTGTAACATAGAATCCTCAAAACAAAAGGAAAACAGGCATATCAAAGAACGAATTGTATCGGAAATGTAAGGCAGACATCAAAATAATAAACAGCGATCGAAAACAACTGAAAAGGAGAGCCGAGGTCAAAGTTAGCTGAATATTGCTGACCGGCGACCTTCGCTCTACGAAAGGTGACAGGCGTAAGCAAAGGGTAATCACTTAAACATATATCTGAAGTAGTAGAATTTACAATCTTCAAGTTCATCACTTAATATGGATGATTTGAGAACTTTTAAATTTTGTTGTAAGTGAAACTATCATTTTGGTCCTCTAGGTGGTCTATTATTTTTTTACATAAACTTTGATCTAAGGTTATTCAATCCATCATCAGTATTCTGGTTAGCGTTTTTCTAGCGAGTTATTTTTCTACGGGATGGGGCCGCTAACCACATTTCCAACCCTCCTCTTTTATCCGGGTTTGAGGTCAGCAGTAGCCCCAAAGGGGCTCAAGGCGGAGTTACCATCATCATGAGATGATGATAATGATCATGAAATAATAAACAAAGTATATATAGGTTATACATACTTCGCTTTTCATCCCCTCTTCAGAGATGATTATTTGTAACTAGCAACAAAGGTTCTAATTTTTACAAACCTCAGTAATCTTCCACTTCAGTCTTCTTAGTAAATTCAAGTATTTTCAATGCAATTAAGAAATTTTCATTTCGTATGTGTGAACAAACTGTTGTTTATGGTCGGATAATGATTTAGTGGTTTAGAGATTGAGCGTTTGAACACACAAAATGGGAAGTCCTGAGTTTGATTACTGCATGAGTAGTCCTCACTAAGCACAGTTGATAAGTTCCATATTTGGACGAAACAGCTGTTCAATGCTTTGTGGCTTTCGATAGTGACATGGCTAAGATCAATTCTTGATTCATATGAAGGATATTACGCAACCTTCACAAAATCCTGTGATGAAACATTATTTTTAATGAAGAACCCTTAAGAGATATTTTCAAGACTATTCATTTGATACCAATATAAAAAGAAATCATTAGATGCTAGTTTCTTCCTACGTAGGACATACTATCGGCTTAGTAGTAGATTGAAAAGGAAAGTTTAGAGAAGGACTAATTAAGTTACAGTTTACCAATTTGAGCTACTTCGAGAATTGCAAACGTCACAGTTAAAATCTAATGAAATTTAAAATCCATAATTGTTGACTGTATGTGAAATAGTTCAAAGTCAGTCACAATGACATAATTTATTTCATGCCAACTCCTTAATATTTATCCCATGGTTTCATTTCTTATTCTCAAACAAACATTATCATTGATTAGATTTACTACTACTACTACTACTACTACTACTACTACTACTACTACTACTACTACTACTACTACTACTACTACTACTACTACTACTACTACTACTACTACTACTACTACTACTACTACTACTACTACTACTACTACTACTACTACTACTACTACTACTACTACTACTACTACTACTACTACTACTACTACTACTACTACTACTACTACTACTACTACTACTACCACTACTACTACTATTACTGCCGTAGTGAACGAGATCACGAGTGGGGATAATCGAATGTATTGGAACACAAAATTACAAAGAATCTTAGTAGGATCTGAGAACCATACAGTGAATATTTCATTTGCAAAGTCTCAATCACTTGTCACTATAGGGTTGTGGAGATTATAAAGTTTTTTGAATAAAATCATGAACTTATTGATGTTAGATCACCAGTGAAAACATGGAATCACTGGACGGCCATTTCGTCCTATTGTGGGACTCCTCAGCAGTGCGCATCCACGATCTCGCTCACGGGATTCGAACCCAGGGCCTATCAGAGCTGATCCGTGTCGGGTAGAGACAGGTATCTATCTCAGTACAATGGAAGGTGGTCGCGCGATTTCGTGACTTGGTTGAGGTTAGACATTATACCATTGGATGCGGGCTCATTGGTCTAGAGGTGGAGCGTTAGCGCGCGAGGCTGAAGGCCCTGAGTTTGAATCTCGCGAGCCGGGGTCATGGACGCACACTGCTGTGGAGTCACATACTAGGATGAAACGGCCGTCTAGTGCTTCCAGGTTTTCAATGGTGGTCTAACACCAATCAGTTCATGATCTCAATCAATCAACTGTCTCAAATCTGACTGCTTCTTTTGCAAATATCAGTTTATCGTCTCAGAGTTCAATGTTCCTGCACTTCCATGCTAATTGCTTTCCATTCCCGTTCTGTCCTCCTTCATGTTCTTCAGCTTCTGTTGCTAGACATTCTACTCCTGACAGCGTTATATACTACTTATGTCGATATAAGTAACATAAACCACACTACCACTGATAACAATATTTTATCCCATCTTTATATTATTTTTTCTTACTTGGAATGACCTTTTATCATTATGTTTTTTCTCCTGGTAACCATCTTGAATCAATTTCTGTCATATATTTTTCTTTGAAAAAAATACTGTTCACATGTTTCTAAGCTAATCTAACATAAATATTGACAACAGGAATTTTCCACAAAAAAAAACAACAAAACAAACATCATTCCAATTTGACAGGAATATTGTTGTTTCTGACTGGTCACATGAGTCTTCAAGATTACTATGTGAGATATTGATAATGATAATAATAATGTATCAAAATAGAATTCCAGTCGATCTTATATAAACTTAAATCATAAATAATTAAGTTATGTACTTGTGATCTGAATTTGTTATGATAAAGGAATAAACTATGCAATTAGAAAAGGGTTTTAATAGTTGGGTGCCTGAGTCACTTGAAGCTAGATCACTATGAAAAATCTGGAAGCACTAAATGGTCGTTTCGTCCGATTGTGCGACTCCTCAGCAGTGCTCATCTACGATATCAATATATTTATATGACGATGATTGTTTACTGATTGTTATGTATAACTGTATTAGTGTAATTGAATAATGATTAATTGAGTGAAGAAAATTCATGAATGTAAGCTCCTGAATGGATGGGTTTGTAATGTCAGTTGCTTTGTTAAACCCACATAAGTTATTCTAGCTTTTGGACAAGCCAATTTATTCATCCTTCTTGAGCTACATTATGACCTTGTTGAATAATCGCTTACCAATTTTGACTGTTTTTATATGAGTGGGTATATATGTGCCCTTCTTATCCTATCCATCACGTATCTGTAACGTATTTCTATCAGATTACGAATATCGATTAGCACTTGAATAAATGAAGTTGTTTCACATATCTTTTCAACTGAGAGTCATTTCACCTCGCTTTCTCATCATCGTTTCTCCGATCTTTTGTCTAGATCAACGGTTGTATGAAATATACATATTCATGATTCATTTTAGTATTTGACTTGATTGCATTCGATAACAATCATACATACGATCAAATTAGAGTGAGAATTAGGGCTAACAAAGTTTTTAAGATATTGAACCATTGTAGTGAATGAATACTCAAGTTGAGGAAACTAATTTATTGTTTAATGTAAAATTACAAAGTATCTTTATAAATTATGAAAACTCTAAATTAAATACTTCATTTGCACATCTTTCATCAGTTGTACTTTAGATTCTTCATGGTATTTCCTCTCTGGGTTTTTTTCAGCTTAATCTTTTCAACCTTCTTTCGAAAGGCATTCCTATTTCGATTAGTGTAAAATATATCAGTGAAGAGTATATGGTTTTATACAGTATTGGAAAAGAAGAGAAGATGATAGAAATCTGAATAGGAAAATTGAAGTTAATTCGTATTTAGGCAAATAATGTTCAATAGTGAGTTAGCAGATGATTATGGATCAAACATTTATTTCTTGATGTCAAATACACCAAGCTGAAGATATTGTCGTGACTAATCAGTGTTAAATCTGCGAAAAGCTTTATAATTATAGAGAAAGACGGATAATCTGAATTCATTACGTCTTTATGTGTTCATCAACTCAGTTGATCCTGTGGAGGCAGTTACAAAAAGAGCACAAGTGGACATATTAGTCGTTGTATCTACAAAACATCCTTCCGGCTGATTAAGCAAAACACAGTTAAACAGGATTAGGAGTTATATTTTACTCAATTGATAGATTTTATTTATTTCAACACATAAACATTTGTACAAGGAGGTACAAAACAGATATGCACCACAGAAGTCATTCGAATCCTAAGAGGGCTGGAATAATGCCAGGTGCCCAAACCGAAGCGGGTGGTTTTCTTAGGGGGCACACCCAGAGCCTTCGACCTAAAGGTCTAATTCACAAGGCAGTAGAGTAACGTTAGGAGATTCGATCCCATGGTAGCCGGTGACCAACAATAGGTTCATACGCCATCTGTTTCCTTAGAATCCTGGAGCCCATGTACACCATTGGTTTGCAATCCGGGCTTTCCAACTCCCCTAGGTGGAATCTCCGTAACCTCAGACCCGGTTAAAGCGTCGGACATTCGCTTTTTATCCTCTCAATTTCGTAAACAACACCCCCATCTCGAGAAAGTAGTGAGTAGGACTTCCCTGACAGTGATTGTATGCACGTGGTGATGTGAGAGCATTTCGAGATAAAGACTGAGCTGACTCTTCCCACTCTCGGCTGTACCAGGACATTTGGAGGCGCAGAATATCAAGTTAAGATGAGTGAAGTTTACCAGGTTATTTGCTGTATTTCATCAAACATCCCAAATGATTTACATGTTCATCTTATGCATATTATGGAGTCTATCAAGATCTATTTATAAATCTCTATTACATGTTATATTCTTACATAATTTTCATAATCACTTATTTATTCTTATGTGAGCGATATCAAATTGATGTGTTATAGGAAATATTTGGTAATTCTCCTACGTCTGGCTGTTCTGCCTTTTAATTATGTGCTTATTATTATTGTAATTACTTCAGCCATATCCGTTTATTAATCATTGAACAATTTTTATAATCACATATGAAATTGTAACATTATTATTTAATACCAGCAATTAGTTTGTAGTGTGGCGTCGAGTCGCGGTTGACTATGATCACCACTACAGGAAGACTACGTGACTATTGTTAACCGATAAGATCCTCCGTAGACCAAATATCAGAAGGCAGTTGATGGCTGTAGTCGACATGTATTTGTTGGCAATCTCGTGATATCGAAAGAATACCGAGATCGTACCAGGTTACAAGTGTGGTTACTGAGCGTAACCGAATTCGTGCAAGGTCATAATCAACGGAAGAATGTATGTATTTTGGTACAGTTAAACAAACGAGTACGGTAAAACAATCCGTGGTACAATTGGTTATAATAATAATTGTTTCCATTACACTGATCGCGTTCTCTTGATAAAAGTAGGTCACTACAAGTTATCATTTTATAAATCTAAATGATTGAATGCTGATTCAGTAATTTAAAGGGTAAGCACTCGCAGAGTAACCTATGTGTTAGGGTTTGACCTTAGTGTTGTTTGGGACTGCAATTGATTAGTCTCTTATTAGTATATGAGAATCCTATACGGATTGTCTCGATATTGCCTTAAGTCACAAGCTTTTTAAACAAAGATGGATAATGGCTAGGAGTGGAATCCAGCTGGACGCGCGTTTCGTCCTATTCGGGACTTATCAGCTGGATATACCTGCATCCGAGTTGATGTTCACTCTGCGACTCAAACTCATTACTGTTCGCTTCGAATGCTATCACGTTATCCACTTAACTACTGATTCCTGAAATGTTACATTTTAATGCTTATTTTTCCGACAAAATATATAGATCGCTGTAGAAAATTTAATATTGATCACCTATATTTACACTGACGTGAATAAGATCAATTATAATATGAACACATATTTAACTTTTAATGTAAAGTTGAATGATGTATGATGTTCAGAAGTGAGTTGAAATTTGTGAAACAAATTTTTATTAGTTAAGTGGATAACGTGACAGCATTTGAAGCGATCGGTACTGGGTTCGAGTACTAGAGTGATCATCTAGCTGACGAGTCACAAATAGGACGAAATGCGCGTCCTGGATTTCATTGCTAGATACTACTCATCTTTGTTTATAAAGTTAATTATATACTGTTTCTTATCTCCATTATCTTTCCATTGCTCAATTTACTTTTTTCTATTACCATTTACGAAACGTTCTGTAGTTTAAAAATCCTAACTTCTAGAAGGATAGATGGTTCCATAAAAAGAAATATGTTTATAAAGAATACATGGACGGATCAGTACGTTCATTTTCGAAGCTTCACATGTCTTCAATATAAAATAAATTTGGTTAGCGTAAATAGCGAAATAATACCAATCCAGATTATTACGTCAGAAAATGCCTAATAGAAGGTAATAAAAAAGAAGAGATTCTGACTGAATCAGAAAAAATAAAACTTTACATCTGAGACTGGAGACATAGCGGGTAATATTTTGACACGTCGACTCAAAAGATCTGTTGAAAGGACGTTTCACACCGCCAAGCTATATATAATTTTCTCAACTAAACCAGTAGTTGCACAATAAATCAAGGATAGGTTGCCGATGATGGGCTCCTCCATGTGTGTATACCAATTCAACTGCTACTGAGGAACTACTGACTTAGAGGGTTTCATCTTTGCGTGTTCGTGAACATGTACCAGAAAAGTGTTACTAAATTGATCAACAGCACTAGCCTTTCTCACTTGGTAGATAGTGAACATCATATCAAAGTAGAGGAAGCTTTATCTGTGTTATATCAAGTTCCAAAACATCTACCTCAAGAAGCTAGACTGTGGCTACTCTACATAGTCGGAGCCATCTGCAATAACTCCAGAAGACGGGACTTATATATCTATAACAGGTATATCCGGGCTCTATATTTACTTTAGCCTACGACTGAATCACTGGATACCTAAAGTGATGATCATAAACCTCTTACCCACTTACCACATTTGTTTATATCTACCTTAATCTCCATATCTATCTTTTCCTAATCGCAAGAACCCTTTTTTTAACCGTAATTACCTTGATAAGAACCCTCTTATTACATATTATATTCACGCAACGATATTATTATTCCCCTACTATGCATTTTATTCACACGACATTCACAGCCGACATCTAATGGTGTTAATGTCTAATTTCAGCCGAGACAATGGTGGATGGTCGCACACTATCGTGGATTGGTTGAAGTTAGACATCCGGCTAATTTGTCTAGAGGTTAAGCGTTCGTGTGCAAAAGACTAAAGGTCCTGGGTCCCACTCATACATGCGGGTCCTCGAGGAGTCCCATACTAAGATAAGACAACCGTCCAATGTTTCTAAGTTTTCTATGGTGATGTAACATTGGACAATTCATAAGTTCATAATTTTCACAACCCTATACTTTTCATATCCTATTTCTTTTCTTTATTATCAATGTAGTCATGAATGTATCCATTTGAATTATTGCATAAATCTATATAGAATGAGAATAACAATCATCATTACAGAATATGGGATACATTTACATACAACTTGATAAAATATCATTCAATGATTTACTTCTATTATGATCTATGGTTAATCTAAAAGAAGAAAAACACAACACTCTACTATATTCACAATGATACAAATAGGCATTCTCTTAAAGTACATCTATCAAGATAATCATAATAATAATGAGATTGTGAATTAAGGCAATATCAAGGCATATGCACAGTATGCATTTATGCCAATAACAGACTGATCAATTGCAGTCTTAAACCTCAATGGGAAGATACAAGCGAAACAATACCAAGTGATTAAGATATATTGTTGATATGAAATAAAGGTTGACTATTCTCTATTTCAAAACAATCTCTCTTATTGAAAAGGTCAGTAAGTCAATGAAAAAATAAAAAGAGGCAAAAAAAACAAAAACAAATAATAATACTTTATTAAAAGAAGACTAGACATTCCTAAGGTGGTCTGTTTGAATACCGTTGCTAATGGTCCTTGTCATTTATCTTGATATTTTGAACAAGTTATCCGTTTCTTTGATTGTTTGTTTGAATGTATCACCATCATCATATCAATGAATTGGCATAACCTATTCAAGTGCATTTGTGAAAAGTGTATAGCCTTTCGTTGTACAAGTTACAAAAGGTGTCCAATCAGAGATTTCATGGTTGTTGGCAATATTCCATTAAAGAGAATCGATATTATTCAGATGTCCATTCCTGAACTGCTAACATCTAACTGGTGGTCACTCAATATGTTATCGTTAGGATCGATCAAGAAATAAGAAACGGAAACTCTCTGAAATACTTTGTGTTGAGAATTCTATATTGTACCTTAAATAGATAATATTGATTAAAGCTAATAATAATACTAAATTAACATCCTATGACTAAACTTCTATCCAATAAATCACATATCTCGTTCATTCTACATTCAACTGTATTCATTATTGTTCATTTAATTGTTTTACAACGCACATTAAATCAACTTGGTTTCATTTTACTTGTATCTTCCGATTGTTATTTAGGATTGCAATTGATCAGTCTCTTATTGATATATTTACATCCTATACGGATTGTCTCGATATTAGCTTCAGTCACAAGCTTTTTAAACAAAGATGGATAATGGCTAGGAATGGAATCCATCTGGATACACATTTCGTCCTATTCGGCACTTATCAGCTGGATGTATTTGCATCACACAGTTGTTGTTCACTCCAGAACTGTTATCCAGTACTGTTCACTTGAAACACTATCACATTATCCACTTAGCTACTGGATCCTGATAGCCATATGCTTTTGCAATGGATTCAATCGTTCCATTTCTCAATATTACAACCATTGAAGTCAATACTGGAAACTATTTCAATCATCTCAATATATTTCTACTCATCTAAAACAATCGAAACTTTGATTCAATTTAAACGAATTGGCTACATTATATCATAAACTTTCTCATATTATATAGGTGGATTATGGTCTTATCTAATCTTCATCCATAGTGAACACCTTAACAATGTAACTAATATAAAATAACCAATTTGTAGATTTTCTTCCCTGAAGAAGAAGAAGAAGAAAAAGTTTCATACATTGAGTCACGAAACATCAGAAAAATCGAAAATTTCTCTATTCATTACGAGGTTTAACCCAATAAATTAATTTATGATAAAATTATCCATTCAAACTATGGTAATAATGACAGTAATGTGACTATATGCTTAATATAAACGACAATCTATACAAATTCATACTTTCTAAAAGTTAGACAAAGAAAATTAAAAAGCTAGATATATATGTATATATATATACATAAATAGCAAACGGTACTGGGTTCGAGTCCCGGAAAGAACATCGACTCTGGTATGCCGGTACATCCAGCTGATGAGCCTAGAATTGGAGAGTATAACTCACTACAGTGTTTTTAAATATAAAATTCTTTTTTGACATATTTAAAGCTAACAGACTGTAATACATGAATGGTAGGATAAATAACAACAATCTTTAAGTAAAAGTAGCGAAACTGTGTGTTCGTAACATTAAAATATCTGTACGATATATAATGATTAAACAATATGACAACTGGAATTTCATTTGGACCCTCTTCTAGACTCATATCAATACTACTTTAATTATTGGAGAAAATAAGAACGTTTGAACACAAAATCTCATTAGCATCCGCTTCAATGAATGAGGTAATAGTAATAATAATGTGTCAGTATCCATTTACGACCGTTACACCCTCATGAAAGAGCATAGGCCACCCAACAACAATCTCCATCCAACTCTGTCCTCAACAATCATTTCGAGTTCTTTCAACTTACTACTCATCCTCTTCATGTCTCCTTCATATTCCTGACGCACTGTGCTCTTCGACCTCCCACTTTCCACTTTCCTTTCAGCATTCCAAGTTTGCGCTTGTCTCGTGATGCAGTTTGATGATTTCCGAAATGTGTGTCCTATCCACTTCCAAAATCTTTTCCTAATTTCTCTTTCAGTTGGAAACTGGTTTGTTCTCTCCAACACTAAGCTGTTACTCATGGTATCCAATCAACCGATATTGATTATCTTGTGTAGACAACTATTTATAAATATTTGTACTCGTCTCATCATGGTTGTGGTAGTTCTCCACGTCTAAGCTCCATACAATTGAATTCGCTGTCATCACATTCCTATTGAACATTGTGATATTGAAGCAGGCTGGGAGTTGTTTTGAGTTCCATCTGTTCTTCCACTGTAGGAATGCTGTCGTTGGTTTGCCAATCCTAGCCATTACATCTGAATCAAATCCACAGTGCTCATCGATGATGCATCTGAGGTATGTGAAATATTCCACATGTTCCAGAGTTTCTCCATCAAGTGTGATCCGGTTGGTGTTCTCTGTGTTGAATTTGAGGATCATGGTTTTGCATTTGTGTTGTTTGAGGTCTACTGATGCAGAGACAGCTGCTACACTATTTATCTTCATCTGCATTTGTTCATTTGTATGTGATAGAAGGGCCAGGTGATCTATGAAGTCTAAATCTTCTAATTATTTCCTAGCTGTCCATTGTATTCCGTGTTTCCTCTTAGATATCAAGGTTTTCATAATCCAATCAACCACCAGAAAATCATGATTTTTGTGAATGATTTTAAATCAAACGTCAATAGTTAACCTACTGAAGCATTATGAATATGGCAGAATATATATCAGGCAGTGACTAGATAGTTTAAACATTGTTTGCCTTAAATATTATATATAGTAATAAAACTAAACGTTGTTTTTACTGTCTTTGGCAGTTTTTTAGGGAAACACATTTTTGAGCTAACTGTACACCATTGGATGTTTCGTACTTTGTAGTACGTAATTGAAATTGCAAATGCAACAATCTCTATAAATCTCTTATTATTTATTCACTTGGTATTTTTTGGCTTGTATCTTCCCACTATCCATCATTGCTTATAAAAAGCTTATGAATTAAGGCGAAATCGAGGCATACGCACAGTCTGCAAATATGCCGATAACAGACTGATCAATTGCAGTCTTAAACCTCAATAGGAAGATACAAGCCAAACAATACCAAGTGAATTCAAATTCACCCCATTGCACAAGCAAGTGGCTATCAGGACTGGGTTCGAGTTCCACAGTGAACATCAACTCTGAGATGCAGGTACATCCAACTGACGAGTACTAGATAGAACGAAACGCGCGTCAAGCTGGATTCCACTGCTAACCACCATCCATCTTATTATTTATGTTATGCTATTTCAATATCATTATAAACTATTAAGATTTAGAAAAAAAATTTCCTCATTGAAATACATCCAGTTTCCTCGAAATGCTGTAGCAGGATGTTTAACTTGGGAAAAAATGTATTTTCTAGTTAGAAGGATTCTTTGAAGATTGATTGAATTGATAAAAGTATCATCAAAAACTTTTGAGGACTTAATCGATATTTTTCTCCTGAATTAGAACTTTTTAACAATATGAACCCAAGACGCTATCAGCATTTGGATTAAGGACTTGGATCAGTATCTTAATGTACAATTCTAACTTGATGGTAATTGTTTCGATTGCAGAATCTAGCTGAAATCCACCATTCATTACTTTTTATTAGAACTACATCGATTCAATAGTTTTGATGTTCAACGGTTCACTTAAAGACTCATAGATCTTTGTTCGATTCCCAAAGAGATCATGAATGAGTACTGTTAAAGTGTCTTATTTCAAGACAAATCTCTAACAAATCCTTTATGCTTTTCAATTGTAACCCAACTTTAATTAATCTATGATCCATACAATCTACAAATTGTATTCTATTTTAGGTTTCATCTAACCACACAGGAAATAATTTTCAAAAAATCAATAAACGTATCTGTTCTTTTGCTTTGTTTGTTTTTGTTTTTGTTGTTGTGGTTGTGGTTGTTGTATAGTTACCGACTTAATCTTATCAACAGTTACGTAACTAATCAACTATAGTTCTTAATGACGTATTGCAATAGGATAACTAAAAACAACACAAATGAGTTATTATAGGAAATTTTATAAAAGATTTATTAGGATGATGGTTTTTTTTATTGAGATCATGAACCGATTAATGTTAGACCATCGTTGGAAACCTGGAATCATTGGACGGCCATTTCGTCCTATTGTAGGACTTCTCAGCAGTGCACTTAAGTGTTGGCGCGCGAGACTGATAGGTCCTGGGTTTGAATCCCGCGAGGTGAGGTCGTGGATGCGCACTACTGAGGAGTCTCACAAAAGGGCGAAACAAACGTCCAGTGCTTCCAGGTTTTTTATGGTCGTCTATCTTCAATTGACTCATGATCTCAACTACTGAAATTACATAAAAGTAAATGCAATTCATAATAATTATCAAGTTACCAGTGAAATTATGTTACAGTGATTTTGTTGTGAACGACAACATCAATGTGGCGAACCAAATGTATTCGAATACATAACTACAGAACATTTTAATAAAATTTGAGAATCATACAGTTAATATTTCATTTGCAAAATGTCAACCAATTGTCTCAGCCTTCATTGTTCCTTTGTCTTCACACCAATTATTCTCTGTTTTAATTCTTTTGGATCTTCTTAACCTTCTTCCGCCAGGCATTCCACCTTCGATTGATGATACATACTACTTCTATCTGCCGACATCAGTAGTATACACCACAATATCACTGTTAAGTGTTTATCTGACAAAACTTTTAAACGGATTGGATGAAAGATCAGCAAATCGGAACATGAACGACAATATTGGCAGAAACAATAAATTCACTGTATTTTGCCTCTTTCTCTTCCACTATGTACATAATAGAGCCTATCAGTAAAGAATCAGTCGTACACTGTGTTCTGGACACTTTTGGAAGTAACGAATGAAGTAAGTGTATCCAATAAAGTTATCGTTTCGTATAACAAAACTTCGAAGTAAATCATTGATATCATTGGTCAATATTGGTATCTTTAATCCATACAATAAACACAGCTTAAATAGTTACTAAGGCTATGCACTAAGAATGTTCAATTCCAATTTAACAGGAAGTTACACTCTCATTCTGATAATACAACTATGAATAATCTTTTAAGATCTATCCTTACCGACATATTTATTAAAAATTTAGGAAGAACTAAACTGTTCATTGTCATTAACGATAGTACACTTTATTAAATCTATAGTAACGATAGTAACGACTAATATCATGCAAATAAAATACCTAAATCTTTTCATTAATTCTATCCCAATATTAAAATTAACAATGGAACATGAACGAAATGATATATTCTACCTTCTTGATTTAGATACTTTCAGAAGAAAGAATGGAACTTGGTTATGTATATATCGGAAAGAAATCTGTAATGAACAATACTTAAAAACGCTCTACTAAAGAGCCAGAAAGTTATCTTCAACAGTAAGGCTTGTAGATGAGTATGCAAAAGATTATGAGCAAACATAGTAACGAATTCTTAAGATGGAAGAATGGACACTTGTTGTAACGTGAAATGCTGTTGATTGGACCAAAGACGCGTAAACACGCAGCTGGGTCTCAAGAAGAAGCATAAACGTCCTCAACATACCAGATCCTACGAATCTGCTCAAAGGGGAGGTGTTAGCGAGACATAGACTGGATTAAAGCATGCTCAATGCATGATTGCTTTGGTGCACGCTGATTGGCTAATTCTTATCCAATCAGCACTAGTCGATAATTGGAGAATACTCTAGAATCTTCTCATGTGAAAACTATATATATACTAACGTTTTCTCTATTGTGCATTTTACTTCCATCTAACCTTGCTATTTGGAATATAATCTCTTTCCTGTTCAACCGTGTTCTGATTTGGGGACTTGTCGAGTGAATCGGTGTCCAAGAATACTAAGCAATAGGAATAGCTGGGTCATAACGGTAAGAAAGAGATTATAACAACACTTGAAGAGAAGAATGTTTAGATTCAACAGTCACATAAATATGATCAAACAATAAAGAAGTGGCTTACATTAAGTCATGATACATTAGAAATACTATTTTGGCATGTCATTACAATTAAAAGGCTGAAATCTTGGTTTATATTCAAAAAGATTCATCATTTATCATTTACTGTTATGATCATCTTTCATAACCTATTTTCCAAATAAATATAACCATAATTTTGCAGGCATATTTATGTACATTCAGTGGACAAGTTTCAAATAAGATGAAATGCATCCCCTAGATTCCCTTTTCGAACCTGTTCTTTTCTAAACTGTTCAAAGACATTCTAAACCAATTGCCTTAAACAATTCTGAAAAAGGACACTATTGACTTCATTCACATTAAACAGAACTTAGTCATTATCCATTGAAAGTAACAGTGGGTTATTAACTGAACGTATTAACTTATATATATAGCTCAAAAAGAAACAATGAGAAGTGCAATGAGTTCTCTGTTTTCTTCAAAGAATATCGGTTTCTTGCATAATAAATTATCTGAGATTATTTGATAAACTCATTGAGAAAACAGTTTTAATTATGATTGTAATCATGAGTCGAATTAAACTAGGAAACTATTGGGAATCCAGAAACACTGAATGACCATTTCGTCAAAGTATAAGACTCCTAAGCAGCCTGCATCCATGATACCACACATTGAATTTAAACCCTGAACCTTCGATCTCGTGCGTGGACACTTACTTTCTAGAAAACTGAGTTGGCATCCAATGTTGTTAATGTCTAACTTCAATCGATCCATGATCATACACATGAAAAAATGCAGAAGAAGACAATTAGTGTAGCAGCTGTCTCTGAATCAGTAGACCTCAACATACACAAATGAAAAAGCATGATCCTCAAATTCGACACAGAAAACACCAATCGGATCACACTTGATGGAGAAACTCTGGAACACGTGGAATATTTCACATACCTCAGATGCATCATCGATGAACACAGTGGATTTGATTCAGATGTAATGGCTAGGATTGGCAAACCAACGACAGCATTCCTACAGTGGAAGAACAGATGGAACTCAAAACAACTCCCAGCCTGCTTCAATATCACAATGGTCAATGGGAACGTGATGACAGTGTATTCAGTTGTATGGAGCTTAGACGTGGAGAACTACCACAATCATGATGAGACGAGTACAAATATTTATAAATAGTTGTCTACACAAGATACTCAATATCGGTTGGTTGGATACCATGAGTAACAGCTTAGTGTTGGAGAGAACAAACCAGTTTCTAGCTGAAGTAAACACTAATAAGAGACGTTGGGAGTGAATGGAACACACATTTCGGAAACTTGTAATGGTGAAAGGAAAGTGAAAAGTGGAATGTCGCAGGGCACAGTGCGTCGGAAATATGAAGGTGACATTAAGAGGATGAGCAGTAAGTTGAAAGAACTCGAAATGATTGTTGAGGACAGAGTTGGATGGCCTATGCTCTTTCATGAAGGTGTAACAAGCGTAAATGGATACTGATACATTATGTTTACTGTTACCTCAATCATTGAAGCGGATGCTAGTGAGATTTTGTGTTCAAACGTTTTTATTTTCTCCAATAATTAAAGTAGTATTGATATGAGTCTAGAAGAGGGTCCAAATGAAATTCTAGTTGTCATAGTGTTTAATCATTATATATCGTACAGATATTTTAATGTTACGAACACACAGTTTCACTATTTTTGCTCAAAGATTGTTGTTATTTATCCTACCATTCATGTATTACAGTCTGTTAGCTTTAAATATTTCAAAAAAGAATGTTATATTTAAAAACACTGTAGTGAGTTATACTCTTCAATTCGAAGCTCATCAGCTGGATGTACCTGCATACCAGAGTTGATGTTCATTCCGGGACTCGAACCCAGTACCGTTTGCTATTTATGTATATACATATATACATATATATCTAGCTTTCTAATTTTCTTTGTCTAACTTCTAGAAAGTATGAATTTGTATAGATTGTCGTTTATATTAAGCATATAGTCACATTACTATCATTATTAGCATAGTTTGAATGGATAATTTTATCATAAATTAACTTATTGGGTTAAACCTCGTAATGAATAGAGAAATTTTCGATTTTTCTGATGTTTCGTGACTCAATGTATGAAACTTTTTCTTCTTCTTCTTCTTCAGGGAAGAAAATCTACAAATTTATTATTTTATATTAGTTACATTGTTAAGGTGTTCACTATGGATGAAGATTAGATAAGACCATAATCCATCTATATAATATGAGAAAGTTTATGATATAATGTAGCCAATTCGTTTAAATTGAATCAAAGTTTGGATTGTTTTAAATGAGTGGAAATATATTGAGATGATTGAAATAGTTTTCAGTATTGACTTCAATGGTTGTAATATTGAGAAATGGAACGATTGAATCCATTGCAAAAGCATATGGCTATCAGGATCCAGTAGCTAAGTGGATAATGTGATAGTGTTTCAAGTGAACAGTACTGGATAACAGTTCTGGAGTGAACAACAACTGTGTGATGCAAATACATCCAGCTGATAAGTGCCGAATAGGACGAAATGTGTATCCAGATGGATTCCATTCCTAGCCATTATCCATCTTTGTTTAAAAAGCTTGTGACTGAAGCTAATATCGAGACAATCCGCATAGGATGCAAATATATCAATAAGAGACTGATCAATTGCAATCCTAAATAACAATCGGAAGATACAAATAAAACAATACCAAGTTGATTTAATGTGTGTTGTAAAACAATTAAATGAACAATAATGAATACAGTTGAATGTAGAATGAACGAGATATGTGATTTATTGGACAGAATTTTAGTCATAGGATGTAAATTCAGTATTATTATTTTTATTAGCTTTAACCAATATTATCTATTTAAAGTACAATATAGAATTCTCAACACAGAGTATTCCAGTGAGTTTCCGTTTCTTATTTCTTGATCGATCCTAACGATAACATATTGAGTGACCACCAGTTAGATGTTAGCAGTTCAGGAATGGACATCTGAATAATATCGATTCTCTTCAATGGAATATTGCCAACAACCATGAAATCTCTGATTGGACACCTTTTGTAACTTGTACAACGAAAGGTTATACACTTTTCACAAATGCACTTGAATAGGTTATGCCAATTCATTGATATGATGATAATGATACATTCAAACAAACAATCAAAGAAACGGATAACTTGTTCAAAATATCAAGATAAATGACAAGAACCATTAGCAACGGTATTCAAACAGACCACCTTACGAATGTCTAGTCTTCTTTTAATAAAGTATTATTATTTGTTTTTGTATTTTTCTCCTATTTTTATTTTTTTTCATTGACTTACTGACCTTTTCAATCATTGCGTTATTCATTTAGCCAACTGCTTATACACTGTGGTGAAGTTAAGGCGATTAAGGCGATATTGAGACAATAAGCGATTGATCAATTACGATTCGAAACATAAATGGGAAGAATCAAGTAAACAATACCAAATGAATCGTTATTACTGCTAAAAATATTCTTGATCTTCTATTGATTTAAAATGAATAATAGTAATCATAACATAGTTAACTATTGTCTTTTGAATGGGATTGTATTTAGCTTCTGATTAAAGTTAGACTTATGTAACCAAAAAACCCTCAGTTACAAATCTATTTTGTATTGCGTCATTTATGCAATTTCCTTCTGTCTCTATGCTTCTCTCTATCTCAATCTGACTTTATTTGCTTTATTTATTTTAAAGTGATAACCATCTTGTTTTAATTCACTTATCTCAACCCCCATTTTTTATTCTTAATTGTTATTCATTTATGTTTAACTACCAAACGATCTAAAATGAATTCACGTTATTCTACTTTATTCATTTCGCCCTAATCTATTCAAGATAATAAAATGAATCAAATTTATGAAGCATTAATAATCAGTTGAAACATTCAAAGTTATGTAATATAATACTGGTCGTCAATATAATACATTTAATGAGAGTATTAGGAAGTTACAAACTGTTAGTATAATCAGACACTATGTTTGTTTAAGCAAAGATGGATAGTGATTAACAGTGGAATGCAGCTTGACGCGTGTTTCATCCTACTTAGCACTCGTCAGATGGAAACACCTGCATCTGAGTTAATGTTCACTGTAGAACTCGAACCTAGTAACATTCATTTCAAACACTATCACGTTATTCACTTAGCTACTGAGTCCTGATAGCCACTTGCTTGTGCAATCGGGTGAAGTCTAATTCACTTAGTATCTATTGTTTACTTGAATCTACTGATTGATGTTTAGGACTGCAATTGATCAGTCTCTTATTATTATATGTGCATACTGTGTGTATCGCCTCGATACTGCCTGAATTTACAAGCATGATAAGCAAAGATGAATAGTGACTGATCAATTACAGTTCTAAACATCAATCGGTAGACTCAAGTAAAACAATACCAAATGAACTATGTTTGTTTGTTTGTTTTAATACAAAATGATCGAATAAGACAATCTTATTCATCTCTTCTATATTTAATACACCTTTCGATAATGATGGGGTTAACTTTAATGAACCCACCAAGAAAGAATGATTCCGTAAACTCCAGTATGTGTTTGTGTGTGTGTATAATCGACAAATGGATCCTGATCAGTTTGATGAATACGCTGATCTTCATGAATGATCATAATTTATGTAACCATTGATAGTAAATTAAACAATCTGTCTGTCTGTATTTCATTGGTAAATACAAATACAAGATCTTAAATGATCAAGTTGATTTATGGATACTAGTGGTTAACAGTTACGTAATGTCTCCCATAAACTATAAACTATTAAATGACGTGATTATTATCATTATAATGATTACTGTATAGATAGATTATGTCATATATTACTTAACAACTAATCTAACTAAATACTAAATCATATTTTGACATGATCAGAATCAAATTAACATTAACGAATTTTTGTAATGACGTCAGTAACCATGTAATTTATTTGTCAAGATGTAATAATTATGGTTTAGTGATATAAGAAATATTTCATAGATGAAATATGTGTTGGGAATCTATCATTTATACATTACTCAATTTTATAACAAAATAACCAAACAGTTAATAGTCGAGATCATAAGTTAATTGAAGATAGACTACCATAGAAAATATGAAAGCATTGGACGGCCATTTCGTCCCACTGTTGAACTCCTCAGTAGTGCGCATCCACGATCCCACTCCTCGCGAGATTCGAACCCAGGACCTATCAGTCCCGCGCCAACTTAACTACTGAGTCGTCCCATACTAGGATGAAACGGCCGTCCAGTGCTTACAGGTTTTCAATGGTGTTCTAGCTTCAATTAACTCATGATTTCAATCTGTGAAAACCATGTTTGTTTGTTTTTTATTCATATTCAATGCAATCTCTATTTCAAGAGTAATAAAATGTAAACTTTTCACCTAATATAAGTTTATTATAAGAGTTACATTGATTAATTAAGACGAATCATATAATTAGATGATATTAGAAACTAATACTACTTATTTATAAATAATTAAAGATGAAGGGTTTCGGTAATTCATAAACTATTGAAAGTAGACTGACCTGAATAAGGTATACATTTAACTATTATGTAATCTATGAAATTTATAAATGACTGAATGTATAAATATACTTGATTCATAGAATTAGTTGTTCTCTTTTTATGAGGGATAGGATGAGGGATTTTCCCATCGACCTCTTATATGATGTTAAAGGTGAAGACTTAATAGGTTATTAATTAATAGTGAAATATTAGTTTAATATACCTTAAAAATGATTAGATTACATAAAAGAAAGTTTATAACTTGTATTAACAATTACTTATGAGGTCAATTAAATAAATAGAAAAGTAAATGACTACCAGTATTGTAACATAGTTTTACAGATATCATAAATTTTATTGTTCATTGATACCCCCCACCCCAAATGCCGTGAGGGGAGGGAGAAAAAAAATCAGCTCTCCCTCTCGAAATCCTCTCATATGACCATTCGTATACAGTCCCTGCCTACTCACTGCCCTCTCGTGGCAGGAGTGTTGTTTACGAAACCGAAAGGATGAAAAGTGAATGTCTAGCGCTTTAACCGGTTCAGTGGACACAAAGGGTTTACTTAGCGGCGTTGGGGAACCCTCATTCCAAACCAATGATGTACATGGGCTTCTGAAGAAACAAATGGCGTATGAACCAATTAATGGTCACCGGCTACCATGGGACTTCATCTCCTGACGTCGCTCCACTGCCTTGTGGATCAAACTTTTATGTCGAAGACTCCGCATGTGGCCTCCTGAGGAAACCGCATGCTTCAGTCTGAGAACTACAGCCCACACACCAATCAAGTGACTTGTGTGGCACATTTGTATTCAGTGACCTTTTTTTTTTACCAATATTTATGTGTTCAAATAAACTGTTCATTGATAAAATAAATGAACGAATCCAAGTGTAGATCGCTTTTATTAAATACAATGATGAATGAATCAAAAGTAAAGATAGCCATGAAAAGAAACCAAACAATAATTGACAGCTATTTCGTTCACTTAGGATTGAACTTTAAATCGTCAGATCTCGTAAAGAATATATTTTATTCAAACCTTTGATTTGGTATCCATAGATTTGCTATTCTGTCCTCAGTGTATTAGTAGTATTTTGCCATTATTATCCCGACAAGACTGAACTCTAACTTTCACTGCTTTCCACTGTAATCTATTGGACTTCATCAATAGTTTGCTATTAGTGAAGTGCTGATTAGTATTAGAGTAGTGAGTTAATGTAGACTTTTTAATAAACATGAAGTTCAGCGAACAGATCACTTTTCAACGAATTTATTATCAAGCTCTACAATCGTATACGAGAACACTTTTTAGTGTGGTTCTACAAAAGTGAAAGGAAAGCAGTTGGAAGTTTCATCCTAGAATATCTGATCGACTCTAATCATTCTATTTGTGTATAACATTCGTCCAAACTATCTAGATTTCTTAGTATCCAAATGCTTAAAATATCGGAAGCATTCACCATCTAGGAGCTTAAGCCTGAACTATGCGTACAAAAGAAACACGTTCTGTCATTATCGTTACCTTGGCCTTAATCTATTATTATTATTATTACATTTGTCCATTTTTGACTGAGATTATGAACCGATTGCTGTTAGACCACTATTGAAAAGCTGGATGCATTAGACGGCCATTTCGTCCTGTTGTGGGACTTCTCGGCAATGCGCATCCACGATCCCGCTTGCTGGATTCGAACCCAGAACCAATCGGTTTCGTTATAATTCGTCACTAACGTATAAATCTATTGTTATCGTTGATATTACGTAATCTAGTATCGTAATCTTCCGATTGCATCATCATGATTATCCCTTATTCATATATCTTCACGGAACTAATACATTAACACAAAACTATATATATATATATAAACGATTGTACGAGTGTGCTTAATGCTTAAATGTAGATTCTTTAATCACTTTTCAACCGAACACACATCCGCTAACTAGAGAAAGACGTCCAAGCTTGGAATAGGGGAAGTATATTCCGCAAACAGCCAGAAAACGTGTGACAACAATAAAAACACAAATCAAAACGTAAAGATACAGCACAAAAAAGTGCTTGAGGAGAGTTACAAAATAGTATACTGAAAGACACAATGGATCGATAGCATTCAAGATTCTCCCTAGTGAGAAATACGGCATGAAGATGGAAAAGAGCGCTTTTGGCGTGAAAACAAAGAAATTCAAATTTTCTAAATGAAACAGCAAAATACGGTCCTTTTTAAGTGAGTTCTGGGGACCTAACATCTCCAACAATCTCAAAGGATCTAACAATTTGGCAGTGTATGAAATTATGAAGTGTTATCTTGCATTCTATCTGAATTCGAACACTTCCAACAATTTAGATTAGCTGACACTACCTTAATTCAAGTTTTTATACTTATGAATGGTTTGTTATTATCGCATAGATGTATGTTTCAGAATTTCTTTCATACTTCAACACTACTCGTTATTTAAACGATCATCTCTCATACATTTATTATCATACTGTTAATGATTCAATCGTTATACAACCCTTTGATGAAACTAGAAATTCTTGAATACTTTACAGTGGTGTAACGTTCTTCCTTATTTCTACAATTGAAGAACATATGGAACTCAAAACAATTGTCTATTAACCAATACCAAATTCAGAATCTTCAATACGAACGTCAAGATAGTTCTACTGTACAGTACTGAAACTTAGAAAACTACCACAACCATCATCAAAAATATACAAGTATTTATAAATAGTTGTCTATTCAAGATACTCAACATCTATTGGTCAGAAACCATTAGCAACAGCCTACTGTGAGCGAGAATAAACCAGCTTCCGGTTGAAAAAGAAGTTAAGAAAAGACGCTGGGAATGGATAGGAAATACATTACAGAAATCACCAAACGATATCACGAGACAAGCGTAAACAGAGAATTCTGAAGATAAAAGAAAAAAGAGGAGTGCCAAAGAATACACTACGTCGGGAATTGGAAGCAGACATGTAAAAGATGAATAACAACTGAATTGGCTTGCTCAAGACAAGGTTAGATGGCGATTGTTGGTAGGTTGCCATTGCTCCTCGTGGAGGGGTAACAGGAGTAATTCAGTAACGTTCTTTATTACAATCCAATAATATATCTGATTAATCGTCATAAATAAAACTGTATAGGTTTAATCAATATCATCATTAAACAGATACATTTGCTTGTTGCATTGTCTAATGATCAGTGTTAGATATTCATGTTATTTATATAAAATTTAATATATCCATACTTCATTCCTTTACACACTGTTCAACTTCTCCCTTAATTAAAGATACGATAATAATAAAGTGCATTTAAGTAAAAACCTTCTATGAATGTAAATCAGATTATCAACAACACAAAAAATACATTTGACCTAAAATGGTATTTGCATATTTATCATTCATGTGCAACATGATAACTATTGAATAGAATTAGATTATGCCCTTAATAATAATAATATATTCCCATTTACGAATGATGCTTTATTAATCCGAATAACTGAATAACTAATAATAAGTAATATGATGAAATAAAGACTTACTTATTTACTTACATACATACATACATACATACATACTTACTTACTTACTTACTTACTTACTTACTTACTTACTTACTTACTTACTTACTTACTTACTTACTTACTTACTTACTTACTTACTTACTTACTTACTTACTTACTTACTTACTTACTTACTTACTTACTTACTTACTTACTTACTTACTTACTTACTTACTTACTTACTTACTTACTTACTTACTTACTTACTTACTTACTTACTTACTTACTTACTTACTTACTTACTTACTTACTTACTTACTTACTTACTTACTTACTTACTTACTTACTTACTTACTTACTTACTTACTTACTTACTTACTTACTTACTTACTTACTTACTTACTTACTTACTTACTTACTTACTTACTTACTTACCTACTTACTTACTTACTTACTTACTTACTTACTTACTTAAGCCTGTTACTCCTCGTGGAGGATCATAGGCCGCTCACTAGCACTCGCCATACAACCCTGTCCTAGGCAATTTTTTCCAGCTCTTTCCAGTTGTTATTCATCCTTTTCATATCTGCTTCTATTTCCCGATGTAATGTGTTCTTTGGTATTCCTCTTTTCCACTTTCCTTCAGGATTCCAAGTTAGGGCTTGTCTCATGATGCAGTTTGGTGATTTCCGTAATGTATTACCTATCCATTTCCATCGTTTTTTCTTAATTTCCTCTTCAACTCGAAGCTGATTTGTTCTTTCTTACAGTAGGCTGTTGATGATAGTATCCGACCAATGGATGTTGAGTATCTTGCGTAGACAGCTATTTATAAATACTTGTACCTTCTTGATGGTGGTTGTAATAGTTCTCCAAGTTTTAGCTCCGTACAATAGAACTGTTTTGTTCTTATTGAAGATTCTCACTTTGATATTGGTTGACAGTTGTTTTGAGTTCCATATGTTTTTCGACTGTAGGAATGCTGTCCTTGGTTTGCCAATACTCGCCTTTACATCTGCATCTGATCCTCCATGTTCATCGATGATGCTTCCCAGGTATGTGAAGGAATCCACATCTTCCAGAGTTTCGCCATCAAGTGTGATTGGATTGATGTTCTCCGTGTTGTATTTGAGGACCTGGGTTTGGCCTTTTTGTATGTTTGTACCATGAAACCATCTATCAGTCTAAAACAGATTGATTATTACATATTGATTGAGTACTGGGTGTAGGTACCTCAGTACGTTAGACAGAATTGAATGATCCCTGTAGATTATGTTTTTTTAAAACTTAAAATGACTAAGGTTTTCAACGAGTGGTGAGTGTTAAATCTCCTCTATTGAAACCATGATATAGTTTGATGTTAAACACATGTTAAAGAATGGAAGTGATTAGCAAGGAATTCGAATAAAATCAATAATTAGTGTACGATATATTATGGGGACATGAAAAGAATAACAAGTTTGAAACAGTGAAAGAATTCTGTTGCTTTATTAAAAAGAATGAAGATGTTTCAACGAGAAAACTTCTTTCTTAAGAACAATATTATTTCTTAAAGCTGTACAGTCGTATTTGTATGTAACATTTTACATTAAGTAGCCTATTGCAAAATAAACCACTATAACTGAATCACCTGGAATCCATGGACGACCGTTTCCTCATAGTACAACACTATTCAGCTGCGCTCGTCCATGATCTCACATAAGGGATTCAAACCCAAAACCTTCGGTCTCATGAGCGAAGGCTTAACTTGTAGATCACTGAGCTAGTATCCAACGGTGTTCATATCAAGCTTCAACTAATTTCAAGTTTACAATGAAGAATTCCAAGTGAGAGCTTGCCTTTATTTACTTTCTTTTACACTTATGTACTTCATTATAATCGAATCATTCAAAACAGAGTCAATTATTTTGACCTTCATTCATCATATTGATTGACATTAACAATGTAAACAAATTTACAATTGACACTTTTAACAAACATCTACATTATTTACAAAAAATAAACAAACAAACAAACTTCTCTCCCTCATGAACTTTTATACTAAACTATTCCAAGAGATTTAGTAGTAGACTTTGTAAATTGTTAAGCATTAAACAATCTCTATTGATGTGAATAATACATAACAATCTAAACTGTTGCATTGATTCAAAAGCTAAAGGGGATGTCATATGAATGACTGAAGTTTATGTAAGCAATTTTGTATGTTTTGACACTGTTATGACATTAAACAGTAAAGATTCTATAAATTACCTTTTGACCTTTATTCTAAAAACTTAATCTACAAGGTAGTTGGTTTTACCGTCTAGGTCTAATAGTCGGCATATAAATGGTGGTGCTGCTTTTCACAATATGTATATACGTATATATATCGTGGATTAGTTGAATTTGAACATGAACACCGTTGGATATCGGATTAGTGGTCTGAAGCTTAGACTTTCGCAAGCGAGACCTAAAGTCCTGGGTTCGATTCCCGTGTGCGGAATTATGGGTGTGCATTGCTGTGGAGTCGCATATTAAAACGAAACAGCCGTCTAGTACTCTAAGGTTTATAATGTTGGTCTAACATTATTAAAATGATCTACATTAAGAATATAGTCAACGGTGTTTATTATTCAGTAGTTAGAAAGTAGGAAATACAAGTAAGTTTTCCATTTCAATAGTTGAGATCATGAGTCTATTGAAGCTAGCCCACCATGGTAAACCTAAAAACACTGGACTGCTGTTTCTTTTTAATATGAGACTCCCCAGCAATGCACACCAATAATTCCGCACACGGGAATCGAACCGAGGACTTTTGGTTTCGCGTGCGAAAGTCTAAGCTTCAGACCACTAATCCGACATCTAACGGTGTTAATGTTCAACTTCAACTAATCCACGATATATATATATATATATATATATATATATATATATACATAATGTAAAACGCAGCACCATCATTTAGGAAGTGGGAAATATAGGTAGGTTTTTCCTTTTAATGGTTGAGATCACGAATCAATTGAAGCTAGACAACCATGGAAAACCTAGAAGCACTAGAAGGTCGTTTCGTCCTAGTATGGGACTCCTCAGCAGTGCGACTCACGAGATTCAAACTCAGGACCTATAGGTCGCACGCGCGAGCGCTTAACCTCTAGACCAGTGAACGGGAATCCAACGGTGCTAACGTCTAACTTCAAATAATCCACGTAATTAATCAGTTATTCTTACAGCAAACTTTCTTCTATTTGATAAAAATCGCCTTTCCAAATTTCAAAGTATATGTAACCTTTTATTGAAGGTAAAATCTACTCTACATGTCACTGTTTATTGTTGTTTTTTTCCCGAAAGAAACATCAAAGAACAGAATAGGTTTCTTTTAAAGAAAATCATAACATTACCTCAGTTATATGAAATATAAAATTGTTGTTTTGTTCATTTACACTTCAAAGGGAATGACAAGTTAAAACATGTGAATAGATTAGTGTCTATAGTGATTATATTCTATCATATGATTCTTGTAAACTAAAGTAAGGTATTATTGATGGATATAAGATACATTCAAGTAGTTCATTGATTATTTCGAAATATACTACATTGAATATAGTAAAGCTTGTGACTTCGCGTAATATCGAAGCAGTCCGCACAGGATGCACATGTATGTCAATAAGAGGACTGATCAATTGCAGTCGTAAATAACAATGAGAAGATATAAGTATAGCAACACGAAGTGAATACTATTTCGAATGTGATTGTAAATTTTGAATTAGTAGGATCATTTTTATAATTACTTACTAACTTATGCCTGTTACACCTCATGAATGAGCATAAACCATTCATCAGCATTCTTCATCTAACTCTATCCTAAACAATCTTGCTCCTTTGTATGAGCTTTTGATCGGCAGTAGCCCTAGATGAGCTAAAGGCAAAATTATTTCTATAATTATTTTGTTCTGAAAATTATTTATATAAAAAATGAAAATGATTCAACTTAAAATTCGTTGTATATTGATAGGTGACTGGATACAATTCTTCATCATGTCAAATCACCAATACCATATCAGTATAATGAGATGAAATTTACAGACGAATATCATGAGACATGAAATAATAAATGAAACAACGATCGTAAATAGAACCAAATGTTATAATTCTTATTAGAATGAAGATTGTTGAACTTTATAGAGATCACAAATCAACCTAGGATAGACAGCAAGGTACTAAGACAATAGAAGACTATAGCGAAATAGCACGGATTAAGTTAGATTTACATTTATTGGACACGGGCCTAGTGGTCAAGAAGTTAAACATTTTCACTCTAAACCGAAGGTAGTGGGTTGGATTTCCTTGTGGCTTAGTCACAGATACGCGCTGCTGAGTGGAGCAGTTGTTCATCGCTTCCAGGTTTTCAACGGTTGTTTGACTTAAATCGGTTATCAATCTAAATTGCTAAAATTGTTAAGCATATGTAGAATAAAAGTATTATATAAATATCAGAAGGGGTTTTGTGGATACTATAGTAATTTTTAATAGTTGAGATCATTAGTTAATTGAAGCTAGACTACCACCATGGAAAACCTGGAAGCACTGGATGGCTATTTCGTCCTATTGTGAGACTCCTCAGCAGTGCGCATCCACGATCCAACCTCGCGAGATTCTAACGCAAGACCTATCAATCTCGCTCACCCCTTCTGATATTATTCAACATATGCTCACTAGTGACTGGCCTCAAGAGGTATTTAATGGAGTTCTAGTGAAAATCAGTGACCAGTGGAGTTCGGCCGCGTCTGTTATTAGACATTAACTCACTGAAGACAATGGTGAATGTGCCGATCAATTTCGTGGTTAGACATTGATACAGTTGGATGACGGTCAGCTCAGTGTTCATGATTTCAACTATTAAAAAGTATTACATAAAGTTGAAACACTGGATTTACGAAAAGATATTGAGCAAATACTTCGGCACCAAAGTTGATCAGAAATTAATATCATTTCTTTGTTTAACCTCCTCAGTTTTTTTTCCTGCCTACTTTTAATTCAGTCAGTAGTCCTTGTTTAGTTAGGCTGTTTTTAATTGAACGTGTATATTTATAAACAATAAAATTTATAGAAATCATTACATTAAAATTGGGACTTCAGTCTTTCAATTACCGGTCACTAGTTCGAATCCAGTTTATCATATACTTGCATGTTAATGTAAACGCTAAAACTCCACCTGGAGCGCCCCCAGGGCTACTGTCGGTCCTAAGCCTGGATAGAGAAGAGGGTTGGGAATAGGATTAACGCCCCCATCCCGTAGAAAACTAACTCGCTAAAAGAACGCATGGAAACGTATAAATTATCTTTAGTTGGATAAATAAGTGTTTATGATTTTCATATTGATAAGAATTCAGTAACTACTCATTACATATTCATCAATATATCATGAATGTATCAGCAAAAAATAGGAATAGTTTGACTAGACTGTTCCACTATTTAGTGTCTGTGACAAGATCGGAAGAACATAGCGTCAATCTCGTACGAAATCATGAATATACGCTAAAGCGACAGTCAGATCTAAGAAGAAACCGCTCTAGTGATTTTATGATCATTCCTATAGTCCTAAATAACTTCAATTCATGATTAGAACTGTCAGTCAGTTACTATTATCTGACGATTATTGACTGGACAAATTAAGTAAAAACAAAGTATTATGATCACAGTTGATTGATCACTGGGTGGTGATCAATGTCATGCTTGTCTAGTCCTTATTAGTGCAGATCGAATGCTATCGATCATGTTGCAATGTGGCCACCAGGGACCACAAGTTCCCTCAAGATTACAGGTACACCTTGCTGACGAGTGCCAAGTAGCACGAAACCCGGGTCCAGGGTTTCCTGTTGACTACCTCCAACTACCATCTAAGTATTATGAGAAAACTGTTTATAAATACCATGACAATATGGTGAACTATTCATATTTCATTCCATTCAAGTTTTTAACCATTACAGAATTGAAATTGTTTTATTATCAACGATATCTAAGTGAATAAATCAAACATCGTTTAGTATTATTATTATTATTTCAATGGCTTTATTCAATATTATAGTTTTGGTACAATATAGAATTCTCAGCACAACGTATTCCAGAGAGTTTCCGTTAATTACTTCTTGGTCGATCCCGACGATATTTGAGTTATCGTCAATTAGATGTGAATAGATCAAGAATTGACATCTGAATAATAGTGATACTTTTCAATGCATATTGTCAATCATCACGATGTCAGTGATTGTACATTGTTGTAAGTTGTACAACGAAACGTTGTAAACTATTCACAAACGTATCTGAATAGGCTATGCCAATTAATTTACAAGCAGACAAGATTAGACATTAACACCATTGGATGCCGGATTAGTAGTCTAGTTGGTTAAGCGCCTGCCGCGACACTGATAGGTCCTGCGTTCTAATCTCACCGGGTGCGAGATCACGGATGTACACTCCTGAGGAGTCCCATACTAGGACGAAACGGCCGTCCTGTGCTTCCAGGTTTTCCATGGTGGGCTAGCTTGTTGAAATATCTAGATGGTAGGAACAAATGGGTCAGATATTCAAATAGGTCGCATTACATTTCAAATAAACTGATTCATCTAAATCAACTTAATTTTTAACTATTAAAATCAACAATAGTGGTACCATTTTGTTATGTTATTAAATACATGTTTGAATGTGAATGCGAAATGAATAAAAGTTAACATAAGGACAACTTTAAGTCAATAATACGGATTTAAAAAGTTATTCTGAGGAGTTTGAACCCGGTAGTATGTTTCAAATAGAACGAGGTCGCGAAAAAAATTGGTTAATCGGATAGTTGAACATAAAACTAATTAGTGAGATATTATACAAACTATCAGGGTTTAAAAACATTTCAGTACATTTAAGTAGTTAATTAAATATGTAAATTATCAGCGTACATGATCCATGTCAAATTATTGGAGGGCCTACTAGAGTTAGGCGGGAATGGTGTGACCAACAGCTAACTTCAAAGTCACACTTCGCGATCTGGCCTTTCGTTGTATCAAAGTACTATGGCTGATATGAAGACCGTATAACACAAAGAATGTCATTACATAAATGTATTAGTAAAAGTATGTACAAGGGAGAAGTTGCGATCATCACCAGTTAGACCAGTCCATGACGTACGATTACCTGATGCGCGTTAGTTGTCCTTGACTTTTTCAACATAAAACATTTAATGAGAGTATTAGGAAGTTACAAATTGTTAGTATAATCAGACACTATGTTTGTTTAAGCAAAGATGGATAGTGGTTAGCAGTGGAATGCAGCTTGACGCGTGTTTTGTCCTTTCTAGGACGTATCTCACAGCTGATGTTCACTCTGAGACTCGAACTCAGTACCATTCATTTTAAACACCATCACGATATCCACTTACTTACTGAGTGCTGATAGCCACTTGCTTGTGCAATCGGGTGAAGTCTAATTCACTTAGTATGTATTATTTACTTGAATCTTCCCATTGATGTTTTTGGTCTGAAATTGATCAGTCTCTTATTATTATATGTGCATACTGTGTGTATCGCCTCGATATTGCCTTAATTTACAAGCATGATAAGCAAAGATGGATAGTGACTGATCAATCACAGTTCTAAACATCAATCGGTAGACTCAAGTAAAACAATACCAAATGAACTATGTTTGTTTGTTTGTTTTAATACTAAATGATCGAATAAGACAATCTTATTCATCTCTTCTATATTTAATACACCTTTCGATAATGATGGGGTTAACTTTAATGAACCCAGCAAGAAAGAATGATTCCGTAAACTCCGATATGTGTTTGTTTGTGTGTATAATCGACAAATGGATCCTGATTAATTACTATCTCCCACATTCACAGCCACATTTGGCCAAATCTTGTCCAAATATTATTTTCTATTTTCTGGTGTGATGTTGTCTGTTTGGTTTGTTTATAAACCCAGGTTGTTTGAAATGCAGGATTCATATCGCAAAGGCTGAGATTGGTATTTTAGACTCTAACAAGCATGGCTAGACAGGAAAAAGAACCGATAAAGAATCCAGACTTCTCGTGTGGGTTTTATACGTCACTGGTCCGATTGATAAATCCCTATTCTCTAATTAACAGTATCATTCCATCCTATATGAACAGGGTTACAAGACTACAAGTTATAACAAATGCAAAACGAAAATAATCAGATTTCTTCATTTTTGAAAAGAAAATGAATGTTCAACTTTGTTTTAGAAATAGTTTAAACATGCGTAGGTAAAACTTTAATCTCTATAAATAGTTCTCATAGTGATAAAGTATCTTAATTGTTTCATTTGCATGTTGTTGTTGTTGTTGTTGTTTTTAATACAAACACTTTTTGTTGCTATGAGGAAAGAAAAAAGAAAAAAAGACTTTCTAATAGTATGATATTAATGAATGAATAAATGTAAATTCACATTAGAAGATAACTAATTAGCAACAGATGGTTCATTTTTCACAATAGACTGAGTGTATAAAAGATTATGAAACGAAAAGGAATGTTAAAAAACTTTTTATATCATTATGAAGATGAATGATAGTAGTGTGGTGTGTGTCCTACTGATATCGATAGATATAAGTAGTATGCACCATCAATCGAAAAAGAAATTCCTACAAGCAAAACGTTAACAAGATCAAAAGGAAAAGAGAACAAGAACAGAGTATAATAAGCAAATATGGATAATGGTTAGCAGTGGAATACAAGATGTATGTTTCGTCCGACTTACAACTCATCAGCTTTATGTGCTTGCATCTCAGAGAGTGATTGGTGTGGAAATGAAGGAAGAATCAAGTCTAAGATGATGGACTGATATTTGCAAAAGGGAACAGTCATGTTTGAGACAATTGATAGACATTTTGCGAATGAACTATTCACTGTATGGTTCTGAGATTTTACTAAGTTGCTTTGTAATTTTCTATTCAAACATATTCGATTGTCTTTACTTGTGTTCTCGTTCACTACAAGTGTTTGTCTATGAACCGGCATTAAATGAAATGACTTTATAGTATAACTATACATTTACTTGGATGAAGTTTGAGTACATCTATAGTTGAAGATGAGCCTTCGTTAGTAACCAACATTAGATAAAAGAAGAACAATATAGGAATCCGATTTTACTGTAGTTTAGAGAATCGATTCAAGTGTACATTCATGACCTGACACAAACAAATCAAAAACCTTTTGGTTTCGAGTTACGTATTAAACTTTTAGATCGATCGGTCAAAAAAAGAATCGATTCACAAGTCCAATTTCATTATTGATAGAGTGCTGTCATTGCCTCATGAGATAATAGATATCTCACTTGATTTCTTAATGATTGACAATGATTAGTCATGTTTTCATTCAATGGATTATGGAGTAATCATTATGAAGCATTTCACTTAAGAGTACACAAATTTAATTCAAATGGAAGATTCGTGAAAGTGTATATTTAAACCGTCATATGATTTTGAGATGGTGGAGAAGATATATACCTCAAGTGAATGATTTTGATGTAGTTTTGTTCTCTCAGCTGGATGGTTTGGTCATGGAACTTTGATTGTTATCCTGAACGAAATCACCAACACAAACTACAGGTAAAAGTGAAGTGTTCGAACCTCTCCACATGTGTTTCACAGCTTGTCCTGGTAGAACTTGAGATAACAACCAAGTCATTTCTTAAACAAAATTGAGTTTTGATGAATTCAAAAACAGGTTATTTTTATATTAGGACGAATATGTAACATCACATTCTCTTCAATTAGTTACTGTCTTAATAAAATCTGAAAACCATAAAGTAAATACTTTACTTCCATAGCAATCATCCTCTATTCTCGTTCTATTTTCTTATATTTTCTTAATCTTCTACCGCCAGGCATTTCACTTTCGATTGATGATACATACTACTTATATCTGTTGACAACAGTAGCATATACCATAAGATAACATATTAAAAAACTCCGCCTGGAGTCCCTCCGGGGGCTACTGCCGGTCCCAGGCCCGGATAAAGGAGGACTGTTGGGGATGGGGTTAGCGTCCCCATCCCGTAGAAAACTAACTCGCTAAAAAAACGCTAACCATAAAAAATTATTCAAACCTTTTAAACTCTGCCCTGGGAGTCAGAAGATCTTCATTTAGAAGAATTATGACGCCTCATGATGAAAGCCGAATCCCTTCGGAAGTTACGAGGCCGATGCCCCTTCTGACAACCAGAGCGACCATTTATTTAGGTACATGGAATGTTCGTACAATGTGGGACACCGGAAGAGCCTTCCAGATTGCTGCAGAAATGAGAAGATACAACCTAGAGGTACTTGGGATCAGTGAAACACATTGGACACAAGTTGGACAACAACGACTAACTACAGGAGAGCTCCTGTTACACTCCGGCCATGAAGAAGAAAATGCACCACATACACAAGGAGTTGCATTGATGCTGTCCAAACAAGCGCAAAATGCACTTATAGGATGGGAATCTCATGGACCAAGGATCATCAAAGCCTCGTTCAAAACAAAGAAAGAGGGCATTTCAATGAACATCATCCAATGCTATGCGCCTACCAACGACTACAATGAAGACGCTAAAGATCAATTCTACAATAGGCTGCAGTCAATCGTCGAGAAGTGCCCAACAAAGGACCTGACCATTCTGATGGGAGATTTCAACGCCAAGATTGGAACAGACAACACTGGATATGAAGACATCATGGGACGACACGGACTGGGAGAAAGAAACGAAAATGGTGAGAGATTCGCAAATCTATGTGCCTTCAATAAGCTGGTCATAGGCGGCACCATATTCCCACATAAACGAATACACGAAACCACATGGACTTCAACGGATCACTCTACACAAAACCAAATCGACCATATTTGCATTAACAAAACGTTCAGGAGGACTATAGAGGACGTGAGATCCAAGAGAAGAGCTGATATAGCCTCAGATCATCACTTGCTGGTCGCCAAGGTGAAATTGAAACTCAAGAAGCACTGGACAACGGGGCGGACAATATCACAAAAGTTCAATACGGCCTTTCTTCAGGATACTAACAAACTCAACAAATTCAAGATAGTCCTCAGCAACAAGTTCCAGGCCTTTCATGATCTACTCAATGGAGAAGGAACTACTGTGGAGAGCAACTGGAAGGGGATCAAAGAGGCAATCACTTCAACATGTCATGAGGTTCTGGGTCACAAGAAGCTCCATCACAAGGGATGGATCACTGTTGATACACTGGATAAGAATCAAGAAAGGAGGAACAAGAAGGCAGCGATCTATGCCAGTCGAACAAAAACAGAGAAAGCCAAGGCACAAGCTGAATACACACAACATCGAAGCAGCACCCACGGACCTCCCAATTAATGTTGACTCACCAACAATTGAAGAAATCAGCATGGCCATCAGACAAATCAAGAGTGGCAAAGCAGCAGGACCGGACAACATTCCAGCAGACGTAGCGGCAACTGCAAGGATACTCCACATTCTCTTCAATAAGATTTGGGATGAGGAACAAGTACCAACAGACTGGAAAGAAGGACTTCTGATCAAAATACCGAAGAAAGGCGATCTCAGCAACTGTGATAACTACAGGGGCATCACTCTCCTCTCAATACCGGGAAAAGTCTTCAACAGGGTATTGTTAAACAGGATGAAGGACTCCGTAGACACCCAACTTCGTGACCAACAGGCAGAATTCCGTAAGGATCGATCGCGTACAGACCAAATCGCAACTCTACGAATCATTGTGGAACAATCAATTGAATGGAATTCATCACTCTACATCAACTTCATTGACTACGAAAAGGCATTTGATAGCGTGGACAGAACAACACTATGGAAACTTCTTCGACACTACGGCGTGCCTCAGAATATAGTCAATAAAATACAGAACTCATATAATGGATTACACTGCAAAATCGTGCATGGAGGACAGTTGACAAAGTCGTTCAAAGTGAAGACCGGTGTTAGGGAAGGTTGCTAACTCTCACCCTTTCACTTTCTCCAAGTGATCGACTGGATCATGAAGACGTCAACGTCTGAAGGAAAGCGCGGGATACAATGGACATCTAAGATGCAGTTGGATGATCTAGACTTCGCAGACGATCTGGCCCTTCTATCTCAAACGCAACAACAGATGCAGGAGAAGACGAACAGTGTGGCAGCAGCCTCAGCAGCAATAGGTCTCAATATACACAAAGGGAAAAGCAGGATTCTCCGATACAACACAGAATGCACCAATCCAATCACAATTGACGGAGAAGATTTGGAAGATGTAAAAACCTTTACGTATTTGGGCAGCATCATTGATGAACAGGGTGGATCTGATGCAGATGTGAAGGCGCGGATCGGCAAAGCAAGAGCAGCATATTTACAACTGAGGAACACCTGGAACTCAAAGCAACTGTCAACCAACACCAAGGTCAGGATTTTCAATACAAATGTCAAGACAGTTCTACTGTATGGGGCAGAAACCTGGAGAACTACAAAAGCCATCATCCAGAAAATACAGGTGTTTATTAACAATTGTCTACGCAAAATACTTCAGATCCATTGGCCGGACACTATTAGCAACAACGTACTGTGGGAGAGAACGAACCAGATCCCAGTGGAGGAAGAAATCGGGAAGAAGCGCTGGAAGTGGATAGGACACACATTGAGGAAAGCACCCAACTGTGTCACAAGACAAGCCCTCACATGGAATCCTCAAGGCTAAACAACGGAGGAGAGGAAGACCAAAGAACACATTACGCCGAGAAATGGAGATGGACATGAGAAAAATGAACAAGAATTGGATAGAACTAGAAAAGAAGGCGGAGGACAGAGTGGGTTGGAGAATGCTGGTCAGCGGCCTATGCTCCATTGGGGGTAACAGGCGTAAGTAAGTAAGTAAAGTAACATACTAAAACAATATGAGTCCTAGAGATATGCGTTTCAGCAGTACTAAAATAATCGATTCTTCTAAGATTTGTACTAAGCGTAACAAGCATGAAACCTAAAACAATCAGAGTTTATTGATGTTAGCGTTCTACTAAATAGACGCCAACAATAATTTAGTTTTTTTCTTTTTCCATTAGAATACCGACTTAGAAATGTGAGTACTTTTTTTCTTTACAAGGATCTTTGTTTCAATTCACTTGGAATTATTTACTTGAATCTTTTAATTGTTGTTTAAGACGTCAGTTGATCAGTCTGTTATTGGCATATGTGCATACTGTGCGTATTACCTCGATGTTGCTTATAATGCCTGTCAATTAAAGCAATATCGAGGCAGCCCACACAGGATGAATAAATGACAATAAGAGACTGATCAATTGCATTCCTAAACAAAAATTTGAAGATTCAATTAAAAATTCCAAGTGAATCTAAACTTCACCCCATCGCACAAGCAAGTGGCCATCAGGATTCAGTATCTCAGTGGATAACGCGATAAAGTTTAAAGCGAATGGTACTGAGTTCAAGTCTCGGAGTGAACATCAACTATGAGATACAGGTACATCCAGCTGACGAGTCCCAAGTAAGACGAAACGCGCGTCAAACTGGATTCCAATGCTAGCCAATATCCATCTTTGTTCATGAACTATGTTTCTAATGAATTCAATCTGAAAAGAATGACATAGATGTATTAATTTTTTAAATAAAATTATAGAATTCTATAAATGAAGATTAATGTGTTCATTATTCAATTTCCAAGTCTAATCCATTTAACTGACCTAAAGTAAAAGAGAAAAGAGAAATGAAAAGGAAATGAATAAAACAGTTAGATTTAAAATCTTGTTAGCGATACATTTTATTCACAACATGAAAGAAAAGAAGATGACTTCTGTAGAACACATAACAACCAGGATACTCTGTTTACTATTTGATTGCATTAGAGAAAGAATAAGAAGGGTGATTAGAGTAGAAGTACTCTAATCTAACATTCATCAGGGATATTAAGTAGAAAGCTAAAGGAATATATTGCATTAAATCTCTTATCATTAAATTGACTGTGTTCTGTAAAATATTCATGTTCATTCATACTGTAATGAACGAGAACACAAGTAACGACAATCGAATGTGTTTGAATAGAAAATTACAAAGCAACTTAGTAAAATCTCAGAACCATACAGTAAATAGTTCATTCGCAAAATGTCTATCAATTGTCTCAAACATGACTGTTCCCTTTTGCAAATATCAGTCCATCATCTGAGACTTGATTGTTCCTTCATTTCCACACCAATCACTCTCTGAGATGCAAGCACATAAAGCTGATGAGTTGTAAGTCGGACGAAACATACATCTTGTATTCCACTGCTAACCATTATCCATATTTGCTTATTATACTCTGTTCTCTTTTCCTTTTCTTTTTGATGTTGTTAACGTTTTGCTTGTAGGAATTTCTTTTTCGATTGATGGTGCATACTACTTATATCTGCCGACATCAATAGCACACCATACAATACATTTAAATATGAAGAATTATTGCTGATACTTTGTTACCAATTGTGTATACAAATTTATAAATATCTGTCAAGATAAGTTCTTTGTTAGGACAAATGGAAAAAAGGCTACTTTGTATTTAGTTGTATATTTTACAAATTACCTTCACTCAACAGAATTTAATCTAGCGCATAGTGGACATTCTAAATGAGATGAATAACAAATGATGAAGTTTTAGTTTTCGACAATTTGTTAATGTAGTGGTTGAGATCATGAATCAGTTAAAGATAGAATACCATTGAAAACCTGGAAGCACTGGACGGCCGTCTCGTCCTATTATGGGACTCCTCAGCAATGTGCACCCACGATCCTGCCGAGGGATTCGAACACAGGATCCGTCAGTCTCCCGCGCAAACACTTAATTGGCATCCAACGGTGTTCATTTCTGACTTCAACCAATCTACGAAATTAAGCTACACGTCCAACATTGTCATTAGGGAGTTACTATATCACAACAGACCCAATTGAACTTCACTAGGTTCCTATGGTGATCTAGCTTCAATTGACTCATGATCTCAACTATTGAAATTACTATTACTATTCACAAAAAACCCTTTCTGTAACCCTTTAATTTTCCTAATACTATTGTAATGGATACCGTCATAGGGATTCGAGAATGTGTTCTCTTTAAGCAACGTGTTAACCAATTGCTGTGAAACAAATTTATTTATTTATTTAAACACATAAACATTGGTACAAGGATGCACCAAATAGATATGCGCCACACAAATCATATGATTTGTGTGGGGGCTGAAATACGGCCTGGGTGCCTAAACCGAAGCAGGTTGTTTTCTTGGAGAGTCACACCCGGAGCGTTTGACTTAAAGGTTTAGTCCACAAGGTAGTGGAGAAACGTCAGGAGATGCAGACCCATTGTAGACGGTGAAAAACGATTGGTTCATACGCCACTTATCCCTACAGGATGCTGGAACCCATGTGCACGATTGGGTTGGAATCAGGGTTTTCCAGCTCCCCTAGATGGATCCTTCATATCCACGAACCCAGTTAAAGCGTCGGACATTCGCTTTTCATCCTCTCGATTTCGTCGATAAATATTCAATTAAATATCTATTATCATAACTGTATAATAGTCAAATTATGCTTTAAAGTTGACTTTACACTGGAGAAGAATAAAGCCGTTCGATTATTTTTGAGTCGAATCGTTTTTACTTATATTGAGTTCGAACTCAGGGAACTACATTGATCTTTAGTTAAAATATAATTTATAATCATCAATGTTGAACGTCTGTATTCTTCACCAAACTAACTGATTTGATAAACTATAATGATCATAAAAGAAATTATAAATGTGTCAGTTAGTCGGTCAAACATATCCAAATTATAATCTGCTAGAAAGGTTTACTGACACTAAATGTTACAATAAAATGGAAACATTTGCTCACTTGTGACTAGCTTCTAGAAATAATTCTCGGAGTTCCAGTGAGAAACCATGACCAGTTGAGCTAATCCGTGTCGGATGTGTAGCATTGCCTCACCGAAGAAAATGGAAGATGGTCGTGCAGTTTCGCTGACTGGTTGGTGTTGGATATTAACACCGTTAGATGCTGGCTCAATGATCTAGAGTTTAAGCGTTAGCGTGTGGCGTCGGGATGTTCGTTGCTGACAGTTTCTACACTAGGAATAAATAGTCATCCAGTGCTCATAGGTTTTTACTGATGATCTAACACTGATCGATTCATGATTTCAATCAAAAATCGGACGGTAGCATCAATAACAAGCAATGTAAGTAATATAAATGCAGATGGTTATCATTGAAGTAAGTAAGCAAATTCTTACTTTATATTTGTCAGTTTGTCCTCTTTCATATATGAGTTCTCGTAGTACGTGTTATTTTCTTATTTATAAAAAGTCCCCTGAAAACCCAATTACTTTAGTCGAGTTTTCCGGGAATGAAATACGTCAATAAAGTCAAACCGGAAATTAAAGCACATTGAAAATTACTCTGAAAAAAATTGGTTTCTCATTTAGAGGATAAGTACACCAAGGAAAATTAATCAATTGAAGCTAGACCACCATGGAAAACCTGGAAGCACTGGACGGCCGTTTCGTCTTAGTATGGGACTCCTCAGCAGTGCGCACCCACGATCCCGCATCCCAATGGTGTTAATGTCTAACCTTAACCAATTGACTCATAATCTCAATCAAAAACTTAACAATCTCCACAACCCCTAAACTGATAGAAAATTAAGTTGAAACTTGTGTCTGTTTGTTTGTTTTAATCGAAATTCTTACATAATCAACAAAAGCTTAACTAATGTCATATCAAAACCATAAGTACTAGTAAACATTTGGTTAATGAATCATTAAACGGTTTATCTGTTTCATGAATCAATATTATTGTTGAAACGTCAGGAGCGTCATTTTTACGAAGAAATCAATTGAAGAGGGAGATTGAGTATGAATACAGTGATCCTGAATTCTGTAAGAAGATATAAGGGCTGTTATCACTTCCCATTTGCCTACATCGTGGAAGGGTTCTTCTATAAGTACTTGAAAAGGAAATTGGGTTAAGGGTGGTCTTGTTGATATGAGAGTGTGATCGCAGTGCCCATGAGATGACTGCTTTAAGTCGGTCACACACGACTTTTCTGTGATTAAGTTTCGTGTTAGCTCCGTACTTGTTTATACCTTACCACTGCAGACGGATGTCTATGGGATAAGGTGAGGTGTGCATCTTTAGGATACACTGTTTATAACTCCACCCTTCCTTGTGGTAAGGCAGAATCACTCTTATGCCGGTTGTCTGAATGTTACACCATACTGCCGTCACACCTCTGTATAGTCAGCAATACGACTTCGCCTTCGAACCTAGGGTTTGTTGCTTTTAGTCTTATCGCTCTTCAATCGACCTGTCTGGCATTGTAGGACATTGAAGAATGATTGTTCCACCCAGTATAGCTCGATCGATTCATTACAATAGGCAAGCCCGACCACTACTTCAAGGTAGCAGCAACCATTATTTCTACGAACTAATTCCTTCTTCCTGTATTATATCCTTATATGTTTAACATATTACTACCACTAAAGTAACTAATTCTATGAATTAGGTGTTCATTTTGTTGTGCTAATGAGGTGTGGGAACTTGTACCGATGTACCTGGTATTACGTTGGTAAACTTTGAAACTATCATCATATTGTCTCGTGTATTTTCTTCCTATATCTTATAAAGAAACAACATAAGATCACAATATAACAGATGAATATACTATTTGATTAGGGTCCGAATTTTCACTAGTTCATAGTAGAGTACTATTGATCGATTAGCCAAAAACATCAAAATTTGACGGTTTAATCCCTGAAAAAAAAAGAATTAATTTCGACAAGATTTTTAGATCAACTTTGGTAAAACATTCGAAATGCAGCTAAAATAACGTTTTAATCAATCAGTGTTTCATATGAAGATGAAATGAATCGTAGCTAACAGTGAAATATTAAACGGATGTTTCGTCCTATTCAAGACTCATCATATGGATTTAGATATATAACTTTTGAAATTTTCTCTTCAAATGCTCAACGTTTTATCCATCGAACTACAAAGTAACTACTATCGTTTCTTTTGAAACAAATATGATGATGATATTGTTAACAGTAAACATTTGATTTATTCCATTATTTGTAACAAAGATGCATAACTCTGTATGTAAAAGCTTATATCATTCATAGTGAAGACGTTTCACTCTTCTGCTTGTTTAACTATAATAACAAGAATCAGAAATTATTGTAGTTTTTTTAATATAGACCTTTATTGAAATCACTTGATGGTCTACTTGAATATCTAAGCTATTTGTTCCTGTCATTTATCTTGATGTTATGACCAAGTTATCCGTTTCTTTGATTGTTTGTTTGAATGTATCATTATCATCATATCAATGAATTGACATAACCTATTCAAGTGCATTTGTGAAAAGTGTATAGCCTTTCGTTGTACAAGTTACAAAAGGTGTCCAATCAGAGATATCGTGGTTATTGGCAATAATTCATTGAAGAGAATCAGATGTCAATTCCTGGACTGCTAACATCTTACTGGCGAACACTCAATATGTTATCGTTAGGATCGATCAATAAATAAGAAACGGAAACTCTCTGAAATACTTTATGCTAAGAATTCTATATTGTACCGGAAATACAATAGTGAACAATAATAATAATAGTGATAATAATTTGTCAAAATATGCAATAGTTGTTTTCTTTCTAACAGAAAAAAGAAAAAAAAACCACATTTACTTCATAAAGAATATTCATTGATACTTTAATGAAGCTCTTCATTTCGACGTCAATTAGACTGGACAATGATGCTATCACATCGAATTCATCATTTCCTTAATGACTTTGTTTTGTTAATCAATTACTTTTGTCACTGTTATTATTATAAATCTCAGTTATGTTTAAAATCAGAAGACAATAAGAAGTGGCAAAGCTCCTACAATGCGAGTAACCTATAGTGTAATTTAATTGTTATTTCAATGGTTGAGATCATGAGTTCATTGAAGCTAGATAACCATAGAAAAACCTTGAAGCACTGGACGACTGTTTCATGCTACTGATGGACTCCACACAAGTGTGCATCCACAATCTCACCTCTCGAGATTGGAACCCAGAATATATCATTTTCGTGCGAGAATGCTCAAACTCCAGAACAAAGAACGGTATCGTGGATGCGCACTGTTGAAGAGGCCCATAATAGGACGAAACGGCCATCCAATGCTTCCAGCTTTTTCTATGATGACTCATGATCACAACCATTGATATTACCACAATATCCACAAATCCCTTCTGATATTAACTGTTATGTTTATTTCTCTTTTTCTTCCCCTTCTTCTCATGATTACATTTTGTCTAATCTATTCGTATCTTAATACTTTACAGTCTATTGTATGTTTAGACAATGAATGAACAAAATTATAGAAATGCAATTACCCTTCTCTTTTTTTCTCATTTAATGTTTATGTTATACAAAATAGGGTATAGAATTGTTTATAAATGTCAGTCAGTTTATAGAGATGTGTAAATGTTAAATTACAATTTTCAAGTGTGAATGTGTGTGTGTATCGGGGGGGGGTGTGTTGCGAGGGAAAGGAGGGGAAAGATTTACAATTTCACATTATTCATAAATTCTGACATGATTTATAGTTTCTTTCATTTAACAATGGAATAATAAAAAACAATTTCTGAAATGTCTAATGTATAAAAATGTAGTTCTAAGTATAAATGAATTTATTTATTTCAATATTATTTAAGATGTTGAAATTGATTTACGTATGCCTGTTATTCTTCATGAAGGAGCATAAGCCATTCACAAGTATTCTCTATTCAACTCTGTTCTAAACAATCCTTTCCAGTAATCTACACTTCCTATTCTGCCTCTTCATGTCTCCTTCAGATTCCCAACATACTGTGTTCTTTGAAACTCCTCTCTTTCATTCCTCTTCAACATTCCATGCTAGCGCATGTCTTCTGAGGCAGTTTGATGATTTCATCAATGTACGTCTCATCTACCTCCACTATCGTCTCACGATTTCCTCTCCACCTACAATCCTAATTTGCTCTCACTCAGTAGACTGTTACTGATGGTATCCCACCAATAAACAGGTATTCAGTATCTTATGTAGAAAATTGGGTACACGTGCCTACCCCTTTTTTCATGATGCTTGTGGTAGTTCTCCATGTTTCAACTCCATACAGTAGTACTGTTTTCACATTCATATTGAAGACTGTGTCTTTGATTATGATTGACCATTGTTTTGAATTCCACATATATTTGTCAACTTTATGAATGTTGTCCTTGAATTGCCAATCCTTGCCTACATGTCTGCATTGGATACTTCCTGTTCATCGATTATGCTTTCCAGATACGTGAAAGATTCCACCTCTTCCAGAGTTTCTTCATCAACTATGATTGTATTAGAGAGATGTTACACTACATTATACAAATTCTAATCCAAAACTAAATCTTTAATCTCAATGTTCAATTTGTATTATTTGTAGGAATTAACATGGTAAAACAGTGGTACATTCTAATATTCAACCTTCCTTTGTTAAATTGTTCAACCCATATAACTAGTATATTTTTATATTTTTCTTGGTATTGAATGTACTCATTTCTTGAACGCTACAGGTTAACATATTTCTCTTCATCTTTCACATAGTAAATGATTACATATAGCAAACTTTGCTCATCGAATGGTAAACAATCTCTTGTAAACACAGATAGTTTTCATCGTATATGGAAATTGTTAGGTCCTGATGAGAAGAATGAATGGTAACATTTGGGATCCATTTATGAATCAAAACTATACGCATATCACAATTGGTTGATCACTGGGTGGTGATCAATGTCATGCGTGTCTAGTGCTTATTAGTGCAGATCGAATGCTATCGATCATGTTGCAATGTGGCCACCAGTCTAGGTGACTCGACGAGTGCCGAGTAGCATGAAACCCGGGTCCAGGGTTTCCTGTTAACCACCTCCAAAAACCATCTAAATCTCACTGTACGTGTGCTTTTATCGTACAATTGTTAACTAACTAAACTATGCATATTCATGTCCCTGTTATTATGAGCTTTATTTTGACTTATGATTTATTATTATATGATTTACTATTCTTGAATTATGCCCTGTCTATCAAATACTACCTTCCACATTTACAGCCACTTTTTGGCTTATTTGTGTACAAATGTTGTTTTCTATTTTGTGGTACGATGTGATCTGTCTGGTTGGTATATAAACCCAGTTTGTTTGAAATAAATGATTCATATTGCAGAAGCTGAGTTTAGTGTTCTGGACTTAACTGGCTGGGCTAGGATCAATAAGGACTCTAGACTGCTCTCACTTATTTTACGCGTCCTTGGTCCGATCAATAATCCACTGCTCTCTACTTAGCGGTCACAAGATATCACACAAATCACCACAAAAAAATCATCAGAAGAATTTCAAGATAGTTTCTGTGTTATTGTACTTTATAAGTGAACATAATCATACTTAATGAATCAAGAGAATAATGAATGTGCACAATGTGAAATTAGAACTACGTAATAAACAAATACCAACTCATTTAAGTATTAAATCAAGTTTAAAAAAAGTTGATCTTAACCCTTTACTCATATGAATACAAGAATAGATCGTGGAAATGTTAGAAGAAACACTAAAGCATATGTATTCTGAATGAGCTGCTATTTAAGGGCATGTTTATAGGAATTCAAGTTCATTGATTGCATATTTATATATTTGTAGTGACCTACTTTTACCAAGAGAACGCGATTGATTTAATGGAAACAATCATTATTATAACCAATTGTACCAGTGATTGTTTTACTGTCCTCGTTTGTTTAACTGTGCTAAATACAGCCATATTACTGCTCCTTTATCTTTCGATTGTGACCTTGCACGGGTTCGGTTACGCTCGGTAACGTCGTTTGTACTCATTTGGCACGATCTCGGTATCCTTTCGATACCAAAAGATCGTCAACAAATACATCTCGACTACAGCCATAAACTGCCTTCTAATATTTGTCTTACGGGGGATTTTATCGGTTAACTGGCACGTAGTATTCTTTTAGTGGTGTTCATAGTCAACCGCGACTCGACTTCAGGCTACATATTAATCAAGTAAATCAATTTATAAACATGAAGATATTAAACTTCAGTCAGGAGAAATATCAGAATCAATTACACTAGAACAGGCTAGTTTTATCACTGTGATATATTTCAAGTAATTACTGATGGTATCCATGACATAGTATCAATCTATTTGTAAACACACGAGGACAATTGGCCTTGATAAATGATTATAGCAACCTATGCACATATTTCTCTCTAGCTAAAATGTCAATCGCTCAAATATCGCTCAACGAATCATTCTCTTCTCTGTGTATATATGTAATCGAATTCTATTATTAGCTATTACTTTGCCTTGCTTGTACCCTTATTTGATTTGACTGTAAATTTGTCTCTGTATTCCGTCGCATATACATATTCGCCTATCTGCTTCAAAGTCGCTTGACGTACTTATAGCTTTGTTGTTTGTGCTATTTTCTCATAAACTGTAGTTGCCACATCTTATTGCCTCCTGATTTCGAACACCGTTTGGATTAACAATAATAACTGTTATCTAGGTGATTAATTAACGAAGCAAAGGCACGATATGTTTCCTAGTTTTTTTCAAGCAGAAACTCGACTTTTATTGAAAAACAAAACTTTATTGAGAAGAAGATGGATAAAAATTTAATAATTAGAATTTTGAATCCAGTCCTGCTGTTTTAATTCATGTGCTTCATGTGTTTGGGAATCACCGGCTAATTAATAGTGAGGTTAGACGTAGGGTATTAGGGAATGATGGAGATTAGTTGTTGAGGTTGTGAATTTTCATCGATTGAGATGGTTGAGCTACGTGTTATGTATACCTGAACACCGATTACCATGACGTGCAATGCTCACTAGTGTTGGAGATGGTTGGAAGAAAGTTAGGGACAGCCAAACCAAAATTTGCAATCAGTGCTTGAAGTCACTAACTCCTAGTCTTAGCCATGATGGTAGATGCAGACTACTTGATTGGGGGTCCGCGTGACTATCTTAACCAATGGTTGTAGACTGTGGGTGACATCGCTCAGAATCGATCATAACGGTGTAGGTGTATACACTCTCTGTCTTCCCTTAAACTATGAGATTAAAATCACTTTATATTTTTCTTTCTACAAACTAATTCTTTCTTCCTATACTATATCCTTACGTTCAATCTTTCTTTTATATATTACCATGACTGAGTTAATTACTTCTATCAATTCAGTGTTCATCTTGTGGTGTTGATGAGGTATGGCAACTTGGACCGATGGATATATGTGCCTGGTCCTACGTTGTAGCTGACTGACTGTGTTTAGGAATTCATTGATGTGACTATACAGTTTTCGCAGCTAGTAATAGATTAATACGTTCTAACATAATAGAAATATAAATTTAAAGCTTTCAGTAATAAGATTCGATGTGTTCTAGTCTAGATTTTGAAAACTTGTCGAACAGATACGAGTTATTACCATTCTGTTTTTATGCCTTTTTCCCCCACATTTATACTTGTAAACTATTATTAACATTTCATATCTTTAAAATTATATCATCTTGGCAGTTATTTCATTATACTGAATGTACTTTATTTTATAGCTCTTCCTGAAACTAGGCAGAACATATTTGACTGTAAGTATCCTATAACCTTGAAGTCTATTCCTAGGTATCATTGGTTACTTCTTTAAGTATACATTCATTTCCTTTAGTATGAATTATCTAAATTCTGTTTTATTCTACAGTAAAAATGATTCATTAGATAGATTTAAGATCTAAAGTGTTCATACTCACTTAGAAATCATATTCAGACGAACCTGACATATAGTTACACAAATTTGGTTTCGTCAGACCATTTTTTTATTGCTTTATTACACAAGATAAAGTATATACTACTTATTTAAACCCCCAAATGCTATAAGATAATAACTTACTAATGACAATGATAGATGTGTCGCTCAATTTCATGGATTAGTTGAAGTTAGACATTAACATCATTGGATACCGGTCGAGTCAGTGGTCTAATGGTTAAACACTCACACGTGAAACTGATAGATCCTGGATTGAAATCTCGTGAATCTGGATCATAGATGAGCACTGCTGCAGAGTTTCACAATCCCAGTGCTTACAATTTTTTCTTTGATGGTCTATCTTTAATTGACTTACAATTTCAACCATTACGATCATTAGTAAAGAAAAACAAAATCAATAATTGATCAATATTAGAATGTGCTGAAATACCGATTAAGGACAACATTTAATTACTATGAATAACATCTTAGAAACATGTGATCTCTATGTAAAAATTACAAAAAAAAAAAGACGGGAATGTAACAAGAAAATGTAATAACAATGAAATAAAACCAAAAAAAAAGTTTTTTTTAAATTTATTTAAACATTTAAGAATTAAGAAGTATCCATATGAAATGAGTCAATGAATGTTGATTATTGTGATAGAAATTTTTATAGGACCATTAGTGATATGATGGATTTATGATTGTTAGAAGTAACAAGAAAGGAAAACGAATTTGATGAACTTATTGTAATTCGATTATGAAGATCTTGTTATTTGAAGGAAAGTATGGAATACAATGGAAAGTTTTAGATCAATTAGAAGATTTGAACTTAGGAGATGATTTAGTTCTTCTATCCTATACACATGAACAAATGAAGATGAAGACAACTAATGTAACGGTAGTCAATGAATCAGTAGGTCATAACATACACAAAGGAAAAAAGCAAAATCTTCAAATTTAACATAGAGATAACCAACTCAATCGCACTTGATGAAGAAACTCTGAAAGAGGTGGAATCTTACACGTATCTGGAAAGCATAATTGATGAACATGATGTATCCAATGCAGACATATAAGCAAGGATTGGCAATTCAAGGACAGCATTCATAAAGTTGAAAAATATATGTGGAACTCAAAACAACTGTCAGCCAAGATCAATGACACAATCTTCAATATGAATGTGAAGGCAGTGCTACTGTATGGGGCTGAAACATGGAGAACCACCACAATCATCATGAAAAAGGGATAGGCATGTATAACCAATTGTCTACATAAGATACTGAATATCTGTTTATTGGTGTGATACCATCTGCAACAGCCTACTGTGTGAGAGGAAATCAGGCTTGTATGTGGAGAGGAAATCGTGAGACGATAGTGGAGGTAGATGAGACGTACATTGATGAAATCATGAAACCGCCTCAGAAGACATGCGCTAACATGGAACTTTGAAGAGGAATGAAAGAGAGGAGTTTCATAGAACACAGTATGTTGGGAATCTGAAGGAGACATGAAGAGGATGAATAGGAAGTGTAGATTACTGGAAAGGATTGTTTAGGACAGAGTTCAATTGAAAATGCTATAGAATGGCGTATGTCTCTCCGTAAGGGGTATCAGGAGTAAGTAAGTGTGTTTTGTTTCTAATTTACAGGGTCAGAAATCGATCAGTAAGTTGTATTTTCAATATATAAATCATCATTTTCTGTATTTACATCCATTTTTTACATTGTAAGTTTGTTAATTGAATCATTGGTTATTTGTCTTAAATGCTTTCTTCAAGAAATAAACTATTTTTAAATTGGCCTCTTTGGAAATTGTGTACTTTTTATTCACACTTGTGTAAATTGAAAAACGCTTATGAACTAGACAAATAGTAGGACATAATTGCTTTACATCATAGTTCAAAAAGGGACTTCTTTAAATGTATTGACTACGGTCTTGACTAAGATATAAAATCGGTTGATTAGACTTAGATTTTTACTATATTACTTACTTACTTATTTACGCCTGTTACTCCTAATGGAGCATAGGCTACCGACCAGCATTCTCCAACCTACTCTGTCCTGAGCCTTCTGTTTTAATTCCATACAACTCTTGTTCATTAATCTCATGTCTATCTCCATTTCTCGGCGTAATGTGTTCTTTGGTCTTCCTCTTTTCCTTTGGCCTTGAGGATTCCATGTGAGGGCTTGTCTTGTGACGCAGTTGGCTGCTTTCCTCATTGTGTGTCCTGTCCATTTTCAACGTTTCTTCCTAATTTATTCCTCCGCTGAGATCTGGTTTGTTCTTCACCACAGTAGGTTGTTGCTAATAGTGTCCGGCCAACGGATCCGAACTATTTTGTTCAGACAACTATTAATAAACACCTGTATCTTCTGGATGATAGATTAAGTAGTTCTTCAGGTTTCCGCCCCATACAGTAGAACTGTCTTGACGTTTGTATTGAAAATCCTAACATTGACCGGCTACTGCCGGTCTCAAGCCTGGATAAAGGAGGAGGGTTGGGCATGGGGCTAGTGACCCCATCCCGTAGAAAACTAACTTGCTAAAAAGCGCTAACCAGATTTTTACCATATAAAGAAGCTAAATCCATTTAAAAACTGACTCATCCTATATTCAATGATTAGATCGTCTCTAATGTAATATAAGTTGTTACTAGTTAATTCTGTTATTAAACGAAAATGAATCCTTTGAGCTTACTGAGTTTTCGCATTACATTTCTACTTGGTCTTCTTTTTTTATTCGACTTCTGCTGTTAGCCAATGTACTGCGAAAATACAACCATTTCTTTGTCTTTCGATAATGTAATATACATTGAAGCTAGATGAGTGTATAGAATATGACTGAAATATCGTTATAATCATAACAGTTGCTACCAGTAGCATTTGGTGACCCCCCACATTATATCATAAATAAATTCAATGCTTTTATTGAATAAACGTTTTTTACAGGACTTTTAGCTCCCAGATTCAATCCTTAAAAGGGTTATAAATGGGTATTGATGAGGACTCCTATAGTGGGATGAAATCACTGTTTATGGTATTATGATTTTTACAAATACCTCACCTGAGATCAATCTATAATGAAAGTAAACTACAAATTAAATCAATCTCCGTAAGACGTTTTCAACTGGTTTATAATTTTCTACAATAACTAAACAGATACTGGTAATGAACATATTGTGGGAGGAATGATTTTAGAACCATTGTACCTCAGTGGTTTTAAAGAAACTCTCTTCACTAAAATACATCAGTTGCTTTAATGTTACTTATGTATGTAGAACGAAAGTGTGATAAATCAATTTTCACGGTAACATAATTCGAGTGATTTAGATTCACCTAATAGGTAGTCCTGTTTTTATCTATTTGATGACACTCAATATTGAAATGAACCTTTCCTTAGCTGTGAAATTTGTTCATATAGTAACCTACTCTCATTTTATTATGACTTTAAATTGGTATTGATGACATTAATACCTTCCTAATATAAATTCATTTGCACTGTTGAGGAGTCCTATACTAGGACGAAACGGCCGTCCAATGCTTTCAGGTTTTTCATGATGGTCTAGATTTAATTGACTCATAAATTCAACTATAAAATTGATAAATATCGGTCAATCTCAGTTACTGTGTTCGAATATCATATTTAATATAATCACCCTATTAACTCAGTTTTCTGTTTCGTTTCACATATCAAACTCAATTTAAATAACTGAAGTATGTTGTTATGATAATATATTATTAGTTCTTTTACTTTCAGGCTATCACCTGCTCACCAGTGACTGACTTCAAGAGATAGTCCTGGAGTTCTAGTGAGAAGCCGTTACCAGAGGAGTTCAACCATGTCTGTTGTGAGATAGGAACTCACTGAAGACAATGGTGTACGGTGGCGCAACTTCGTGGATTGATTGAAGTTAGACATTAACACCAATGGATGCCGGCTCAATGGTCTAGTTGGTTAAGCGCCTGGCGCTAGACTGATAGGTCCTGGGTTCGAATATCGTGGGGTGCAGGATCGTGGATGCGCACTGCTTAGAAGTCCCGTGCTCGGACGAAACGACCGTCCAGTGATCCCAGGTTTTCCATGGTGGTCTAGCTTGAATTCGCTCTTGATTTCAACCAGTGAAATTTCAGGCTATTTGTAACTGATGAGAAACATTGAAATAGAGCGATGAATTACTTCCAGTTGACGAAATTCCATTTACATTGATGTGTTCAAATACAGACTTTTATTAACTAATGAAAAATAGTTTACAGGCATTAATTATATGTTAGAAGTGTTGGGAATTTTTGATCCCTTGGAACACACTTGACAAATGTTTTATATTTGTAATTTTATTTTGAAAATTTGAATTTATTGTTTTCGCGCCAAAAGCACCCATTTTCAACATCATGTTATATTTCCCATTCGGGAAAACCTTAAATGCTATTGGTTCATTGTCGCTTATAATATGCTATTTTGTCACATTTTCGAAGTGCATTTTTATTTATAAGCTTGAGTTGTGCATGTTGTTGTTTTCCGTGCTTCTGGCTGCTTGTGAAATATATTTCCCACTTCTGAACTTACAATTCTCTATCTACTTAGCAAGGTTGCGATGTATCGAAATAGTTGTTTTATTCTGTTATTGTGTCACTGAGTCTTCCTACGGTTTGTAGATAAGGTGAACTCGTAATCTCCACATACATAACAAGAAGACATTCAAAGAAAGTTCTTATTATAATGATGATATGTTTTCGAAAATACAATAATGATGAAATCAGTTAATTATCAGAATGGGGTTTGTGGAGATTTCATTGATTTTAGTAGTTGAATCTATGAGTCGATGTAAGCTAGACCAACATTGAAAATATGGAAGCACTGGACGGCAGTTCCGTCATAGTATGGGACATCATTTCAGGTAGTGACAGCTTTCTACTTCAAGAAATGGATGAATGATTGCGCAGCTATTCATGGATTGATGTAGGTCACACATTTACACTGCTGAATGCTGATTCAACGGCCTAGAGCTTAAGCATTCGCACGTGAGACTGATAGGTTTTGGGTTTGACAAGTGAGTGCAGGATCATGGAGGCACACTGCTGAGAAGTCTCATACTCGGACAAAACGACCGTCCAATGCTTCGAGGTTTCCAATAGTGATCTAACTTTAATTGACTTATGAATTCAACGATTAAAATCAATTAAAACTAAGTTAATTTATTGATATTAAGAAAATAATGTTACACACATGAATGGCATTCAAAATTAAGGTTTAACTGATATGTTAATCTGATCATTTTATGAAATGAAATGTATAAATGATGTTTTAATATACTCTAATCATTAAATCTATACATTGAATAACATACAACATTTGATTATGTTACCTCTCTTATAACACAAAATGGCTGATGGTTATTTGACCGTAATCATCATCATCTTCAAAGCATATTCATTCACGTATGAAACTTATGAAATCTTTAGAAAAAAAGAAAAACAACATTGATTTGCATAGCAACTAAAATCCCCCCCCCAAAAAAGAAAGGTATTTCAAAAGATACAATTTAACAAACATGAATATAGATTTATCAAGATCTGAAGTCTAAAATAAGATTGACACTTTGATAAGGAACATTTTTTAAAAAAAAGAGAAAAAAGAAGAAATAATTATGTTATTTAAACGAGTCCCTTGCCCCCTCCCCCCCTCCCCCCTTCAACCAAAAACAACATTAGAGAGAGAAATTGCATCATACAACATTTCGTTGTCTTTGTGATTGATAGAAAAAAGAAAAAAAGAAAAAGAAGATGAAGAAGAAGAAGAAGAAGAAATAAAAAAGGAAAACGATTAATGAATTTACTGTTAGACTAAACAAATTAAATGTGATAGGTATGTTATCATGTTCAAAGTGTAAATTACTTTCATCTATTGAAAAAAATTCAATTTTCATACCTTGTAATCATAAGATTTTACATTTATCAAGTTGGCTTAGTATGGAAATTTTTTTATGATAACAGAGCCATAGATTCATTACAGATGGTGATTGGACCAGGGTTTCGCGCTATTTGGCACTCTTCAGCAAGGTGTACCTTTAATCTTGTGGGAACTAATGCTACCTGATGGATTTTGGTCCTGTGTCACTCAACTTCACAGTTGAAGATGTTATCACTATACTATCCGACTGATCTCTTGTAGAACTGATAAGTATTTACAATTGATTAATCAATGGATGATGATCAATGTCATTTGTGTTAGGTTCTTCTTAGTGCAGATCGAATGCTATCGTCTAAGTTCATTCAATTTATTTCACATTTTGTATCAGAATCAGTAGGGATGAATGTTTATTGAAATATTTGTATATGAATATGAAGAAGAAGAAGAAGAAGAAAAGAACATCAAGAAACACTAAATGGCTCAAAAGTTTCATTCACTAGGTCAAATATAAAGATCTTTAATTAATAAACTACATATCTTTATTTAAACTACTAGTTTAGTGCAACCATGATCAAATGCCTTTTTGTTGATAAACAGTGAATACATACAAAGAATTCAAGTACTCACTAATGTTGAAAATGAGAATAAATTCTTAAAGTTCTACTTAGAAGCTATTACTGGTGAAATATCATTTATTCATTGTTAGAATCCATTAAAGACTTAACAACATGAAAATCACTTAATGTTGTCTCAATGATGTACAAACTGTTTTAGAGTGAAACTTGAAGGTTTTAGATAGAATTATGTGAAACATTGACGTTTTTATACTTTGACGTTTATAGTTGTTCAACAAATAATGGTTCGTGATAATTTTTTGGTGTAGAAGTAGGTTGGAAGAAAGCTAGGAGGCGATCAGACCAAAACATGGCACAAATCCATGAAGTCACTGACAAGTGGACTGAGCCATGCTGGTAGGTGTAGACTACGTAGTTGGGATCCGCGAGACGACAGTAACCGATGGTTAGAGACCTTGAATGACATGGTTGAAAATCGTTTGCAATGACTCAGGTTCATCCACTCATTGTCTTCTCCCAAATTCTAATCTTCTGAATTCTTCATGTCTTTTTTCTTCTCTTTCCAAATTTATTTCACTCGATTACACTCCTTGAATAATATTTTTAAAGCTTAATCTTCCCGATTACTGCTTATACTCTTACTACCTCTACCACTACGGGATTTGAATCGATAACTGCATCTCTGTGCTGATGTGGTATGGCAACTCGAACTGATGTATATACATACGAAGTTCTACGTTGTTACTGACTGATTAACTCCTAATAGTTCATCAACAGATATCGATCAATTTTGGAAATATTTTTCTAAATAATTCATTGACGATTACTAGCTTTAACACTATCTGGTCAAATAGACCAAACTATGTAACTAAACTGTTTGTTTTACAGCAATCAAATTCATGCTTGTTTAAAGAGCAGTTACTACCAGCTTATAGCTGGACATATTTAATGTTTATACAGACCCATTAATCATTGATTGACTTTAATCTCAAAATAAACTAATGAAAAAGATCTATCTTGTAAAATGTCTTTCACTAAACTAATAACTAAGCTAATGGTTACAGTATATATCTGAGTGTAAAGGAAATGTTAGTTACTAAACTATAGTAAAACATAAGATTCAGTAGCATTCAATGAGCAGACAACTTTATTGACTCAAGTTGTTTAACTAGAGATGTATGTTAATAATAAATATATAATTTTTGTTATATTCCAATGAATAGAAAGATTGTACTTTTATTGTTTCGTGACTTAATGTACGACACTTCTTCAGAGTAAATTCGGTTATTTATTTATGTTATGTTCTTTGGTCTATCTACTAACTCTTGGTGCTGAAGATACATATCTAATTCAGATTAAGACCATGGTGTGATAGGCTGACCGACTCAAGCTGGAGGCTAGCATGCGTGATTTCGAAGTAGAGTAGAGAGACGAAAACTGTTCTATCACCTGATTGGCTGACAAGCAAGTGAATGAGAGAGGACAAGATAACTGGAACACCACTCGATCTCTTCCCGATATCCTGATTTCATTTCAGTTCAGTGTAAAAAGGTACATGAATAAAGAAGTGAATAACCCGACTACAACGTATAATAATTAGGAAACTAGAATTATGTCCAAAGCTAGGAATTAGAGTAGAAAATAGGGTGCAAAATATTATGTTTAAATTACAATAGCTACGGAACAGAAAAGGGTATGACAATGAATCATACACCGAACGAAAGCTTATGTTCTGTAGAATAGATTAAAGACAAAAATAAATGTCAATGTTTTACAAGCCTTGAATAAAATGAAATCACGTCCCGAAGAATAGCTTTCATAGTTTGTCAGAGCTTCTTGTTTTCCTGTTCACAACAATTTATCATAAAGAAGTAGATTAGATTAAGTTACGAAACGTTAAAAATACAATTTTTCTAATCAGTGAAATATAACTCATTACTCATTGCTCAGTTTATTTGAAACAATCAAGTCCAACGTTGGTTATTGATACCTATAAGATTTACTTTGTTTATTAGTATGATACACGTTTTGTGATAAGAGTTTACACACTGAAAATAATATGAACTATATAGATGTGTAAGGTTACATCACAAGGCGATCTACTTGAATATTTGGACTGCTTGTTCCTACCATCTAGATATTTCAAAAAATTACCTAATTTTGTTTGCTTTAATACATCATTATGTCTATGAATCACGTAACCTATTCAAGTGTGTTTCTGAAAAGTGTCCAACATTTCGTTGTACAATTTACAAAAGAGCCCAATCACAGACATCGTGGTGGTTAGAAAAGGATGAACACTACTCAAATGTTGATTTCTGGACTGCTAACATGTAATTGGCAATCAATCAATACTTAACGACTGGATCGATTAAGAAATACGAAAAAAAGGAAACTTGTTGAATTGCCTTGTACAGAGAATTCTGTATTGTATCAACAATATAATATTGAATAAATTATTATTATTATTATTATTATTATTAGCTTTATTCAATATTATATTTTTGGTACAATATAGAATTCTCAGCGCAAAGTATTTCAACAAGTTTCCGTTCCTTTCTTCTTGGTCGGTCCTGGCGATAAATATTGAGGAATCGCCAGTTAGATGTTAGCACTTCAGTGAATGAACATCTGAATAATGTACATTCTTTTCGTTGTACATTGCCAGCAACCATATTGTCTCTTATTGAGTTTTCTGTCACTTTGACAACGAAAGGTTGTACACTTTTCAGAAACGCAGCAGAATACGTTATGCGATTAATAAACATAATGATATATTAAAACAAACAACAATAGATAACTTGTTGAAGTATCTAGATGGCAGGAACAGGTAGCCCAGATGCTCAAGCAGGCCGCCGTATTGATAATAATAATAATACTTCATCCCTTAGTAATTCAATTAATTTGATAAGTGGTTTTATACAATCAACTGATTTTCAGTATGAGGTTATGGTGATTATTAAGTTTTTAATTAAGATCGTAGATATGCACTTCTGACGAGTCCCATAGTAGGATGAAATAGCCCTTCCAGTTTTTCTAAGTTTTCAGTGATGGTCTAAAATCATTTGATTCGTGATCTTAATCAAAAAAATTTTTTTTAATAATTTTTATTTGTAATAAAAATTAAATTCATTTTTGATTGAGATCATGAACCGATTGATCTTAGACCACGTTTGGAAATCTGGAAACACTAGATGGCCGCTTCGCCCTATTGTGGGACTCCTCAGCAATGCGCATTAACGATCCCGCTCGCGCGATTCGAACACATGGCCTTCCTTCTCGCACGCGAACGCCTAAGCTACTGGACCACTGAGTCGGCATCCAATGGTGATAGTGTCTAACATCAACCAATCCACGAAATTGCGCGATCATCTTTCATTGTACTGAAGTAGATATCTGTCTCTACCCGACATGGATTAGCTCCACTGGCCACTGCTTCTCACTAGAACTCCGACAATTCTCTCACGAAGATAGTCACCATTGAGCATATGTTGATTACTAGTATGGTCTAACATCAATCGGTTCATGATCTCAATAAAAAAACTTAATAATCTCCCCAACCCCTATACTACTAAATTCATTTTATAATGAACAACATTCAACTAGGTACATTCTTCGTATTTAATGAGTTAGCAAACATCCAACAACAGGGGTGGATTTCTTCAATTTATGTTCTCCTAATTGAATTGACTTATTGTGAAACGAACATTAAAATCGACTACTTATTTTTCTTGTTTGAGCAGTCGAGGTTTTCTTTACAATTTTCATCATTAAAGACTTCGGTAATCAGTATTTGAGTTTTATGCTGAAAGAGAGAGAAAAACATGAATTGTTCGAAAATAACCACAAACACTTCACCTGATCTAACTTAACTTTATATGCCTAAAGACAGCAGTCTGTAAAAAACGCGACTACTACTCCACGGTTCATAATGATTGTACAACTATCTTTAAAGAGAATAGTTTTTGCACTAATATATAGTTAAAGTCATGTCTTATACCATTGCATTGAAACAAATAATGTTATGAATTAGAGATACACAGTATGGATGCCATTACGTATGAAACATTTGAAGTTCATTTCTGAGAGTACTCTAATTAACATGTTAATCCATTAGCCAATAAGAGATAAAACGGAATGTTTTATGGTCAAAGGTTGAGTCAGCATGATAACCTATACAGAAACTATTTATAGACTGTGATAACACAACTATTCATGTTCACAGTTTAGGGGTTTTGAAGATTGTTAAGTTACCTCAATAGAATGATCAAAGGAGCACATTGCATCATTTCATAATTAAACTATTTAATTTTATCAAAAAGGGGTTCTGTGGATATTTTAGTAATATAATAGCTGAATTCATGAGTCAATTAAAGCTAGACAACCATGGAATTGGTTGAAGCTGGAAATTCACACCGCTAAATATTAATTTAGTGATCTACATGTTAAGTGTTCGTGTGCGAGACCGATAAGTACTGGGTTCGAATCCCATGAGCGAAATCGTGAATACGCACTGCTGAGGAGCCCCATACTGGGACGAAACGGCCGTCCAGTACTTTCAGGTTTTCCATGGTGGTCTCGCTTTTAATGACTCATGAATTCAACTATTAAAGTATTTCATTCTATTTATTCTATACAATCTCGACAAATAAACTAATTTTCTAGCAACATAACAGAAAATAGAGTTAAACAGTTGGCTATTCAATTATAAAGGACCTTTGGATTCATTTATTTATATTATTCTTAGTTTAAGCTAAGAATAACTGTAATCACAAGTATGATATGCAGCTACATAGTAGTATACGCTTATATGAATGCCTATACAAGATAGTCTAACTTAGTATATTTCTTGTATTCTATTTAGATCTGCAAGTAGTACTTACTCACTTACTTACGCCTGTTACTCCCCGTGAAGGGGCATAGGCTACTCATCAGCATTCTTCATCCATATGCAAGTAGTAACTTACTATATTTTTTCTTATCATTGTCGATTTTTATTATTAATGTAAAATACCTACATGTTAAAAGAATTCAACCTTTTTGTTATATCCCGAATGGTAACTGTTGGAATTTATTTCTGGACTAATACTATACGTATATCTTTATTGTATCATTGTTAAGTAACTAAACTATACATATTCGTGTTCCTCTTATTATGAGCTTTATTTCAACCCATAAACTATTATTATACGATTTACCATTCTTGAGTTATGCCCTATCTGTTAATTACTACCTCCCACATTCACAGCCACATTTGGCTAATTCATATTTTATTGGTACAACGTGGTCTGTTTGGTTGGTATATAAACCCCGTATGCTTGACATAAATGATTCATATTGCAGAGGCTGAGATTGATGTTCTGGACTCTAACAGGCAGGGTTAGGCAGGGAGAAGAACCGATAAGGACTTTAGACTGCTCGTACGTGTTTTATGCGTCATTAGTCCGGTTGATAAACCATTTTTTCTATGATTGGCGGTATCATGACGTTATACATTCATAGTGTACAAAGCCACAAGGTGTAATACTTTTATTCTTACAAAATGTTTAATCTAATTTGATTGTTTTTTCTACAATATCAGATCAATCAATATGAAAATCTAAACAGTTTTAAGATTCAATGTTTTGAAACGATAAATTTTCTAGAAGGTTCATTTTAACTCAACCATGAAATCCCGTTTCAAAACTTGAACCCCAATATTATGATATGATAGAAATTTCGTAATTAATTAACATAAATGTTAATTAATGATTAATATGAGATGCATAATGGACATTCATCCTGTGATTGTATAAAGGAATCTTTGAACCAGTTATCTATTTTTTTTTTTGAAATGTTGATTAATACAACTTTAAATGTAGCCATATAATCTTATATCACTTTCAATAGGTTTACATTATTTTCTACGAATAAATGAACAAATAAAAGGAATGAAAGTGTTTCAGTATATTTCTGAAAAAGGGTTTAATAACACCAACGTTTTCTTTGTTAGATTATGCCATGTTTTTTCCCGACCATTGCTGCTACCTTAATGTGGTGTTGGACTTGCCTATCGTAATGAACTAATTGAGCTATACCGAGTAGAATAATCGTTGCTCAAGGTCCTACCATGCCAGACAGGTTAGTTGAAGAGCAGTAAGATTAAAAGTAACAAACCGAAGATCCAAGGGCGAAGTTGTACTGTTAACTGTACAAAGGTGTGACGGCAGTAGGGTGTAACCTACAAACAACTAGCATGACAACGATGTTGCCTTTCCACAAGGCGGGGTGGGGTTAGAAAAGATCAACTTTAAGATGCATACCTCACATCATCCCATGGATTTCCGCCTCCAGTGGTAAGGTCTCAACACGTATGGAGCTAACATAAAAACTATTCACAGAAATGTAGTATAAGACCGACCTTAGGCAGTTGTCACTTGGGCACTGCGATCACCCTCTCAGGTCACTAAGAGCAATTTCCTTTTCAGGTACCTATAGGTGAACCTTCCTACGGTGTGGGCAACCGGGAAGTGATAAGCGCCCTCATACCACTAACAGCAATGAAGATCATTGTGTTCATAATTAATCTCAAGTTTTACTTTCTCTCAAATGAGTTTGTGATTTATTGAAAGATGTTGTACAAAAACTCACTCAGTAGGTTTACAGAAACTGGTTTACTACTTTCTTCATTTGAACAATAAAAGTGCTTAGATTCAAAGAAGTACGCTGCATTTTTCATAGATTTAGTTTAAACAATATTCATAATAAATTCAAATTAGGATTCAGCGAATATGAAACATTATGTAAACGAGGTAATCAGAACATGGTAACTTATGAAATGTGCTTAAATCTAATCAAAACCAATTTTTTAAGCACTTCAGTAAAATAGTACGAAACGCACGTCAAACTGAATTTCAGTGTTAGCCATTATCCATCTTTAGATGGTGGTTGACAGGGAACCCTGGACCCGGATTTCGTGCTGCTTGGCACTCGTCAGCAAGGTGTACCTGTAATCTTGAGGAAACTGGTGCTCCCAGGCGGATTCGATCTCGTGTCACCCAGCTTCACAGTCAGAGACGTTACCACTGATCTATCCGAGTTTCCTGTCGACTACCTCCAACCACCATCTAATCTCAATATATAGTGCACGTAGTCTCGAGTCACCTCGACCGATGACCACATTGCGACATAGTCGATAGCATTCGATCTGCACTAAATAAGAACTTAACACACATGACATTGATCACCACTCAGTGACCAATCAATTGTGATTATCCATCTTTACTTATAATGCTTGTGAATGATAGCAATATCGAAGCAATCCGCACAGTATGCATATATACAAATAAGAGACTGATCAATTGCAGTCCTAAACAACAATAAGAATATACAAGTAAACAATATCAAGTGAATTTAAACTTCACTAGGAGTAATCATGGAAACATTTCTATTCTATGTAACTATCATGAATGTTAACAATATTTACGAAATATCAATGTTTATAATCAAGTTCCGTTTCATGTTGAATAGATCATAAATTGAATTGTATAATTTAAAACTACAACTTAAAAGAAGAATATATACATTTAGAAAATTCAATATATTAAGCTTACATTAACAATATTCAACTCTGTTATATTCATAATGACGAAGCCTTCCCCCCCCATTGATAGTATTGAGAAGAACATACTTACATGAGTTCACTTAGTTTTATTCATTCTACTGATTCAAACGATGTATGAATGATGTTAAACCTTATGTACATTAAAAGCTAAACAGATTCCATTTACTTTTAATAATGGTAACTGTAAAAATAAAAAGAGAGTTGCTCAATGATGAACTGTATGATGTATATCCAAGTGTACAATTCAATATATATGATGACATGAAGTTTATTCATTATTTACATTCATGCACACACACAAACACACAGAGAGAGGGGAGGATCGACAGAGACAGAATTTACACTGTTTAAAACAAAAAGTGTATCTAAGTAAAATTTGAGTAATTCATTGTACAAAATGTAATTTGTCAATAGATACATCTTTAGATTAAGAAAAAAGTCATCATCATCATCATCATCATTACATGAATGGATCATGTGAAATATATCTTTATGTATTCCTGGTATAATTTAGCTTATTATTCATATCATTATTAATACAGTAGTACTACTAATATTATTGATTAATTCTCTTGCTCTTAAATGTTGTTTACGACGTTGATGTTGTTGTCGTTGAGAATGCCGTTGATGAAGATGTTGGTGTTGAAGATGATGATCATCATCATTGAATGAATGAAGTAAAATATCTTTATTTATTCATAGGATTGTTTATATTATTATTCATATCATTATTATTATTACTAATATTATTGATTAATTCTCTTGCTCTTAAATGTTGTTTACGACGTTGTTGTCTAGGATGTTGTTGTCGTTGAGGATGTTGAAGATGATATGAATGATGAAATAATTTATTATTATTATTATTATTATGTTTAATATAACAACATTTATATGATATAATACTATTAAATAATAAAATTTTTAATTTTTTTCTAAATGCATTACTCATAAAACAATAAATTAATGGATTTGACATATTATTTAAGTAGTATGTATTATATGCAAGTAAATTAAATTGTACTAATTTATTAGCTGTTAATAATGCTGGTGTAAATACAATAATATAAACAACAGCTACAACAAATAATACACTAGCTGAACGTATCTCTCTCCATAATGTACTTTCTGTTATATTTTTTATGGATAAATTCATTTTGATTCTATTTGTTAAACTTTTACGATGATGTTGATGTTGATGAGGATCATTGGTTAAATGTTCAATGTCACTAGTAGTAGTAGTAGTAGTAGTATTGTTTAAATCATTTGATGAAATGGCACTTCTCTGATTTCTATTTAACATTTTTGTATTATGTATTATGATAGTATTATATGGTATAGTATTATGATTAATCACTGGTGTATAACGTTGAGCACGATGTGTTTTAATGACAACGCGTAAAATTAATGAATATAATATAATAACGGATAGAATGGATAATATAAAACTAGCTGTATTACCTTTTTGTAATATATCATATGTTAATTTTTCTATATAAGTAGCATTTGGTATTTCTGGTGTATCACAACATTGTTTTATATTTGGTTCATCATTTGTTATCCCTAAACTATGATGTAATGCACCAAGTATACCATATAGAATACAAAATATAGCTAAACCTAATGTTAAATATTTAGCACGTTTCATTGTTAATATACGACGTAATGGATGACATATAGTAAGATATCTTTCTAATGCAATTGCTATAATTAATAATGAACTAAACATTATATTACATATATTTAAAAATGCATGTGTTTTACACCATATATCTGTTGATGGTTGTAAATGTATATATTCCATATAGAATGTTAATGGTACAACAAAACAACATACCAATAAATCAACACATGCTAATACAAGTATAAAAAATGTTGGTGTACCAGTGGTTTTAGTAAATAATTGTTCATTTGATTCATGAATTTGTATGATATGATTCAAATTATCATTACTAATATCATGAAGATACGATGATGATGTTGTTGTTGTTGTTGTTGTTGTATATAATTCATTTGTATTTAACATACTTAATTTTTGATTATAATAAATTTGTCTATATTTTAAATGTAAATGTGGCCAAAAATGTTGTTGTATATAAACACCTAATACAAGTAAATTTCCAATGGTGCCTAATAATGAAACAGAACCAAGTAGAATTAATGTACATAACCATATTGGATCAATATTCGTTTCAACAGTTTCATAATATGGAATCGTTGAATTTGAAATATTCATGTATATTATCTTGATATATTTAAATTTATTTTAAGAATAAATTAAAACATTTTAATGTTTAAAAATTATTCAAGAATGCAAATCGGTCAGCTTCTAAAAACAAAAGCATTTATATATGTGTACATGTATTTATTGACCAATCAAAATGCAAGGTATTATTCAAATATTTTGATTGGTTGAATATACTCTTTATATTGTTTTGATTGGTTAAAATAATTAACCAATGAAATAAATAGACGTTGTATAAACTTATGTAATATGGTGAAACTAAACTGTTTATTAAGTGATTGTGTATATACCCAATAGTAATAATAAATTTTAAAAAAATTTGTTTTATTCTAATGAGTAGAAAAATATATTTCTGAAGTTTAACAATAATGTAAATCACTTATTTAGAATAAATCGTATTTAGATACAGTTTCTGCAATGGTAAACATGAACTAGTGAGGTTTGTTCTACTTATATTGACATAAGTAGTATATGATGTTAGTCATGAACAGAAGGTCTGGCAGAAGAGAGACAAGAGGATCGAACAGTAAAGAATGGAAACAGAATGCAATTTGTATGAAAATGCAAGAACAATAAAGTCTGAGTTATTTTGAGACAATTGGTGGACATTTTGCAAATTAAGTATTTCGTTGTTAGATTTTATTAAGAAGTCCTGTAATTTTTTGTTAAATACAATCAATTGTCCCCACTCGTGCTCTTTTCACTACACCAGGACAAATGTATCCACCGTCGTGTAACCACTATAGTCTTTAAAATGGTGGAGATCTGTAGTTCAGGTCAATGATTTTGATGAGCTTTTGTTCCTTGATGATACTGATGATGTCGTTCAGAAGAACAATGAAAGCTCCACTATCAAACCATCCAGCTCAGAGAACAAAACTCCATTAAAACTGTTGTGGTCTACCAAGAAAATTCCATATATTTATACAATAGTCAGGTGAAAATCTCTTATGAAATCATATCCATAAAGCTTTATATTAAAGGAAAGTTTAAGTATTAACCATAAATTCTATTTATTACTTTCTTAAATCAAGATGTCCATGGGCAAAATAAATTTATTTGGATAAATCCTTAGTAAAGTCTAGAGAATGAATAGACATGACTTTCTGAACATTAATCTTCATTGTAAGAGAAGATATAATGAAGGATGACAAAGAACTACTTTCTTTCCAAGTTGACAGATATAAAACATCAAAAATGATTAGAATATAGATATTCTAGTGAATACTCATAATTCAATCAGTTTACACCAAGTTTTAGGTACCTTAGCATACAAAATAATTCTGTCTGATAGAAATCGATACAATATCTCTCATAATTTGACTGTTGATATACACTCTACTTTCATTTATCTAACATATCGAATAAATTTGAACATCTTACGGATGATCTGGTGAATTCGATGCCTCTAATTTTGAAATAGCCATGCACAACGACAGCTTGATATGTGTAAGTTATTCTTACCACAGACTGTTACCCGTCAGAGTATCATTGAGAACCAGAAATCGATAGACGACTGTTATGTATCTAAATGGGACTCAACATTCGTGATTACACATGATCTCTTCATATTTTAGAATAAATAAATTAATAAAGGATAAGTTTTTCAATTAATTACCATTCAGTTCTTCAGTTGTTAGATCAACTTGATGATGAAAAAGAATAACTTGATCCAAGATTAAGAATAAGTCACAATAATGCCAATATAAATGTTGAGATAACTTGCATAAAATGTATGCTTGAATTAAATTTTACGTAGAATGAAATTGTTAAACGAAATCTCAATGCAAATAAATAATAACAGAAATAGTAGTGATTCTATTGAACCAAATAAGAGTTTGTTTGTAAACAAGGATTGGAGGTTATGTACCATGTGATTGACAGTGACATAGATGAATTGATTCTTTAGTTTCTATCAAATCTTGATGTTTGAAGTTATATTAAACTTCAAATTCATATTCTTTTCTCGAATCATGTTCTGTAAGTACAATATGCCTGTGTGAGATGATTATTGGGTTAATGAACTTGAATCTGGCTAGGGATATAGAAGATAGAACAAGCTTCTTTTGAACACATAAAACTTCGGCTTTTACGTTTTCATGGATAATATTTCTTACATTGTTATTACTTCCGTAATTTCTATACTAAAGCATATATATTTTGTGTGTCTTAAAGTATAATTTATGCTTTTCAGTCTACTGGTTAATTAAAATTTCTGATTGAGATCATGAACCGATTGATGTTAGATCACCATTGAAAACCTGGAAGGACTGGATAGCCGTTTCGTCTTGTTGTGAGACTCACTAGCAGTGCACATCTACGATCCCGTACATGGGATTCGGACCCAGGGCTTTCAGTCTTTCGCTCGAACGAATAACCTACTGGACCACTGAGCTGGCCATCACCCAACAGTGTTAATGTCTAACCTCAACCAATACGCAAAATTTCTTGAACATCTTCCATTATATTGAAGTAAATAATAGTGGCTAGCTTCGTGAGAGAATTCTGGGAGTTCTAATGAGAAGCCGTGACCAGTGGAGCTAACTCGTGTCGAGTAGGGACAGATATCTACCTCAGTACAACTTCGTGGATTAGTTGAAGTTAGACATTAACATAGTTGGATCTAGAGGTTGAGGGTTCACGCGCGAGACCGAAGGCCCTGAATTCAAATCCCGCGGAAAGTTCAACACTAAGACAAAACAACTGTTCAGTGTTTCCAACGGTGATCTAACATCAATCGGTTGATGATCTCAATCAAAAACTTAATAATCTTCACAACTTTATACTCATAATTAAAATCTCTTTTTAAACCACTATAAGTAATATAAAGTCTGTATTAAAATATCAGTTGAATACAAAGATTATTTCACTTCTGTTTGTCCATCAAATCATAGATATGATAAAACAACTTGACGAATAACTTAACTTACATATAATCGTTTAAAAATGTTGCAATCAGTCTAACAAAAACAAAGAAAATAGGAAGAATGCAAATATATGATACTAAGTAGACTTACCACGACGTGCAATGCTAACCAGTGTTGAAGATGGTTGGAAGAAAGTTAAGGGCGGCCAAACCAAAACGTGGCATCAGTACTTGAAGTCATTAACTTCTAGTCTGAGCCATGTTGGTAGATGCAGACTACTTGGTTGGGGTCCACGTGTCTATCGTAACCAATGGTTGGAGAATCTGTGTGACATGGCTCAGAATCGATCACAATGGCATCGGTGTATACACCCTTTGTCTTTCTTTATACCTTTCTTTCTACGCACTAATTCTTTCTTCCTGTATTATATTCTTATATGCAATCTTTTTTATGCATTACCACCACTGAATTAACTACTTCTATGAATTTGGTGTTCATCTTATTGTGCTAATGCGGTATTGCAACTTGGACGGATGTATATATATGTTCCTGGTCCTACGTTGTAGCTGACTGACTGACTAAATAATATCGACTAGTAATAACTCATTCATAGACATTTCTCGTTGTTAATGAACAGGAATAAAAATCAAAGTTAGCTAACCATCAGTAGACAAAAAATCAAATATCAATAATCCAATATAAAAAGAAATATCAAAAATTGATCCTAATTTTTATAATGGCTTGTTGTATAGGTGTAGTAGTCATAGGTTTCCCTTCCCTTCCCTTCCCTTCCCCTCTCCCCCCCAAAAAGACAAAGATCGTATTTTCATCAAGACTTTCATTTATTTAAGCATAAACTTAATTTATCCTACCTGCTGTGACTAAAAGTATGGAAGAAAAACAAACTGACTTTATTGAAACAGCTAGTAAAAATGAAGAAGCCTTGATAAATCCTACTATTTTACCATATATATACATGTCTATATAGTAATATGCAATAGAAATTGGTTATGAAATATCACTAATCGACAGAAGTTAAAAGTATGTTTAGGTTAATAATAATAACAGAATGGTTCAAATGCAATTAGATCATTATTAATTTTCAAGATTCTCTCTGAGATGAAGATGAAGAAGATTTGTTGTTCATACATACAACAAAAGGCGGCCTGCTTGAGCATCTGGGCTACCTGTTCCTGCCATCTAGATATTTCAACAAGTTATCTATTTTTGTTTGTTTTAATATATGTCATTATGTCTATTCATCGCATAAGCTATCCTGGTGCATTTCTGAAAAGTGTACAACCTTTCGTTGTCAAAGTTACAAAAAACTCAATAAGAGACAATGTGGTTGCTGAAAATATACAACGAAAAGAATGTACATTATTAAGATGTTCATTCACTGGACTGCTAACATCTAACTGGCGATCACTCAATATTTATCGTCACGATCGACCAAGAAGTAAGAAACGGAAACTTGTTGAAATACTTTGTGCTGAGAATTCTATATTGTACCAAAAATATAATATTGAATAAAGCTGATAATGATAATGATAATGAAGAAGATTTGTTGTTCAGATGGATGATTTTGATGAAGTTTTGTTCTCTCAGAACACTGTTAACATACGTTCTCCCTCACAATCTCAATTTGTTTTAGAATATGCTTAGATTATATCAGTGAACAAACATTTGATAAGATTTCATTTTACTTTAACAAGAGAGAAGCATATCTACAATTGAAGAAAATCTGGAACTCAAAATAACTGTCAACCAACAAGAAACTCAGAATTTTCTATACAAATATCAACACAATCCTACTGTATATGGCGGAAAGTTGGAGAACTACGAAAGCCGTCATCCAAAAAATACAAGTGTTTATTGACAGTTGTCTACGCAAAATACTTCATATCCGTTGACCAGACAATATCAGCAACAACCTACTATGGGAGAGAACAAACCAGATCCCAGTGTAGGAAGAAATCGGGAAGAAGTGCTGGAAGTGGATAGGACACACATTGAGAAAAGCATCCAACTATGTCACAAAACAAACCTTGACACGTAATCCTCAAGGTCAAAGGAGAGGTGGAAGATCAAAGAACACATTACGCCTAGACCGGGAGACAGATATGAGATGAATGAACAACAACTCGATAGAACAAGAAATGAAGGTCCAGAACAGAGGAAGAGAATACTGGCCGGTGGCTTATGTTCCATTTGGAGTAACAGGCATAAGTAAGTAAGTAAGTAAGTAAGTAAGTAAGTAAGTAAGTAAGTAAGTAAGTAAGTAAGTAAGTAAGTAAGTAAGTAAGTAAGTAAGTAAGTAAGTAAGTAAGTAAGTAAGTAAGTAAGTAAGTAAGTAAGTAAGTAAGTAAGTAAGTAAGTAAGTAAGTAAGTAAGTAAGTAAGTAAGTAAGTAAGTAAGTAAGTAAGTAAGTAAGTAAGTAAGTAAGTAAGTAAGTAAGTAAGTAAGTAAGTAAGTAAGTAAGTAAGTAAGTAAGTAAGTAAGTAAGTAAGTAAGTAAGTAAGTAAGTAAGTAAGTAAGTAAGTAAGTAAGTAAGTAAGTAAGTAAGTAAGTAAGTAAGTAAGTAAGTAAGTAAGTAAGTAAGTAAGTAAGTAAGTAAGTAAGTAAGTAAGTAAGTAAGTAAGTAAGTAAGTAAGTAAGTAAGTAAGTAAGTAAGTAAGTAAGTAAGTAAGTAAGTAAGTAAGTAAGTAAGTAAGTAAGTAAGTAAGTAAGTAAGTAAGTAAGTAAGTAAGTAAGTAAGTAAGTAAGTAAGTAAGTAAGTAAGTAAGTAAGTAAGTAAGTAAGTAAGTAAGTAAGTAAGTAAGTAAGTAAGTAAGTAAGTAAGTAAGTAAGTAAGTAAGTAAGTAAGTAAGTAAGTAAGTAAGTAAGTAAGTAAGTAAGTAAGTAAGTAAGTAAGTAAGTAAGTAAGTAAGTAAGTAGTAAGTAAGTAAGTAAGTAAGTAAGTAAGTAAGTAAGTAAGTAAGTAAGTAAGTAAGTAAGTAAGTAAGTAAGTAAGTAAGTAAGTAAGTAAGTAAGTAAGTAAGTAAGTAAGTAAGTAAGTAAGTAAGTAAGTAAGTAAGTAAGTAAGTAAGTAAGTAAGTAAGTAAGTAAGTAAGTAAGTAAGTAAGTAAGTAAGTAAGTAAGTAAGTAAGTAAGTAAGTAAGTAAGTAAGTAAGTAAGTAAGTAAGTAAGTAAGTAAGTAAGTAAGTAAGTAAGTAAGTAAGTAAGTAAGTAAGTAAGTAAGTAAGTAAGTAAGTAAGTAAGTAAGTAAGTAAGTAAGTAAGTAAGTAAGTAAGTAAGTAAGTAAGTAAGTAAGTAAGTAAGTAAGTAAGTAAGTAAGTAAGTAAGTAAGTAAGTAAGTAAGTAAGTAAGTAAGTAAGTAAGTAAGTAAGTAAGTAAGTAAGTAAGTAAGTAAGTAAGTAAGTAAGTAAGTAAGTAAGTAAGTAAGTAAGTAAGTAAGTAAGTAAGTAAGTAAGTAAGTAAGTAAGTAAGTAAGTAAGTAAGTAAGTAAGTAAGTAAGTAAGTAAGTAAGTAAGTAAGTAAGTAAGTAAGTAAGTAAGTAAGTAAGTAAGTAAGTAAGTAAGTAAGTAAGTAAGTAAGTAAGTAAGTAAGTAAGTAAGTAAGTAAGTAAGTAAGTAAGTAAGTAAGTAAGTAAGTAAGTAAGTAAGTAAGTAAGTAAGTAAGTAAGTAAGTAAGTAAATAAGTAAATAAGTAAGTAAGAGATTGAAGGAGATGATTTAATTGTCTTGTTTATAGAATTGATTACACAAATCAATTACATCATTATACATATTTATTTTATAATTAAATAATTCAATTTTATATCTTCCTTTAAAGTACATTTCTCTCTCTTTTGTTTTAAAAAAGTATTTTAGTCTCAGTTCACTTATTTGAAGAGTTTGCTTAAATCAAATTAGCGGTTCATGTACAAAAACAAACAAACAAACAAACAATAAACAGAGCGTAACTTTCATGAATATCACTGAAAAACAAAACTGAAATAACTAAAGCTGCTTAATGGTTTAATTAATCATCTAACTAAATTTAAAATTTCAATCGAATACATTAACAGAATACAGAATTATTGAAAGTAAATCTTACATTCCCATTTAGAGGGGCGAATTTAGTTTCTACCTAATTGTATCATCTATTGATAAGAATAGATTCTTGTTTGGTAGTAAAGGTCAAACTATATTATGTAATTACTAAGTTTGAAGCGATTACGAGTTCACTGAACCTGAGAACGGAACAAAAACTTGTGACCAGAGATCAAATAACTAGCTATTCTATTACGTCCCAGCCCCGCTAACTAGAGAGAGAAGTCCAAACTTGAAATAGGGGAAGTATATTCCGCAAACAGCCAGAAGCACGAGCGATAACAACAGACACAAATCAAAACGTAAATATACAGAACAAAACCGTCCTTGGGAAGCGTTACAAAATGACATACTAAAAGACACAACGAATCAATAGCGTTTAAGATTTTTCCCAAGTGGGAAATACGACATGAAGGTTAAAAGAGATGGGGATCTATCATCCCCAACAGTAACAGTCCTATCTGAATTGTTTTATGACTGTGAAATGTAGTCTATGAAAATAAGTGACATGAGTAAACTGTAGGTCAGTCATACAGTTCTTTAAAAATTTATCGAATATAGTTGAGGTTCTAGATGACCTGAGTACAGTTTAGGCATTGTCAGTCAGTCAGTCAGTCAGACATATATATACATCAGTCCAAGTTGCTGTACCTCATTTGCCTAACAAGATGAACACAGAATTCATAGAAGTATTTAATTCAATGGTAAAATTATATAAAAGGAAGATTGGATATAAAGATTTAGTATCGTAAGAAAGAAAGATATAAAGCAGTTGTATTCTCATAGTTTACAGGTAGACAGAGAGTGTATACACCGACGCCATTGTGATCGATTCTGAGCCATGTTACACACAGTCTACAACCATTGGTTACGATAGTCACGCGGACCACAACCAAATAGTCTGCATCTACTAACATGTCATAAACTAAGAGTTAGTGACTTTGTAGACTGATGCCACGTTTTGCTTTTGCCACCCCTAACTTTCTTCCGACCATCCCCAACACTGGTTAGCATTGCGCGTTGCGGTAACCAGAGTTCAGGCATACGCAATATGTGGCCCAACGATCTCAATCGATGAAGATTTACAACCTCATCAACTGATTTATCAGCATTGCTTAATACGCTGAATCTAACGTCACTATTACTTACCCGATGATACCAGCAGATGTGACCAATATTTCTAAGATATCTGTGATCAAATACTAGTAGCTCACGAATATCTTCTATCCTTAATGGGCACATTTTGCAGTCATAATGTAGAACAGAAAGAACTGCCGTGCAATATACTCGTCCCTTAATTGATAGACGGATATCTCACCTTTGCCATAGGTGACGTAAGTTGGCAAAAGCTTAACGAGCTTTTCGAAGCCGTGCTGAGATTTCGTCATCAACCAACCCATTAGGGCTGATTAGGCTTCCAAGATAAGTGAAGTTGTCAACGCGTTCGACCACTTCACTCCGTATACTTAATTCAGGTGTCGATGCATTAATTAATTAATAATAATAATGCAGGACAGTCCTGGTGTAACAACTTGCATTTAGAGGGGGAAAAGCGCATCTCAAACATTCTGGCATTGTTGGCCAGTGCTACCAAAAGACTCTGCATTTTATCAGCGTCTTCACAAAACAGGACTATGTCACCTACGTATTCTATGTTGATAAGTGGACCTCCTGGTATGAGATCAATGTCCGAATTAGGCATTGAGTGCAAGGTAAATCAATTAATGAAACTGGGATAGCAACATGTACATGTTACCTATACAAAACCATAACGAATAGATATAGAGATTCACAGCCTAATAAATGTCTATATAGGTTTAATTGTAAAAACGTGGTCTTCTGTTAAAATTGTATATGTTGTATATTTATCTATTACTATATGTGAGACATTGTTGAACATTGAATTCATACAAACATCTTGAGAACATTATTTGTTTACTTGTATAAATATTCAATGGTATTTACAGTGTCACTATCCATGAACATCATGGAATAAAAAAAAGTGAATGTTCTAGATTACGTTCCTGAGAAGTTATTTATCACAATGGTGATAAGTCTTGCAGATTAAACGCTATATTCGTCTCCTAAGCTATTCTGTAACCCCCAACCTAAAACTATACAGCGACTTGAACACGAGAGAAAAGACTCAAAATATGCGAGAAGTAGTTTACTCCAAGGTTCATTTTAATACAAAAAATACAGGGTTTTTATAACATTTTGAATGTCCTTGGGTTGCTAGAAGATTCTGAAATGCTACTAAACACAGTAGCAGTGTAGCAGCCAGTCAATCAGAGCCTCTGCATATGACGTTTTGCTTCCTTGATATTTTTGGCTAAGACTTCAAGTGAACGCTGATTGAATGAAATGCTTCTTAGTGTTTCCTGATGTTTGCTTGTTTTTTGCAAGCAATTTTCTGGATCATCCCAACAAATGGCAAGTATGTGCCTAATGTCATTCTACTTTAATCCTTATTAATAATCGAATTTTATCGCACATCATAAAAGATATCTATCAGACTAAATAATTTGACAATGTATGTACTTATATGTGGATATTCGATGTTTTGGATAACAAACAGCAAAATACAATATAAGTTATTACTTAGTAACTAATCCATGTGTAAATATCATACTCCTTCAGAAAGATAGTCCGTCAAACCAAGTACTTTCAAAGTAATGAAACTCATAATGTGAGTAACGATGTTTCATGAGTTTTTTTCCACCTTTCACGATTGTGATTCATTACATTAGGCTAACAACTACTTAGTGTGTAAACTCGTCAACAGATTTATGACATGACTTTAAAGGAAAAAGACATGCGACTTATTTGTATCGATATTTGAATATGGATAAAGATCAGTGTTAACTGCAAGATACTCTAAGCTTATCTTAATTGACGATATTTTAATCCGTCCATTGGTATCTAAATTTCATTCATTTGTATCCATATGATTAGTGTAATTGAGTAATAATTCCTTAAGACAATGAATGATCAAAGCAAATTTCTTTATGAAATATGATCAGAATACAGAATATTTGATGCCCCTTTAGTAACAAAATCAAATCATGAAAATAATTGATCTGAGTTCTCTAGATCGCTTATCTGGTTATCAGGTAAAAAAAGTTGAATATACCACAGGTATTCAGAGTTTGACGACGCTTTAACCAGTAACACCTAATATGAATCGTACCCATCAAGTGAAATCAAGAGACAGAAACGAGGAGATTTGAAGATATATTTGGCAGGCTATCAATATATCAAGAATCGTCTGATCTAATCTGGCTAGCGATTACAGGGGTTGTTGAGCACGGCGTTCCCACTCGTGATCTGGTGCGGATGCATGACAGAGCGTTTTCAGCTAGGTGAGTCCGTTAAAACATGTGGTCAGCATCCAATGTCGAAAACTTACAGAGCTATTTATGGTACATATGGTGCATATAAAAAGAAAGATAAAGTACTTTCATGATATGTAAATGATATTCATGAATAACCAGAACGTTTCATATGCTATCATAAGGCCGTATAGTTGATGAATAAACAATGTGTGAAGAAGCCATTGTCATTAGAAGAATCGTTAACCTAACCCAGTACATCAACAATCTGTTTCTGATTGAATCAGACTGATAAGATAATATATACATGATCAACAGATCTGTACAATATTATTCGGCATATGCAACATAATTTCCACAATATGTTTGCCTTCTCTATGAGGCATATTGAGTTGCGTAAACATTTCGGATAGTATATCCGTATCTAAAATTTAATTTAATGACAACGACATAAAAACTTTTCTGTGTCACTTATGAAACGGTTGTCCAGTGCTTCCAAGCTTTCCATGGTCGTCTAAGTTCAATTCACTCATTATCTTAACTATTGAAATCACTATAATATCCACAAAATCCCCTTCTGATATGAATCAACATATGCTTACTAGTGCCGAACTTCAAGAGATATATCCTGGAGTTCTAATGAGAATCAGTGACCAGTGGAGTACATTCAGGTCTGTTGTAAGATATTAACCCACTGAACACAATAGTGGATGTGTCACTTAATTTCGTGGATTAGTTGGATTTAGACGTTAACACCGTTAGATGCCGACCGGCTCAGTAGTTTAAAGGTTAAGCTTCCATGAACGAGACAGATAAGTCCTGTATTCGAATCTCGCGAGGTGGAATTGTGGTTGCTCACTTCTGAGGAGTACCACAATAGGACGAAATGGCCGTCCATTGCTTACAGGCTTTCCATGGTTCCAAACCCGAATAAAAGGAGGAGAGATGGGCATAAAGTTAGCGAATCCATCCTGTAGAAAACTAACTCGCTAGTAAAAAAACGCTAACCAGAATAAGAAAATAATTCAACTAAGTAAATTCAATTATACAAATACTTATTTATTTATTTATCTTCTATCCCAAAGATGTCTGTTTGTGAAAAAAAAGTGTTGCATGTCTTAGCTTCTAAAATCTTCACAAAACAAAAAAAATTTGGCAATCAACATCACACTTCATTGGACTCTACTGAAGTATGATGTAACCTAACCCCCCCCACACACACACACACTTCACTCCATATGACATAAATATACAGTATACTATTAAGTATCTTATTATTATTGTTTATTGACCTGTCAATTTAATTTCAATAAAGGATTATTCAACTTGATTACACTTTTAGTAAATCAAAGTTTTTTTGAAAAAATAAAACAATAATTTTTCTATGAGAAAAATATGGAAAAATAAGAAAGTAAAACTTGAAAAACAGTTGATACGATTGAAGCTAGACAAATGTGGAAAACCTGGAAGAAACGATTCGTTCTATTGTAGAACTTCTCAATGACAGTGAGTATCTACGAGGGATTCGAACGCTGGACTTATCAGTCTCGTGCTTGGTCGCTCAAGCACTAGAACACTGAGCCGGCATCCAATGGTGTTAATGTTTAACTTCAATTAATGCACGATGTTCAGCCACAGTCCACCATTGTCATCGGTGAGTTACTATCTCAAAACAGAACCGGTTGAACTCCACTTGTCACTTATTCTTACTAGAAATCCAGGATATACCTATTGAAGACCGTCACTACTGAGCATATGATGACTGTAATCAGAGAAGAGTTTTTGTGAATATTATAATAATTTAATGGTTGCATTCATGGGTCAATTAAAGCTAGACCACCATGGGAAACCAGGAAGCACTGAAGGGTTGTTTCGTCCCAGTATCGGATTCCTCAGCATTGCGCGGGATTCGAACCCAGAACCTATCAGTTTCATGACTCTTGAATTCAATTATTAAATATCTATGAATAGTCAATACATATACATTGAATAATTAACCTAAACAATCAAGATTTACAATCAACGTTTCATCATTTCACCATAAAATATTTATGATTAAACTTCGTTCAACTGACCATTATGACTCAAAATATTAACCGGATCTATGTAAACTAGTTCACAATGGAATAAACTAAACACTTAATTGTACAGTACAACTTTTGATATTGTTAAACGTTTCACAAGTTAAATCAGTAGATTATATAATAGTGAAACCTTATATATTACTATTCGTGATGTAACATAAAAGTGTAGTGTCGGCTATTATGTCAAGCCGGTATACCTTATTCTAGCTTTCGGACAGCCCATTCTATTCTTTCTACTTGAGTCACATTCTGACCTTGTTATTTATTCGCTTATCAATCTTGACTATTTTTATATGCGTGCATAAATGTGTGTACACTTCTTATCCCACATGTCTGTAAGTTGTTTTTGTGTGACAATAAACATTGATTAACGCTTGACCAAAGGGAGTTGGTTTACTCGCCATCTCCACAGCGCATCATTTCGCTTCTTTCTATTCTATTCGCTGCAAATACGAAATATATGTATTCAAAAGTCCATTCTCGTTATTTGACTTGTCTTAATCCGTTATTGACTAACGTGATTTTAGTTGATGAATAAATACGAGGATAGGTGACATATACATTTCGATAACAATCATTCATACGATCTACTTGGAGACAGAACTTGGGCCACTAAAGTGAAGTACACTTTTGACAACATCTTCCGATATAAATCACGACAAAATCAAGAGCCCCACTAAAATCGTAACAGATAGATGTCATACTCTTAAATAACTTTGTTAACTGCACTTTACAAATATAGAGATCAATTAATGATAAGTTATTAATCATAATAAAAAAGAAAGGAACAAAGCCAATTACATGTGAAATTGAATGGCTTAGATTATTGGGTGTATTGTAACTTGATTGATAAGATTCAGTTAGGGCTACGGACTGCATAAATATGATATTGATTATTACTCAGTGTTTAATTAATGTAAATGCCTCAGTTTATCCAGAGGTAAGTGGTACTTGCAAAATATCAACACGAATATTATTCCCTCTGAAATTGAGTGACTGAGGTACGATTCACATGAAGAAGAAATGTCGCTTCGAGAATTTTCCAAAGATTTTACTGTTACGTAGAAAATGTAACTATGTAAATGGATTAATTCTATTCCTTACGTATCCGTAACTTATTTATTCAAAATGTTACTTACTTAAGCCTGTTACCCCTGATGGAGGAGCGTTGATCGCTCATCAGCAATTTTCATTCAACTCTTTCCTCAACAATCCTTTCCAGTTCTTTCTAGTTGTTATTCATCCTATTCATGTCTGCTACCAATTCTCAGCAAAGTGTATTCTTTGGCCTTTCAGTTTTCTGCTTCTCTTCAGCATTCCAAGTTTAGGTTTGCTTCGAGCTACCGTTTGATCATTTCCTCAGTGTGTATCTTATTCACTTCTAACGCCTTTGACTAATTTCTTCAACAGATGAAAGCTGGTCTCAATCAGAATATAGTTAACTTTATAAAAGTTTAGACAATAAGGTTTTATGATAGTGTATACTACTTACAAGTTATTAAAAACATTAAAAGGGATAAAAGATATTCCCCTTTTTTTATAACAGAAAATATTGGCGAGACTATAATTTATGAACGAACCAATCGGATATAAGATAACGGGTCATGAATTTCGGCACGAAATTCATTTATACATTTCGATAAATAAAGTTTTGACATTATAGCTGATGTCAGTTCGTGATGAAAACCCGCTAAATCTAATTCCTAGCCTTAACCGCATCAACTGTAAATGAGAATTCTAAATGGTTTATAACCCTTATGTAGTCCTAATCAGTAGGTGTCCATTCTCAATATCACTTCAAAATCGCTCAATGGACGCCCATTAATTATAGTCTCACCAAAATATTCCATATATACCAATAAAACCATATTGAGTTTTAAAGCTATTGACGTTTGACATGTAACATTTAGACAACATTGGTATTAACTATTTGAATCAAATATTATAATAGGTTGAATACATATATATACATAGATCTGTTAGCATATGAATCAAGATTTCATATAAGTGCATAAGACACTTATGATTGATATATATACTTATAACCTTTTGATGCTAATAATTGTCATAAAATATTTGTCGACATTCACTGACAGATCAGTTTGAACAACTTTTAACTGTCAACATAGTTTACATGATCAAGTATATAATAAACAATTGTACTGTTGCATACAAAGAGTTAATAATAAATTTTAAGAATGGAATTTATGAGTCGATGTAAGCTAGATGACCATGAAAATCCTGGAAGCATAGAAAGGCCGTTTCGTTCCAGTATGAGGCTCTTAAGAAGTGCACGTCCACGATACCGCATGCAGGATTCAAACCCATCACCTACAGTTTTACGCACAAACACTCAACCTCTAAACGAATAGTGTTAATGTCTAACTTCCATCGATTCATGAATAACTACGTAACCATCCATTCATCATATGATGTATAATACTTGTCTCTACTCAACATGGAATCGTATACTAGAACAAAATAGTCATCCAATGCTTTCAAGATGATCTAACTTATATAAATTCATAAATTCAACCAAATGACCCAAAATGCCCTGGTACGGCGGAGAGTAGGGAGAGTCCACTCTCCCTCTCGAAATGCTCTCACATGACCGCGCGTATATAGCCTCTGTCAGGGAAGTCACACTCACTGCCTTCTCGTGGCATTACTGTTGTTTACGAAAATGAGAGGACGAAAAGCGAATGTCCGGCGCTTTAACTAGATTCCAAACCAATGGTGCACATGGACTACAGTATCCTTAGGGAACAAATGGCGTATGAACCAATTGTTGGTTACCGGCTACCTTGGGACTGCATCTCCTTACGATGCTCCACTACCTTGTGGATCAGACCTTCAGGTCGAAAGCTCGGGGTGTGGCCCCCTAAGAAAACTATCTGCTTCGGTTTGCGCACTCGGGCAGTATCACAGCCCTCACACATATCAAATGAGATTTATGTGGCGCATATGTATTTGGTGCCTCCTTGTATCAATGTTTATATGTTAAAATAAGTAAGTAAATAAATTCAACCATTAAAATCATTATAATCTCTACAGATTCTTATTCATCATTATTATTTCTTTATCATTATAATTTGTAAATCAAAACATTCCATTTAAGTAGTATATTTATTAGTATTTATAATAATTTTATATAGAAGTACATCGAATAAAACAAATTTCAGTTTGACTAAAAGTACATTATCACATTGATGATTAACAACTACATTCTATCTATGACAGAATAAGTAAATAATAATAACAAACTACATTACATCAATAGGTCATCCACTCATATTTCCCTCCTTCCTTCATTTAAAATTCTGTAAATAAAATAACAATTAAATTAAATTTTAAATAAATAAATAAATTATTTGTTTGTTTGTTTTTTTACACTGGAATTAACATTATTCATTCATTCTCTGTATACATAACAATAAGAGTATTAACCAGAAATCAATAAATAATTGACACATATAACTTAATTCTCCACCCCACTATACCCCCCCTCACCTCAAACCACCTCACCCCATCCTATCCCACCTCTACCCCAATCCCAGTGATTATTGTTTACAAAAAAAATATATTATTATCAGAATGGAAAACCTAGAAGCACTGGACGGCCGTTTCGTCCTAGTATGGGACTCCTCAGAAGTGCGCATCCACGACCTCGCACCTCGAGGGATTCGAGCTCAGGACCTACTGTTTTCGAGTGAGAGCACTTAACCATTAGACCACTGAGTTGGCATCCAACGGTGTTAATGTCTAACTTGAGGTTTTCCATGGTGATCTAGCTTCAACTGACTCATGATTTCAGTCTGTGAAAATTACTAAAATCTCCACAAACCCCTTCTGATAATAATCATCTGTTCATTAGTGACTGACTTCAAGAGATACTCCTAGAGTTCTAGTGGGAAGCCGTTACCTGTGGAGTTCAACAAGGTCTGTTGTGAGATATCAGCTCACTGATGACAATGGTATACGGTGGCGCAACTTCGTGGATTGGTTAAAGTTAGACATTAACACCGTTGGATGCCGGCCAGCCAGTTCAGTGGTCTATATGTTAAGCGTTCGCGTCCGAGACAGATAGGTCCTGTATTCTAATCACAAGGGGTGGGATCGTGGATGCTCACTGCCATGGAGCAGTTCTATAATAGGATGAATCGGCCTACCAGTGATTTCAGGTTTCCCATGATTCTCTAGCTTCAATTGACTAATAAACTCAACAAATGTAATTACTATAATATCCACAAAACCCTTTCTGATATTAATAAATTTATAACCGATTGATCATTAAGTGATGGGTGATCAATGTCATGTTTGTCAGATCCTTCTTAGTGCAGATCTAATACTATCGATCACGTTGCAATGCGTCCACTACTGTAGGTGATTTAAAATTGCGTGCAATATTTTAAGACAAGATGGTGGTTGGAAGTAGCCAACAGAAAACCCTGGATCTGACTTTCGTGTTACTTGACATTAGTCAGCAAGGTGTACCTATAATGTTTGGGAGAACTCATGTTCCCTGACTGATTCGATCTCGTGAAACTCAGCTTCACAGTCAGAGATGTTACCATTGAGCTATCCAGGCAGCGACTGAACTCCTGTAGGACTGAGATGTATTCACAATTGTCATAATAATTTGTCGAATTCGCTCTCTGAATAATGTGAAAACAATTTGAAACCTCATCACTCTGGATAATAAACTAATATTATTAGGGGAGGTTTAAGGTGAGAACAAACCGTTTTTGAATACACAGAAGGGGTTTGAATTTTCGTATGGCTAAGGCTTCAATAAACCTTAGTATATTCCCCTTTTACACTTTTGTACAACCCAAAAGCCGAGTTCTGATCAATCTTATGACCTGTTCTCATTACGGTTGGTGGATGTTGCTTAATGATTACTAATATAAAAAGTCACTTCTCTTGTCTTTAATTACTTTTGTATATTTTACTTATTTCATTCCAACTTTTAAACACTAAACACTTATTTTAAAGGTAGTTGAATGAAAATAGTCAGTAGGAAACTCTTCATTTAGATTTTATGCTATTTTTTACTCGTCCTCAAAGAGAACCAAGAATTTGATTAAACTGTTGCTTTTTGTAGAATTCTAACTTATATTCGTCAATCTTACAGTCTGTAACGCTATCACTGAGCTATTCATGGATTGATTTAGTGATTAATTATCTAAAAGACTAGATGTTCTACGTTTTTAACTTTTGAATTTAGAAAAGGTTGATTTATATAAACAATTACTGGATAGTATTTTTGTGGCAATTCCATTACTTAATTACTTATGCCTGTTAATCCCAACGGAGTATAGGCGGCCGACCACCATTCTCCAACACACTCTGTCCTCAGCCTTCCTTTATAATTCCAGCCAATTGTTGTTCATTCATCTCATGTCTGCCTCCATTTCTCGGCGTAATGTGTTCTTTAATCTTCCACTCCTCTTTTGGCCTTCAGGAATCCATGTGAGGCATTGCCTTGTGACTCAATTGAGTGCTTTCCTCAACGTATGTCCTATCCAATTCCAGCACTTCTCCCTGATTTCTTCCTTCACTGCAATCTGTTCTCTTCTCTCCCACAGTAGGTTGTTGTTGATATTGTCTGGTCAACGGATCCGAAGTATTTTGCGTAGGAAACTGTTAATAAACACTGGTATCTTCTGGATGATGGTTGTGGTGGTTCTCCAACTTTCCGCTCCACACAGTAGAACTGTCTTGACATTTGTATTGAAAATTCTGAACTTGGTGTTGGTTGACAGTTGCTTTGAGTTCCAGATGTCCTTCAGTTGTAAATATGCTGCTCTTGCTTCACCGATCCGCGCTTTCACATCTGCATCAGATCCACCGTGTTCATCAATGATGCTGCTCAGATATGTGAAGATTTTTACATCTTCTAAATCTTCTCCGTCAATTGTGATTGGATTGGTGCATGCTGTGTTATATCGGAGAATCTAGCATTTCCCTTTGGGTATGTTGAGACCTATTTCTGAACTGGTCGTCTTCTGCATTTGTTGGTGCGTGTGTGATAGAAGGGCCAGATCATCTGAACAGTCTAGATCATCCAGCCGCATCCTCGATATCCACTGTATCCCATGCTGTCCCCTAGATTTTGACGTCCACATGATCCAGTCGGTCACCAGGAGAAAGTGAAAAAGTGAAAGAAAGCAACCTTGCCTAACACCGGTCTTTACTTCAAACGAGTTTGTCAACTGTCCTCCATGCGCCATTTTGCAGTTTAATCCATTATAGGAATTCTGTATGATGTTGACTGCTTTCCTAGGCACGCCATAGTATCGAAGTAGCTTCCATAGTGTTGTTTTTTTCACGCTATCACATGCTTTTTCGTAGTCAATGAAATTGATGCAGAGTGATGAATTCCATTCAATTGATTAATTCACAATGATCCGTAGTAGCTATTCTATAGTTAATCCATTTTTAATCTTACTGTTCAACTTATTTATCATATATAATCTTATATGAACACACGTTTAAATTACGTCATACCTAAGGTAATAAATTAGATTAATTTCACTTCTAAACCAACTCTTTTTTACATAAATAACGATTACATAATACTGAATCAGGTAATGAAATGCTATAAAGAATCGTACCAGAATTGGTTCTTATAAATTAGTATGTGTTTATCTTTTGTCACTTTTGAAGCAAACGGTATTGAATTTGAGTATCTGTGTAAATACTAACTTAGACCAAGTGTATTCAGTTGACAACCCCCCACTCCCCCTACCAAAAAAGAAATAAAATACAACGGAACTTGGGGCTTTTATTCCACCATTTATCTATTCTAAATAAGCCATATTGAAACGTTTCATAAAAAGCGTTAAGGTTTATTGGAATAACTTTGACTTATGTTTTGGATCAAACTATCCAGGTCAGAGAGCAAAACTTCATCAAAATCATCCACCTGAGCTACAACTCTTCTCCATCATCTCGGAAAAAATGTTCACTTGTATTTACCTTTCAGGCTGTTTCTTATTTCAAATAGTAGATGTCAATATGTTTAACTTATAATCATGAAATGTTCCTCAGAATGTAGAGAATGCACCACTTGATTGTTTGTAAATAATATTGAAAGAAAAAAATGCCAATTAAAGCTTTATAATTTATATTCACTTGGTATGGTTTGCTTGTATCTTCTCATTTTTATTTAGGACTGTTAGGTTTGAAGCTTACACAAGTTAACTTAATCCGCGAATGAGAACAAAGACTCAGTGACCAAGGACTAGTAGGATAGCTATTGATGCGTCCCAGCCCCGCTAACTAGAAGGAGAAGACCAAGCTTGCAATGGGAAAGCATATTTTGCAAACAGCCAGAGACGAGCGATAACAACAAACACAATTCAAAACACATATATATAGTGCAAAATCGTCCTTGGGGAGAGTTACCAAATAGCATACTAAAAGACACAAAGGACCAATAGCATTTAAGATATTTCCCAGTAGGAAATACAACATGAAAGTGACAAGATAGCCTTTGGCACGAAAACAAAGAAATTCAAATTTTTTAAGTAAATTACAAAATAAGATCCTTTCCCAAATGCGTTCTGGGGATCTAACATCCCCAACAAGGACTCCAAATGATCAGTCTCTTGTTGACAATATATGCATCCTGTTCAAGTTACCTCACTATTACCTTAATTCACAAGCTTTATAAGTAAAGATGGATAGTGAATATCAGTCGAATCCAGTTTAATGTGCGTTTCGTCTTATTTTAAGACTTATCAGCCGGATGTACCCGCATCTCAGAGTTGATATTCACTCCAGCACTCAAACCCAGTAACGTTTGTTTCCAACACTATTGATTTATCTATTTATGATGAATAGCTATAAATCTATTGTAATAAATCATTTTTCTTTAATCATTGCAAAACCCATAATGAATTCAAGGGTGGTCTTATATCATAATTATTTATGCATATCCTATATGATTATTATCATTATTATTATTATTTACTATTCCATAAATAATAAAACGTTATATCAATGAAGTTCAATGACTAAAGTACATTTCATATTTTCTTTGTTTATATTCATAATTATGGTATTAGAGTGAATAAAACAAACAAAATTCATTTATGATCATTTTGATAAATGTGAGGTGAATTAATGCTGAAAACACTGAAGAATTAACAAAACAAATAGTAGTATCAGAAGGGAGTTTTGTGAATATGATAGTATATTTTATGAGTTGAGATCATCAGTTAATTGAAGCTAAACCATCATGGAAAACCTGGAAGAACTGGATGACTGTATGATTCATCAGCAGTGTACAACCATGATTCATGATCGTAACTCACTAAAGATAATAATGGATGTATCGCTTGATTTCGTGGATAAGTTAAAGTTAGACAATAATACCGTTGAATGCCAGTTCAATGGTCTAGAGGTTAAGCATTCACTCGTGAGACTAATAGGTCCTGGGTTCGAATCTCGCGAGGTCACATAGTAGATGCGTATAGCTGAGGAGTCTCAGAATAGGATTAAACGGCTATCTAGTACTCTTAAGTTCTCCATATTTGTCTAGCTACAATTGACTCATGATCTCAACTTTTAGAAACAAACATTCTTTCAAACTATAGAAATTCACTTTAAAAAATCATCTCGGAATGTAAATCAAATCAATCCTTAGATAGTAAATATACATAAATTACCATGAATGGATAGGTATATATAGACGTTATTAATGAAAGTTAGATATTCTCTTTTGACAAAAGAATCGACTAATAATACCCATGATCAACTTAAGAGGTACCATCCATTACTATAATTATCTAGCTAAATCATCCTTCGATTTATTTTACCACCCAGGTTATAGTTAAAAACCATTCTACCACCTACTGTTTCAATAATTTGGTTATATCATTAGCTCTCAAACACATTCAACCTTTAATTGCCTTACTCTGTTTTTTATTTTATAAAATGGTTTCATTCTTTGGCTTTAAGGAATTCATTGTTTACACAAAGACAGAGCAGAGTAAATAGCAATCTGATATTTAAATTAGATTGATTGATAATTGGAATGTATTAAGAGAAATTAAAATGGTAATCTACAGTTTAAAGTTGGTATTGTGGTGTTTGTTGCTGATGTCGACAGATATAAGTAGTATGTATCGGTGCACGACATTTGAGCGACATCGGACTGACCTTGAAAGTGTTCACCTAATAACTAGGACCGAATGAGGGTTATAAACCTGCGTGAGAAACTAGACTTATAATTTAGAATTGATGATTAAGGTTCGAAATTAGATTTAAGATTTTCATCCCGAACTGACATCATATCATAGTGTGATGTATGCGACTGAGGTTGACAGATATTAGTAGTATGTATCAACAATAGAAAGTGAAATACCTGGAGGCAGGACGTTATGATAGTCGAAGAAAAGAGAACAAGAACAAAGAACAATTGGTGTGAAGGTGAAAGAACAATGAAGTCTGAGACCGATGACTGAAATTTTGCTAATGAAGTATTTTCTGTATAGTTCTCAGATTTTTACTAAGATGTTCTGTAATTTTCTATTCAAACACATTCGATACTTACTAGTATAGGGGTTGCGAAGATTATTAAGTTTTTGATTGACATCATGAATCGATTGACTTTACACCACCTTTGGAAACCTCGAAGCACTAGATGGCCGTTTCGTTCTATTGTAGGACTCCTCGTCAGTGCGCATCCACGATCCCGCTCGCAAGATTCGAACACATGGCCTTCGGTCTCGCGCACGAACGCTCAACCTACTAGACCACTGAGCTGGCTGACGTCCAATGGTGACAGTGTCTAACATCAACCAATCCACGAAATTGCGCGACCATCTTCCATTGCACTGAGTTAGATACCTGTCTCTACCCGACATGGATTAGCTCCACCGGTCACGGCTTCTCACTAGAACTCCGAGAATTCCCTCACGAAGCTATTCACTAGTGAGCACACTTTAATTACTAGTATAGGGGTTGTGGAGATTCGATAGTCCCCATTTATGTTCTTTTTCACTACACTATCATACTAACAGGTTGGTTTCCTTACTTCTCATATCATTTGCGTTGTGATTTTCAATTAAAAATTATGAATCATTAAGGATTTGATATTTTTTTTCCATTTTGTGATCAGTTAACAGATCTTATCCATAACTTCTGCAGATATTCGAATTGATCATGATAACTTTAGCCCCCAAATGGTCTAGTACGGCGGAGAGTAGGGAGAGTCAGCTCTCTATCTCGAAATGACATTACATGATCATGTGCATACAACCACTGACAGGGAAGTCCTACTCACTGGATTCTGGCAGCATTACTGTTGTTTACAAAATTGAGAAGATGAAAAGTATCCAGTATTTTAACCGGGTTAGTGGTCACAGAGGGTCTACCGAGGGGAGTTGGAAAACCATGATTCCAAACCGTTGGTGTACATGAGCTCCAAGACCCTAAGGAAAAAATGGCTTATGGATCTATTGTTGGTCACCGACTAACACGAGACTGCATCTCCTCACGGTGCTCCACTACCTTGTGGATCAGACCTTTTGGTCGAAGGCTCCGAGTGTGGCTCCCTAAGAAAACCACTTGTTTCGGTTTGGGCACCCGGATATCAGTTTGGTGCATCCTTGTATCAATGTTTATATGTTTAAATAAAAAAACTATATGGTGATGACCTTATACTACTGATTTAAATGTAATGCCTTTACCATGATAAATATCTCTTCTTGAACTCCGTAAAGGATCATAAATGTATAGATGAGGATTTCTAAATTTCAATGAAATAACTATACAGTACCATTTGATCTTCAATATTGATCTGAAAAGAAAATCAGTCAGTAATCTAAATTGATTTTAATCAAATGGCTTCAATAGAAGAAAGAACACTTTCAACACGAAAGTATGTTTTTTTGGGGGGGGAGGGGAGGGGGTTGTTCTTTTTTTTTTTTTTTAATCGAGTTAAGATGAAACTTTCAATGTAGAATGATTATGATTTACAATTTCAATATCTAAAGAAATGTGCGTGAATAACCATAATTTTGTATTCAGACAATTTGACTGATTTGTTTGACAATAGACGATCTATGGATATGATGAGACACTTCGTTAACATACCTAATCAATTGCTAATAATCATGCATATCAACCAACATAAGACATGAGTTTACCATAAGTAATTTAACTTAGCAACACTTTTTAAAAAAAAGGGAAGTTTATGATCAGCTTTACAATAGTTGATACAATCAGAAATTGCAATACAATTAAATCTATTGAAATAACCTACAACTTATAAACTTTTAAAAGATAGAGATTAAGCTTTCATGCATGGTATCAAAGGTTCTGGGTTCGCTCCCAACGTGAATGGTCGTGAGTTAGAACGGAAGATGGGTATCGTACAAAGACAAAATGGCCTTCAAGTGCTTCGACATTTTCAATATGTGGCCTAACGTATGTTGCTATACAATCTCTATGTTTCTTTAAAATTTTTGAATAAAGCTGTTATTAAATATTAATGTTATAGCAATCGAAATTAACAATTTGAAGATTATATCGAGAATCTGGTCTAACATTCTTCAGTTTTTGATTAAGATCATGAATTGATTGATGTTAAACCACCATGGAAAACTTGAAATCATTGGACAACCGTTTCATTCTAGGATAGGACTCTTCAGTAGTGTGCAGCCACGATCACGACCACAGGACTGGAACCGAGGACCTTCGGTCTCGCGCGGGAAAGCTTAACCACTGGACCACTGAACCGCCATCCAATAGTATTGATGTTTAACCTCAACTAATCCACAAAATTGCATGACCATCTTCCATTGTACTGAGGTAGATAATTGTCTCTACCTGATATGGATTAGCTCCACTGGTTACTGCTTCCTATCAAAGGTAATCAAATTGGGTCATAATCCACCACACTGGTTACACAGCTCCCATTATTCTAATAAAAATGTCTTACTTATAATGAACTAATTTTAACAATATGAGAACTAATATCAGAAAGGGTTTTCTGGAGATTTAAAGCGTTCACGCCCGAGACTGATAAGTTCTGGGTTCGAATCTCGCAGGGTGGATTCGTGGATATGTACTGCTGAAGAGTCTCAGTATTGAAAAATAGAACTTTCCCAGGTTAAAAACGTCTCTTAATAAAGAAAATGATAATAAGTGAAATAATAAAACAAATTTATTAGATATTAAATGATGTTTATTATTATCGACAAGAAAACATGATGGATTAATGGTTTATATCTAGTCAGTTACTATTTTGATCTTTTTTTTTTGTTTTTGTTTTTTGTTTTATTTTCCTTAAAAGAAAATTGTATCGCTTTAATGTTAAATAAAATTTCGTTTACAGATTGTCTATGTAAATGTTATTTGTCTGTTGTTATCACTAAGGGAATGCTTGTTTATAAGCCATATGATACATAGTGACAGTATGTGTGTGTGTATATATATGCGTTTATTTTTTAAAACTGATTTTGAATGTTACCATTATTACTCGTGATCAATCATAAATATTTATGTTTAAATGAGCTGAATGAATAAGAAGTATGAATGAAAATGATAATAATAGTAATAAGAAGAAGAAGGAATCAGATTCAGACTTGGCAGCCTTACACTCAGCTACATTCAATTAATTATTTGCTGAATGCCTCCAAATGCCCTGGTACGGCCGAGAGTAGAGAGAGTCCTTTCTCCCTCTCCGAATGCTCTCACATAGCCACGCGTATATTGCCTCTGCCAGGGAAGTCACACTCACTGCGTTCTCGTGGTGGGGGTGTTCTTTACGAAAATGAGAGGACGAAAAGCGAATGTCCGGCACTTTAACTGGATTCCAAACCAATGGTGCACATGAACTCCAGTATCCTGCGGGAACAAATGGCGTATGAAACAATCGTTGGTCACCGGCTTCCATGGAACTGCATCTCCTCACGATGCTCCACTACCTTGTGGATCAGACCTTCAGGTCGAAAGCTCGGGATGTGGCCTCCTAAGAAAACCACCTGCTTCGGTTTGGGCACCCGGGCAGTATCACAGCCCTCACACATATCAAATGAGATCTGTGTGGCGCATATGAATTTGGTGCCTCCTTGTACTAATATCTATGTGTTAAAATAAATAAATAAATAAAATAAAAATTGCTGAATGGCTTTCTACAAATTTTGAACGTTTAAATGATAATAATGATTGTTGATTAGTTTGTAGATCATAATGTTTACATTCTTTAAACTAATATAATTCTTCATGATTTGTAACATCCGGCATTCAACGGTGTTAATGTTTAACTTTAATCAATCCATGAAATTGAGCCACTGACCACTATTGTCTTTAGGTGTATTACTTTCACACAACAGACATAGTTGAACTACACTTGTCATTTGTGACTGAAAATGCTTCAAATGTTCATTTACGAATTAAATTTAGTTCTTTGTATACTAAACATGAACTTTTAATCATAAAGACAAGGATAGTTTGACAAACAAAGTGATTATTATTTATATCAAAAGATTGATAGATAATGTATAATGTACATATATAACAAATATACTTCGTTAGCTTCCCTAAATATCTCTAGAATATCAAGAGAACAAGAGGAAACAAAGTATGTGACTGATAATGTTGAAAGTTCTCTAACTGCACAGTTGTTATGTTCAAGTTAGATTTTGAGATCGACAAGAATTCTACGAAGGTACCAAATAAAAACTAAAAATATTTTATTCAATCATTATACACTGAAGATACAGAAAAAACTTCCAGAAGGTTGAAGAATTTTATAATAATACACTCTAGTCAGATAAGTACTTGATCTTCTACTAAATTCGTTGTGATTAGAAACACTTCAAGAAGTCAAAGATTGGCAATAAATCTATGAATATGGTTATTATCAAGCGTTTAAGCAGTATAATTATCACTAGAGACCATTCAGAAAATGTTAGCTACGTTCTCATGAAATCATGTTTAAGATATTTAAGTGTCAAAATGATAACTAATGTTAGTTCATGACGATAACCTAATCTCCATATTATACTATTCTTCACAAGCCAAACAGTTATCTAGTCGTTCTCAATGAAACTGTAGTGAAGGAGAACACAGGTGAGGACAACCGAATTATATTTAGCACAAAATTACAGAGTTACTTGGTATAATAGAAAAACCATACTATAATACTTAATTTGCAAAATGTTCAATCATTGTCTCGAACTTCGTTGTTCTTGCATTTCTATACTAATTGCTTTCTACTCCCGCTCTTACTTTCTTGATCTTCCTCATCTTCTGCCGCCAGACATTACATTCCTGACTTGCGTCATATACTACTTATATCATTATAAGTAGTACGGACCACAAGATTACCTCAACAAAATTAAATACACAATATCAGAAATAATCAGCACGTTATGATTGATTTTATTCTGAGTTAAGATGTTTTACAGAAAGCATTTGACTGGTGTTAATATCATAAAATGATTTACAAACGTTTCTGTAAATGAACGACAAAATTATACACCCATATATTATATAGTGCAGTTATTGCAGCGTAGTTCTGAATCCGTTAACTAATAGTCATTTCATGAACAATTTGCTTAAAGCTTGAACGAAGTTCTGGTATCGAAAGTTGATTGAAAAGGTTAGAAGGAGTAGTATTTCTCTACTTACTATATCCTTCTCTGTTGCAGGTTAACGTTAATCATCTTATTAGTTCTTAATAGTTGGGAGCTAGGTCCAGAACACTGGTGATAGGAGTGGAGTCACAGCATTAAAGTCTAAGTCCGTACATTCACTAATTACATTGAGCCTTATGTTGCTATTGTGATCGTGTACTTACAATTGCAAGTCATAGACCATGTTACAATACATACAAAATTTTTTAATTTCTTTCAAGCGGAAGTAGCCTCATTTCAAATTATTATGCTAAAATTATTACACTACACATTAAGTCTTGCCCTGGTACTGCTGAGGATGGGGAGAATCCTCTCTCTCTCCAAATGCTTTCATATGACCACGCGTCTACAGCCACTGCCAGGAAAGTCCTACTCACTGCATTACTGTTCTTTACGAAATTCAGAGGACAAAAAGTGAATATCCAGTACTTTTACCAGGTTAGTGGACACAGAGAGGAGTTGGAAAATCCTGATTTCAAACTAATGATGCAAATCGGCTTGAGGAACCTAAGGAAACAAATGGCGTATAAACTAATTGTTAGTTATCGACCACCATGGAACTGTATCTCCTTATGTTGCTCCACTGCTATTGTGGATTAGACCTTTAGTTCAAAGGCTCCGAATGTGGCCCTCTAACAAAATTACGTACTTCGATCAAGGCAACCAATCAGTATCACATCTCATACACAAATCAAGTGATTTACATGACATATAATGTATTCGATGTCCATTTTGTACCCATATTTCTATGTTCAAATAAATCATAATCTAAGAATTTAAATCTGATGAATTCATTTCAGACAAATCGATTTAATTCCTTTGATCCATCAACATTGAATTACTTTCTAATCACTTAACAACAAACATTATTTTAACATTTACAATCATCTTTTTTTTCTACATTCATCTATGATCTTTTGTATCATTCATTAAATGTTAACGCCATTTTTAATTGATTCAAATAGATAACCAAATCGATTTTTTATTCAGTTTCCTTTTTTTACTATCCAAAGAAAAAGAAGAAAAAAACAAAAAGAAAAACGTAAAAAAATACTCTTTGAAAAATAAAGAAAAGAAAAAAGAAAAAAAGCGTAACTCAGACATTTTATTTGTCTTTTTTTTGTTGCTGTTGGTGGTGGTGGTGGTGGTGGTGTTTTTTCCTTTTCTAATGTATATGTGATATTTACAATGTAATCAGCTGATTTGTTTATTGTAGGCAAATAAAAATACAAAAAAAAAATAATAATGAGAAAAACAATTTGTTTGAATAAAATGTAATCGGTTAGTGAAATGAAAACATTTTCGAAGAAAGAAATCAGGTTGATTACTGTTTATTGAAAGAAGGAAAGAAAAACAGACAGACAAACAAACAAACAAACTGATGTGAACAGATTAACAAGGTTTGATAAATTACGGAAGCTATTTTCGGGGGGGGGGATGTTATTTCATTTCATTCAAAGGTTGTAAGCATGGTAACATTTATGTTTGTCCCTAGTCTATTCTACAAATCATAAGCTTTCGTTTGATGTATGATTTACTGACGTAGCCTTCTCTGTTTCACAGCTATTGTAATTTAAACGTATTAACTTGTGGTCTATTTTTCTACTCTAATTCCCCAGTTTTGGACATAATTGTATTTTTCCTAATTATTGTACGTTGTGGTCGGGGTAGTCATCTATTCGGAAACGGGAATAAATCGAGTAGTATTCCACTTGACTTGTCTTCTCTCACTCGCGCGCTTGTCAGTCAATCAGGTGATAGAATAGTTTTCGTCTCTCTACTCTACTTCGAACACACGAGTACTAGCCTCAATGTTAAACCAGTCAGCCTATCACGTCAAGGTCATAATCAAGATTAGATAAGCATCTTCAGCACCAAAAGTGGGTAGACAGATCAAGGACGTAACACAAACAATGAACAATGTGATCATAAACACATGGATACTAATAAATCTAACCGTTAATTGTATTTGTTACTATGAAATTACTTTCAATATAAGATGATAGACAAGATTTGTAGTTCAGATGGATGATTTTGATAGAATATTGTTTTTTGAGTTGGATAGTTTGGTTGTGCAGCTTTCATCATTATTCTGAACGACATCATCAGCACGAACTTCAGGTAGAAGTGAAATGTTCTAATTCCTCCACATATGGTTCACAGCTTATACTATACACCTCGATTTTGATTGGTATTTGTTAACTTCAAAACCTGTCATGAAAATGAGCTTTTTTCAGACGAGAATCAATCACCATCGAGGTGTACAGGACAAGCCGTGAACAATATGTGGAGAAATTCGAACACTCCACTTCTACCTGAAATTTGTGCTGATGATGCCGTTCAGAATAACAATGAAATCTCCACAACCAAACCATCCAGCTGAGATGACATAACTCTATTAAAATATTTCCATTAATGGATGATCTTCTGAAGAAGAATTACAAAACATGTAAGAAATAACATATTAGTGATTATTCAAGTGAATATTCTAATTACTATGATCATTTTGAATGTTATCTAAATGATAATTCGAACTTATTGTGTAAAGAAAGCCTTTATTTATTTATTTTAATTGAACACGTTGATATTGATACAAGGAGGCACCAAATACATATGCGCCACACAAATCTCATTTGATATGTGTGAGGTCTGTGATACTGCCCACACACCCAAACCAAAGCAAGTGGTTTTCTTAGAAAGCTACACCCGGAGCCTTCGACGTAAAGGTCTGATCCACAAGGCAGTGGAGCATCTTGAGGAGATGCAGTCTCATGGTAGCCGGTGACCAATAATTGGTTCGTACGCTATTTGTTCCTTCAGGATACTGGAGTCCATGTGCACCATTGGTTTGGAATCAGGGTTTTCCGACTCCCCTAGGTGGACTCTCCATGCTCATTAACCCGGTTAAAGCACCGGACGTTCGCTTTTCGTCCTCTCATTTTCGTAAACAGCACCCCCGCCACGAGAATGCAGTGAGTGTGACTTCCCTGGCAGAGGCTATATAAGCGTGACCATGTGAGAGCATTTGGAGAGGGAGAACGATTTCTCCCCACTCTCGACCGTATCAGTTCATTCTCATGAAATCAATAAAAAATTACCATCTTCGTGTAAAGAAATTATTTGAAAGTCAAATGATCACTGGAATGAAAATGTAGACATTTACAAACTTATTAAAGTACATTTTAATTTTATAAAGGAGTCTAACTACTACTTATATGTAAAATAACATCAAAATATTACAAATATATGTAATCTAACTTACCATTATAATGAGAATTTTATATACAGTAGACCAATGGTAAAAACGTACTCATCACTTGTCATATCAGTGGACTGTGGAGTAAGTTCGTGGATTGGTTGAAGTTAGACATTCACACCGTTGGATGATGGCTCAGTAGTCTAGAGGTTAAGCAATCACGCACGAGACTGGTAGGTTCTAGATTCGAATCTCATGAAGCGGGATTGTGTGTGTGCACTACTGAGGAGTTCCATACTAGGATGAAACGGACGTCTAGTGCTTTTAGGTTTTTCATAGTGGTCTAGCTTCAATTGACTCATGAATTCAACTATAATATTCACAAAATGCGTCTCTGATTATATATACGTCTGTAAAACACATGGACAGTGGAAGAAGATCAATCTAAACATCAATATATTTCGAGATGATTTACTAAAGCGTTTACTTTCCCAGTTTTGGATCACATAGTCTAGTTTTTACTCTATAATTTAATCGATAAAGATGATATTTTTTACTATTCCATTTATTGTGTAAGATATTTACCTACCTAAGCGGTTAAAATAATAAATTCAGTAAAACAGATAGTTTGTTGTATTTAACTTAGTCTAATGCTCACCAGCTTAATTCTCCAGTACCTTAGATTCGATACTATCGTAGACAAGAATTAGTTTTGAATACGGGTTTTGGGTACTCGTCATTAAAGTGCATTTGAAATCTTAAAGGAACTGATAAATCTTATTAGATCCATATTTTGGTTAACTACTCTCAAGACTTAGATTGCTGCCTCTGAGCTATTTCAAACAAAACTTGCATTGTTTAAGAGTTAATTATTCCCTTGGATTATTTACTGTGTAGTAGCCAATGTGTTCGTGTAGTCCTACTGAAGAAGTTCTGAAGATCGTTTGATCTATTAGAAGTGATTATTTGGTTGTTGCAGTTAGATAACCACTTAGATCTACGGCAAAAATGAAGTTGATTACTTGAAAATGATGAATCAGTGTAGATATATCAGTATATTGACATCAGTTACTGTTTAGTGTTCATTCAACCAACATTCAATGTATGAAAATCACCATAACCTGGTGATAGATATGTATGTGAAAACCACATGTTGTATGCTTTATTTCATCTATCAGTAGCCAATTTTTATTCCTAATGTTCATTAAAATTCGATCTATAAATTTACTTACCACATTAATTCCATTTACATATATTTTTTTATAAGCAAAGAATGATAGTGGCTAACAGTGGAATCCAGGACGTGCGTTTCGTCCTATTCGGAACTCGTCGGCTGGATGTGCCTGCATCTCAGAGTCGGCGTTCACTCTGGGACTCGAACCCAGTGTCATTCGCTTCAAACTCCACCGCGTTATCCACTTAGCGCGTCAAACTGGATTCCACTGCTAGCCACTATCCATCTTTTCTTTTAAAGCTTGTGACTTAAGTCAATATCGAAGCAATTCCTACAGGATGTACATATGCCAATAAGAGACTGATCAATTGCAGTGCTGCACATCGATGGGAAGATACAAGCAAACAATACCAAGTAAATTTAGATATATTTTATATTTTGTAAGTTCTTCAAAGATAAATTTTTCATTGTCGCTATTTCCAGTATGAAGTCATAACTAATGAAGTTTATTTAACCTTTTATATTAGTTAGTTCATTATTATTTACAACAATAAACAAAGTTCTACAATATAATAAATTAATTTAAGTTTGAAATGTGAATCGATCAACATCGGCGTAATATCAGATGGGTTTTGTGGATATTATAGTAATTTCAATGGTCAAGATTATGAGTCATTTGAAGCTAGACCACCATGGAAAACCTGGAAGCATTGGACGGCCGTTTCGTCCTGTTGTTGGACTCTCCAGCTTCAAATGACTCATGATCTTAACCACTGAAATTACTATAATGTCCACAAAACCCATCTGATATTAATCAACATATGCTCACTAGTGACTGCCTTCAAGAGGTATATCCTGGAGTTCTAGTGAGAAATAGTGACCAGTGGAGTTCAACTGGATCTGTTGTGAGATAGTAACTCACTGATGACGATGGTGGATGTGTCACTCAATTTCGTGGATTAGTTGAAGTTAGACATTAACACCGTTGGATGCCGGCTCAGTGGTCTACTGGCTAAGTGCTCGCACGAGGAACCAGTAGGTCCTGGGTTCGAATCTCGCAGGAGACGAGGTCGTGGATGCGCGTTGCTGAGAAGCCTCACAATAGGACGAAACGGGCGTCCAGTGCTTCCAGGTTTTCCAAGGTGGTCTAGCTTCATCTGACTCATGATCTTAACCATTGAAACCGGTGTAATAGTTTAAGACTGAACTGATATCAGTAAGTCGTTGGTTTGATCTTAGATTCATAGGTTTCAACTGCTTAGAAACCTCAGACCACGGGTAAAAAGCTGACGTCATGCAATAATGAAAACCGTTTTTTTTCTACTGAATTAATCTCTATAATTTCATGTATATGTTTATAAACTTATCATCTGTCATCACTATGTCGTATATGTAAACAACATTGGCAATGTTTCGTCATTCATCTTCCATCATTTGGTATGTTATTGTGTGTATACTCAAGAGATTTCCCTAAATGCCTTGAAGATATATATATATTCGTAAATATTGAAAAGTCAGTAAATTTAATGCGAACATCATGTGATAAAAGATGGGTAGGGACTAGCAGTGGAATCCAGGAGATGCGTTTTGTCCTATTCGGGACTCGTCAGCTGGGTGTACCTTCACCTCAAAGTTGATGTTCACTGACCAAATGCAGTCCTAAATAACAATAGGAAGATACAAGCCAAACAACACCAAGTGAATCATCTGGTAATCTTTTGTTTTAGTTAAATTATTAAAATGTGGTGTATTAATTGTAATTTACCGCAGTTTTAGGTATTAAAATTGCAGTTAAAATACTGTTATGTAATAGAATTCAATAGTTGAACTACCTTCTTATCCTCAAGTAATACAAAATATTCTATACCTGTACAAAGTAAAAACCTACTGACACTTTCAGTTTGCTAAGCAAAAGCTCAATCTTGTTAAAGACAGTTAATAAAACTACTTACATGGAGAGTACTCATGGAGCCTTATACTCACGTGATCGTGAACACGTCCCTAGATGGTTGGTAAAATATGCTACAAAACACTTTAGCAGCACTATCCTATCTCAATTTGTAGATAGCAGACATCACATTAAAATGGATGAAGTTTTCTATTTTATTGCCAAGTTCCGAAAAATTTACTTAAAGAAGCAAGAATACGACTTTTCTTTACATCTGAATCCATATGGATTAACTAAAGAAGACCCCACTTACGTATTCACATGAGGTATGTTCACCTTATACGTTTTTCTTGATTCATCACTGGAATACCATATACATGATGTGAACATTATAAGCCTGTTACTGCCTAGTTTTATCCATGTTTATTTTTTGCCTAACCCCATTCTTAATCTACACTTTCATCTCTCCAAATTACACACGAATTTCTAGTAATAATTGGTTTGAAACATCTCTATTATTGCACATTATATTCCCATGATATTATTATTACTATTAGTAGTAGTAGTAGTAGTGTGGTCTGTGCTACTTATATAGACATAAGTAGTATATGACATTAGCCGTAAACAGAATGTCTGGCAGCAGAGAGATAAGAGGATCGAAGAGTAAAGAATGGAAACAGAATGCAATCTGTATGAAAATGCAAGAACAATGAAGTCTGAGTTATTTTGAGACAATTGATGGACATTTTGCAAATTAAGTATTCACTTTATGATTGTTAGATTTAATTAACAAGTCCTGTAATTTTGTATTGAGCACATTCGATTGTCCCCACTGATGTTCTGTTCACTACAGTAGTAGTAATCATAACCTGACCCCTACCAATGAATCATCTCAGCCTTTAGTAAATAAGTATAATGATTCACTAATGACACTGTTCTAATGTATTTATTTCATGATAGATGTAAAACGTAAACATATAACACAGATTAATTTAATGGTATACCTTATTTTGGCGATTGAAACACAATACAATAATCATGGACCTTCAACTATAGAGCTTGACAACGAAGTTAATAAAAACGATTGTTCTTTTCAATAGCCTTTGTAGTAATTTTAATAGTTGAATTCATGAGTCGATGTAAGCTAGATCACTATTGAAAATCTGAAAGCATTGGACGGCCGTTTTATCCTAGTATTGGACTGTTCAACAGTGCGTATCCACGATTCAGCCCGCAGGATTCGTACCCAGGACCTTCAGTCTGGCCTGCGCTCTGGTGAGAAGCCGTGACTAATGGAGTTCAACCGGATCTGTTGTGAGATAGCAACTCACTAAAAACAATAGTGGACGCTGGTGCAATTTAATGGATTGATTGAGGTCAAACATTAAAACCGTTGGATACAAGCCGGCTCAGTGATCTAAAGATTAGGCGTTCATGTACGAGACTGATAGGTCCTAGGTTCGAGTTCCGCATGCGGAACCGTAGATTTGCACTGCTGAAGTGTCCCATACTAGGATGAAACGACCGTTCAGTGCTTCCAGGTTCTCCATGATGGTCTAGCTTTTATCAACTCATGAATTCAACTATTAAATTATAACACCAAGAATTGAGAAAGTTAACAGTATATCTTGTGTAAATAGAGAATAGACAATTCCAGAAAAACTAGCTTAACTTCAATTACGAGGTAAGATTGTTTACTGTATGGTTTAATGTTCAGCTCACTATACGATCATGAACAGAATCTATCAGAATTTCTCAAGTCAAGATAACTGTTTTCATGAGTTTCTAAGAAGCCTTTAATCAATAGTAAGATATATTCATCATATAACTTATAACTATCATTCTTATCCAATGGTTTTAAATCATTTGCATAAACCTAATTGACATTTAGTATTGCTTACTATTCATTATTCAAATGAGAATCTCATTAGTTGAGATTTAAAATGTTTCAACATGAGGTTTGATCTTCTTGGTTTTTCTTTTCTTTTTTTGTTTACTTTTCTTTAACTTTATGACCCAATTGTTTCTTACTGATCTCATTCACCAGTTATAATATACATGAATAATATTTGGTATTTAAACTAGCATAGTTTAGTTGATTAATGAGATACTACTTAGTATCTATCTATCTATCTATCTATATAAACAGTTTCTATCCAAGACTGGTATTTAACCTAAAATGACAACTAGAAACTAAGTTACTATAAATAATAACTTTGTTCTGAATTGTATCTCTCTTCATCAGTTGCTCACACCCATATATAAAGAGAAATAGAGAGAGAGAGAGTTATCGTTTCAATCTCATCCTAGTCAATACAACAATTCAATGTTTCCTATTATGACGTTGATTATATAACTACGGCAGATTTTTTTTTAGGTTGTTGACAAGATTTACGTAATCCAACAATGATCATGTACATGGAATTCATATATGTGAGTACGTTATTGAACATCGTGACAGGACTTTGATCTTTTAATCTAACAAAGCCTCCAAATGATGTAAAATTATTAGAAAAATCATCTCAATAAAATCATAACCAAATGAATTATCTAATTCTTTTTTCTTTAATAAACTATAATTTGGTTTGTTTGAATTATTATTTCTGATTAGCGTTTTATTTTAAAGAGTTAGTTTTCTATGGGATGGAGTCACTAACCTCATGTCCAGCCATCCCTTCTTTATCCGGGCTTGAGATCGACAGTAACCCTATAGGGGTGGGGTGTAGGCGGAGAATGATAGGTTGGAGAATGCTGGTCAGCGACTTATGCTCCATTAGGAGTAACAGACATAAGTAAGTAAGTAATTAAGTAATCTGTTTTGTATTCACCAAAATTTGGTTTCTACCTTAATACAAGCCTTGAGTAATTCCTAGAAAAAATAAAATTTTCACAAACCAGGAAAATGTTTAAAATACTTTTAAACAATTAACCATTTTTAGACAAATTCAAGAGAGTGACATCGTGTTTGCGCATTGTTGAGAAGTCTCACAATAGGACGAAACGGAAATCCGGTGATCCCAGGATTTCCGTAGTGGTCTAGCTTTAATCGATTCATGATTTTAACTATTGATCTGTATATATATGATAATAGGGTATTAAGTTTGACTTCATTGAATAATCAATAAAGATAAGGACATTTATAAACTGTAATTATATTCTTAAATCTTCTTATCATTATTATTCAATGAATAATATTCATCATTATGTTAAGGATCTAATTACTTATTAGTGTAATAAAAAAGGGGAAAACCAAGGTCCTCAAATACAACACGTAAAACCTCAATCCAATTACACGTGATGGAGAAACTCTGGAAGATGTAGAATCATTCACATACCTGGGGAGCATCACCGATGAACAAGGAGGATCAGATGCAGATGTAAAGGAGAGGATTGACAAATCAAGGACAGCATTTCTACAATTGAAGAACATATGGAACTCAAAACAACTTTCACCCAATATCAAAGTGAGAATCTTCAATACGAAAGTCGAGGCACTTCTATTGTACCGAGCTGAAACTTGGAGAACTACTACAACCATGATCAAGATGGTACAAGTATTTATAAATAGTTGTCTACGCAAGATACTCAACATCCATTGGACGGATACAATCATCAACAGCCTACTGTAGGAGAGAACAAACCAGCTTCGAGTTGAAGAGGAAATTAAGAAAAGATGATGGAAATGGATAGGACATACATTACGGAAATCATCAAACTACATCATGAGACAATCGCTAACTTGGAATCTTGAAGGGAAGTGGAAACCAGGAAGACCAAAGAACACATTACATCGGGGAATAGAATCAGATATGAAAAGAACGAATAACAACTAGAAAGAGCTGGAAAGTATTGCCTAGGACAGAATTATATGGCGAGTGCTAGTGAGCGGCTCATGCTCCTTCATGAGTAGTAACAGGCGTAAATAAGTAAGTAATAATAAAGATTAAATAGACAATAAATAGTTTTTACGAAACATTTTGTTTTACCCCATTTGATATTGTTTGTTTACTGGAATCATCCCATTGATATTTAGGAATGTAATTGATCAGTTTCTTATTGGCATATGGGTATATTGTGTAGATTACTTTGATATTGCCTTAAATCACAAACAGTATATGTAAGTAAATTTCAACTTCATTTCACTGCAAAAGCAAGTGACTATCAGAATTCAGTAGCTAAGTGGATAATATGATGGCACTTGAAGTGAACGGTACTGAGTTTGAGTCCCAGAGTGTATATCAACTCTAAGATGCAGTTACATCTGGCTGACAAGTCTCAAATAGGACAAAATGTGCATTAAACTGGATTCCACTTCTAGTCATTATTCAGATTTACTTAAAAAGCTTATGACTTAAGGAATTATCAAGACAATCTATACAGGATGTACATATACTAACAAGAGACTGATCAACTACAGTTCTAAATAGCAATGGGAAGATAAAAGTAAAACAACACCAAGTAAATTTAAAACTGAATCGTTTTATGGAATCCAAATTAGCAACATAATTGACAGATAAATAATATCGATGAAGAAGATTAATGTTTGTCAAGTGTCAGTTAAATCTGTCATCTAGTTATTACGATTGTAACGTGATAGTTTGAAAAAACCAGGGGAAAAAATAGATTTAAGTTTTGTGCTGTTTATTACTCATTAATAAGATGTGACTTCAAATCTTGAAGGAACCGATGCTCCCTAGAGCGTTCGACTGTATATCAAACAAGCGTTACCATAGAGCTATTGTGCTAACAACTTAATTCCTGTATGACTGACATGTATTTAAACTTGACTGGTCACCATTTAGTGATCATTGTCATGTATATCAAGTCCTTATTTAGTGCTGATCAAATTCAATCTATCAATTTATCATTTGATAAGCTTAAACTAAGGTTTGTTTGTGAGTAATACCATTATTAAACCTGAATTTTAATGACTTTTAATTACCTACTTCCTTACGCCTGTTACTTCCTGTGGAACATAGGCCGCCGATCAGCATTCTCCAATCCATTCTGTCCTGAGCCTGACGTTTAATGAATGAGGAATAAAATATATCATATCAAATATATGTTTAATCAATATACAGAGTGGCCTGCAATGGTCAATTCAAATGAATTGGCTTCATTTAACAATAAGACAAATTACACGGATTACTCAATGGTGATTATATGGTAACTATCACTTTTGAAACATTTAATATGTGAAAAGTTCAATATTTCAGTCTATTAACTTGCAATAATTGTCATTCTATGCACAAAACATCTAACATTTTACGCATTCATCTAGCCTAATAGTAAAGTAACAGTATTTCATGGTTATAACCGTGTAGTACTAAAGTAACAAGATATACATCAGTACTAATGAGAATGAAGTGAAAAAAGTCGTTCAAACTTTTGTTTTTAACACTATTGAAATCAAACTCCTCCTGGATCCCCTCTGGAGCTATTACTGATCTCAAGCCCGGATAACGGAAGAGGGTTAGGCATAGGGTTAGCGACTTCATCTCGTAGGAAAATAGCTTGCTAAAAACCCTAACTATTTAAACCTAAGCAGAGTTTGTAATGATACGTAATATTTGAAAAGAACAATTACTTATGAATTGTTTTCTGTTCTTAATTTGTAACACATCTGAAAACTTACGTTGTTTACTTGTAGTTTCATATGTCCCATTGTCTTATTCTGATGCTTGTGTTATTTCTGATTATTCTTGGCCACTTTCATCATTAAATATAAGTTTATTCTATAAGCTTACTGAGTCGTCGGCTCAATTTCTTCTCTTGTTCTTTTATTTACCAGATTGTCTCACAACACAACTCCTTACACTCCTTCAGTATACTAAATACCTTTAGGTTAGATGCAAACCTACCGAAGGTTGAGCATTACAAGTTCATTGGAGTATAACCATTCATTGCTTTAATCAAAATACTATGTTCAAGCAATGGGATGAATTCAAAAATGGTTGTAAAATATACTCAATATTCAAATTTCTAAAGAGAAAGAGAGAGATGAATAATGTCTAGCGGTGGAAATCAGAACGCGAGTTTCATCCTATTTGGGACTTGTCAAATGGATATACCTACACTCCAGGACTCAAACTCACTACCGTTCGCTTCAAACGATATCACGTTATCCACTTAGCTAGTGGTCCTGAGTTCGAATCCTGGAGAGAATACAGACTCTGAAATGCAGGTATATTCAGCTGACGAGCCCCGTATGAGACAAAACACACGTTCTAGATTTCAGTGATAGCTCACATTCATCTTTGCTTATAATGCTTGTGACTTAAGGTAATATCGAGGCAATCCGTACAGGATGCACATATGCCGGTAACAGATTAATTAATGGCAGTCCTAAACATCGATGAGAAGATTCAAGTAAAAATAATACCGACTGAATGTATATATACATATATAGTCCTTCAGATCACACAAAGACAAATTCACAAATTTTGTTTATTTTCATGGTTTACATTGAATTTTAAACAATGTTCCATGTCAATGAATGAAATGAAAAGAATATTGTTGCGTGGCTAGTTGTTTATTCATATTTAAACTCACTAAGATGATTAAACATCTAACTAAATCCAATCAACATCAACAAATTATCAGTAAAGGGATTGTGGAGATTATTAAGTTTCTGATCAAGATCATGAACCGATTGATGTTAGACCACCTTTGGAAACCTGAAAGCACTGGACGGCCGTTTCGTTCTATTGTGGGACTCCTCAGCAGCACGCAACCACGATCCCGCTCGCAACATTCTAACACAGGGTCTTTAGTCTCACGCGCGAACGCTTAAGCTACTAGACCACTGAGCTGGCCGTCATCCAACGGTGTTAATGTCTAACCTCAACCAATCCACAAAAATGCGCAACCATCTTCCATTGTAATGAGGTAGATACCTGCCTTTACGCGACACAGATTAGCTCCACTGGTCACTCCTAATTCTAATTATCATCAAACTATAACAGCAAAGGTATTGTATTGTATAGGTGGTATAAACAGAAAAGTTTAAACAAAACAAAATGGAATTCAACTAGTGAGTACTTTTGAGAACTTATTATTATTATTATTAAAGAACATATTCTGAAAAGTTTAAGGTCAAATGGATTAAAAGTATTCAGTAATGCCATCTCAAGACATCTCCTTGACACAGGATATGAAGTCGATACACTGAAGTCTTTCAAGGTGATTAACAATCAATCAAACTGTAACTTTTTGAAATTTGCTGATGTGGTAATGATCAAACGTTTAAAATCAGATTTATGTACCCAAAATGAAAGAATAATAAAACTTTGTATTCCCTGGTAACATTACATCCCCTTCTTATTGCATCATTCATTATTTCAACTCTTTTTCAAGTTTTGATTACATTTTAGTGTCGGTTACTACGTTAAGCCCATATTCTAGCTTCTGGACAGACCAATTTATCCATTCTTCTTGAGACGCGTTTTGATCTTGTTAGTTATTCACTTATCAATCCTGACTTTTCCTATGAGGGTTTGTGCGTCTACATCTTATCCTACTCATCACACATCTCTGTAGCTTATCTTTGTGTGACTATAAACCTCGAATAACGCTTGACTAAATGGAGTTGTCTCACACGTCTTCTATACTGCGCGCCATTTCGTTTCGCTTCGTCTTCTTTTCTTCACTTCCTTCACTTTGTCCGTCTGATTGCCTGTCCAGAAGCTAGAATAAGTTATATGGGTTTAACATAGTAACTGACAGACACTATAACATCACTGTCATTTTTCTTCAATTCCTAACTGACTGATTTCAATTCATATCTTTTCTTATTACTATTAATCTGTTTTCAGTTACTTTATTACATAATCATCTAATGTTTACTAGCTCAATGATTTTTGCTCACTATTTCAATGTTCTGGAACTTTCCTTCTCACGCATTTATTTATTCGAAACAAAAGGTATTTTGTTAATGACCTTATCAATTCTATTGAAATCTTCACTACAACATCATGATACATCTTTAATCATCCTCTTATGTATAAGTCTGTCAATATCAATAATAACGTTGATTTTCAAATATTTTCGATTGTTAGCAATGGATGTGACCCTAATGAAATAAGGTGAATTCATACTATTCTGCATTAACCTTTGTTCTTGCTCTCTTTAAGACGATAAAGGTAACTATGTGTATGATCTTAACAAGTAATTGTGTTTTATGTTTCCGCTTCCCTTCAGGATTCCAAGTTAGCGATTGTCTCGTGATGTAGTTTGATGATTTCCGTAATTTATGTCCTATCCATTTCCATCATCTTTTCTTAATTTCCTCTTCAACTCGAAGCTGGTTTGTTCTCTCCTTCAGTAGGCTGTTGATGATTGTATCCGTCCAATGGATGTTGAGTATCTTGCGTAGACAACTATTTATAAATACTTGTACCTTCTTGATGGTGGTTGTTGTAGTTCTCGAAGTTTCAGCTCCGTACAGCAGGACTGCCTTGACGTTCGTATTGAAGATTCTAACTGATATTAGTTGACAAATGATCAACTATTCATAAATTAAAGTTACACATATCCATAAAGTCATTTATTTACTTTCACATTGCATACCTTTTCACACTGATTCACATCTGACTGACTGATTTATTTACTTACTAAAGTCATCATTTGATTATGATTGGATGAGTAGTAAGCGTATAATTGATTTGATTGTTTAAGACATTCTTTGATCGTTTTTGTATAGAAACAATAAACAGTTGTTTTACCCTCTGTTTAAAATATCTCCACCGTAAACATCTACACATCTATACAGATACTCAACTATTGTAGTTTTGTGACCAGTACAATATTATTCAATTGACATTTTGAACAATTTCTATGTTCATTTCCAGTTGATCTACTCTATAATACTAGGCGGTCTATGCTCCATTGGGGGTAACATTAGTAAGTAAAGTAAGTAAATCATTGATGAGTTGTTTTCTCACACTTGACCTAGTTTTCTACTTTGATTTGATTATTCAAGATAGAATTGGACTTTGAGGTTAGTTGAATATCATGTGTAAAAGTGACCATTTCCCTTTCTTTAATATATTAATTTAATTAAGCGTTGAAAGTTTTATAATATCACTTTAGTTATAACTTAACAATTGATTCTGTTAACAAAATGTTCAGTCCTATTAACTTTACTAATTCTATTGAATTGAGTTTAGTGTTATAAAATATCTATGAGGATGACCCAGAAGTGAACTTGAGGAAGTTCTAAGAAGCTCAGAAAGAACCGAAGATATTCTATTCAATCATCTTTTGGAAGAATATTCCACAATCTCTACGTGTAGCTTCCTTATTAGCTAAATACTCAAAATCCCTGTATGCGGATTGGATGACGATAATGATGATTTTGTTTTTATTCAAAATATAAATACCTGAGAGTTTCGTATCATATTTAACACTGTTTGGAATAGCATCCCTATCACTTACCTTCTGTCTTCTCATTTATTATAGCATCGAGTTCTCAGTATCAAGTTCGTACTTACTTACTTATGCCTGTTACTCCAAATGGAGCATAATCCACCAACCAGAATTCTCTAACTTACTCTGTCCTCGGCCTTCCTTTATAATTCCAGCCAAATGTTGTTCATTCTTGTCATGTCTGTCTCCATTTCTCGGCGTAATGTGTTCTTTGATCTTCCACTCCTCCTTTCGCATTGAGGATTCCATGTGAGGGATTGCTTTGTGACGTAGTTCGGTGATTTCCTCAATGTGTGTCCTATCCACTGCCACCGCTTATTCCTGATTTCTTCCTCCACTGGGATCTGGTTTATTCTCTCCCACAGTAGGTTGTTGCTGATAGTTTCTGGCCAACGGACCCAAATTATTTTGTGTAGACAACTGTTATTAATTAACGCTTGTATCTTCTGGATGACGATTTTCGTAGTTCTCCCAGTTTCCATCCCATACAGTAGAACTGTTTTGACATTTGTATTGAAAATTCTGAATTTGGTGTTGGTTGACAGAAAGTTGTTTTGAGTTCCAGATGTTCTTCAGTTGTGGATATGCTACTCTTGCTTCGCCGATTCGCGCCTTAACATCTGCATCAGATCCACCGTGTTCATCAATGATGCTGCTCAGATATGTGGAAATTTTTACATCTTCTAAATCTTCTCCGTCAATTTTGATTTGATTGGTGCATGTTGTGTTGTATCGGAGAATCTTGCTTTCACCTTTGTTATTGTTGAGCATAGGCCGCCGACCAGCATTCTCCAACCCACTCTGTCCTGGGCCTTCCTTTCCAGTTCTATCCCATTGTTGTTTAGTTTTCTCATATTATTTGGTCTTTCTCTTCTCTCTTGGCCTTGAGGATTCCAAGTGATGGCTTGTCTTGTGATGCGGTTGGGTGTTTTTCTCAATGTGTGTTCTATCCAGTTGCCGTGATTTGTATTTACCAAAATAACACTTCCAATCAATCTATAATAATCCATAATCATGTTTATCATAATGTTAAGCGATTCATAACTCATTTAACTAATAATCCTCAATAAACTTTATATGACACTGTATAATCGTTTCTCAGACTCTACAGGAATAGTAATGAAGAATGTTAAAAGAATGTCTTAAAAGATATTTCATTGTTACTTACCAGTAAACATGTATGGACTATTTAGCTAAACTGAATGATGTCATAGTTCTTTTATTCTACTTCTCATCCATCGGTTCCTATCGAGATATCTTTCTTCTGTTAATAATTTAGCATGTTTTCATTTACACAAACTACATTTAAACAAAATTAGTGGAATGTTTTTATTGTTCAATCATGACATCTTCAAAGATAATTTGATGGCTGTAATTTATGAACAAACCAATCAGATTCACGATAACAGGTCTTGGATTTCGGCACGTAATTCTTTATTCATTTGGGTAAATGGAGTGATGAAAAATGTTAAATCTAATCCCTTTATCTAACCATCAACTGTTAATTACAATGAATTAAAACCTTCATTCGATCCTAGTCAGTAGGTGAATATTCTCAAGGCCACTTTAGCGTCGTCCAAATGTCGTCCATAAAATATAATCTCATCGAATATTCTGTTAAACTGAATCATAGTCTGAATTTTTGATGAAACCAAAAAAATATTAATCTTGTTACACACTGGGTTCGGATCCCGCGAGGCGGGAGTCCCACAATAAGACGAAACGGCCGTTTAGTGCTTTCAGGTTTTCCATGGTGGTCTAGCTTCAAATGACCCATGATTTCAACTATTAAAATTGCCATAATATTCACATAAAACCCCTTTCTGATAATAATTCATGATCCGTTTATTTTCATCTTTCTCCTTGATTGTATGTTTGATTCCAGGTTAATGCTGTGATCTGGTTAGCGTTGTTTTAGCGAGTTAGTTTTCTATGGGATGGGGTCGCTAACCTCAAGCCCAACCCTCCTCCTTTATCCGAGCCTGGGACCGGCAGTAACATCCGAGTTGCTGTGATCTGAGCCACTATTTTATTCAAACATTAGTTCATTACCATAAATTTCCCTGTTTATCCCTGCTAACTACATGCACTTATGTATTCTCATTAAAAAATAACTTTTTACAATCTATCGTGATTCTAACTATTGAGAAAGTAAAAACAAATATCACCATGATAATCACAATTGATTGATCACTGGGTGGTGATCAATGTCATGCTTGTCTAGTCCTTATTAGTGCAGATCGAATTCTATTGATCATGTTGCAATGTGGCCACCAGTCTAGGTGACTCGACACACACAGTCGCGGCTTCGATAGCTCAGTGGTAACGTCTCTGACTGTGAAGCTGGGTGACATGAGATCAAATCCACCAGGGAGCACAAGTTCCCTCAAGATTACAGAAACACCTTGCTGACGAGTACCAAGTAGCACGAGACCCGGGTCCAGGGTTTCCTGTTGACTACCTCCAACCACCATCTAACCACCATGATAGTTTGTTTATTTGACGAGACCATAATTTATGAACGAACCAATCAGATTTAGGATAACAGGTCTTGACCAAATAGCATCTTGGCATTATGGTTGATGTCAGTTTGTGATGAAAACCGTGAATTTAACTCCTAACCTAAACCATCAAACTGTGAATCATAATTTTTATTCTTCAAACTGCTTTCATAATTCTCATTTAACTCTAATCAGTAAGTAAACACTCTCATAGTCACTTTGGCATCAGTTATAGGTTGGTCTTACCGTAAGTTTTTCATTTCCCCTATCATTTAGAAAAACAAGAAAAGAAAATTATCACATAATTTATACATTAATAATCATTTTCAATGAAAATGAGATGTCATAAATATTAGAGTATAATCGTCAACATTTGTAGATGTCCATTAATCACTGTTTCATATATCAGAAAGAGTTTTGTCGATATTATAGTAATTTTAATAGTTGAAATGATGAGTCGATTGAAGCCAGATCATCATGGAAAACCTCAGAGCACTGGACGGCCATTTCGTCCTATTGTGGGATTCCTCAGAAGTAAGCATCCACGATCCTGACTAGCTAGAATTCAATCCACGACCTATAAGTCTTGCGCGCGATCGACTAACCATTGGACAACTGAGCCGGTGTCCAATGGTGTTAATATCTAAAATCAACTAATCCACAAAATTGATCGACACATCCAACACTGTCATCAGTGAGTTACTATTTCACAACACATCGGGTTGAATTCTACTAGTCACTGCTTCTCACTAGAACTTTAGGAAATACCTCTTGAAACTAGTCACTAGTGAGCATATGGTGAATACTAATATAAAAGTACATGAAATGTTTTGTACCTGAATTTAAAGATTTTATGTTTGTATAATTTGAAAACGAGAGTTATGTTGAAGTTTTGTAAATTTAATGCTAATAATTCTTTTCTGTAATCTAATAATAAGATTCAATAGATGTTGTTTTATTTGTATCTTCCCATTGTTATTTAGGAGTGCAATTGATCAGTCTCTTGTTAGCATATGTAGATCCTGTGTGGATTGCAACGACGTAGCCTTAAGTCACAAGTTCTTCAAGCGAGCCCAAGCATGTGGATATCGGGACTCAGTAGCTAAGTGGATAACGCGATGGCGTTTCGAGCGGGCGGTACTGAGTTCGAGTCCAGTTCCAAAGTGGACTTCAACTTTGGGATGCAGGCATATCCGGTTGATGAGTCTCAAATAGAACGAAACGAGCGACAAACAAGATTCCACTGCTAGCCACTAGTCTAATAATAAGATATTCTTTTGAGTATGATGATGTGGAGATTGTTTAATTTTATCAAAATCATGAACCAACCAATGAAAGCCTTGAGGCACTGAAAGACCATTTCGTTTTAGTATAAGGTGGAAGGATATGTACTGATGAAAAATTCTATAATAGAATGACACAGACTTCCATTGATTCCAAGTTCTCACTAATAATCTAATGATTTTAATGTAATTTCTTATTACATAACTCGAATATTATCACGAACAACTGCTGATAAAGACAGGCGATGTAACAGCAGGCTCTGCACCAATAGGCCTCACCATACACAAGGGGAAAACCAAGGTCCTCAAATACAACACGGAGAACCTCAATCCAATCACACGTGATGGAGAAACTCTGGAAGATGTAGAATCATTCACATACCTGGGGAGCATCACCGATGAACGAGGAGGTTCAGATGCAGACGTAAAGGCGAGGATTGAGAAATCAAGGACAGCATTTCTACAATTGAAGAACATATGGAACTCAAAACAACTTTCAACCAATATCAAAGTCACAATCTTCAATACGAATGTCAAGGCAGTCCTACTGTACGGAGCTGAAACTTGGAAAACTACAACAACCACCATCAAGAAAGTACAAGTATTTATAAATAGCTGTTTACGCAATATACCATCAGCAACAGCCTACTGTAGGAGAGAACAAACCAGCTTCGAGTCGAAGAGGAAATTAAGAAAAGATGATGGAAATGGATAGGACATACATTATGGAAATCATCAAAGAACATAATGAGACAATCGCTAACTTGGAATCCTGAAGAGAAGTGGAAACCAGGGAGGCCAAAGAACACATTACATCGGGAAATGGAATCAGATATGAAAAGAACGAATAACAACTGGAAAGAGCTGGAAAGTATTGCCTAGGACAGGGTTGTATGGCGAATGCTGGCGGGTGGCATATGTTCCTCCACGAGGAGTAACAGGCGTAAGTAAGTAAGTAAGTAAATAAGTATATTTTTTTCGAAAAAATCAGTGTTCCTTTTAAGTAAATCTTTGGAGAAATAACAATACATTTTGTGTGTATCCATAAACATGTTTTTTCTCCTCCATTTAGAAGTACAATCAACATTTACTACGCTTTCTATAAACCGGTATGACATTTAAAAAGAAAATTCAATTTATTACTTAAATAAATAACTATCTTCATTAACAGTTAAAGTTTAGCTTAAATCCCAATGGATCGATTGTATCTATATTGTTTAGTAAAAAAACGTTTTTTTAGTTTTTTTTTAGTTTTTTTATTTTTTTTTACAAAGATACATTATCACTTAGAAACAGCTGTTCTATTGTATCAACTATTTTTAATTAATTCTTTGAAAAACTAAAAAAAATAAAAACAAAAAAAAAGAATTCAATTTCTAAGGATTGATTTTCTTTATTACTAGGCACATTATTTCATGTATAATTCATTTAGTTAGTTAGTAAGTTACTTACTTACTTACTTACTAACGCCTGTTACCCGTTATGGAAAAGCATAGGGTGCTCATCAACATTCTCTATCCAACCCTGTTCTGGGCAATCCTTTCCAGCTCTTTCCAGTTGTTATTCATCCTTTTCATATCTGATTCTATTTCCCGATATAATGTGTTCTTTGGCTTTCCTCTTTTCCACCTCCCTTTTAGGATTCCAAGTTAGCGCTTGTCTCATGACCCCCCTGTAGCCTGTAACGGGTTCCAAGTCCTAGTAAAGGAGGAGGGTTGGGCATGGAGTTTGTGACTCCATCCCGTAGAAAAATAACTCGCTAAAAAACGCTAACCATAAAAAATATTTCATGGTTAACTAACTATCAATTATTCATTTAATATACAATTACGAAAAGAGAATAGATATTTAATTATTTGTATTGTGTATCGGGTCTTTTGGTAGAATACTGATTATGTGCTTAGTAGATATATTAAAAAAAGTATAATAATCGGTTTTAATAAAGTTAGTCCATCAGTTACAATGAAAGATCAGGCATATATATATGCATCGGTCCAAGTTGCCACACAACTCATTAGCACAATAAGATGAACATCGAATTCATAGAAGCAGTTAATTCAATGGTAGTAATATATAAAAGAAAGATTACATACAAGGATATAGTATAGGAAGAAAGAAAGATATAAAGCAATTTTATTCTCATAGTTTACAGGAAGACAGAGAGTGTATTCATCTACACCATTGTGATCGATTCTGAGCCATGTCACACACAGTCTACAACCATTGGTTACCATAGTCACGCGGATCCCAACCAAGTATTCTGTATCTACCAACATGGCTCAGACTAGAAGTTAGTGACTTTGTAGGCTGATGCCACGTTTTATTTTCGCCACCCCTGACTTTCTTCCAACCATCCCCAACACCGGTTAACATTGCATGTCGTGGTAATCGGTGTTCAGGCATACACAACATGTGGCCCAACCATCTCAGTCGATGAAGATTCACAACGTCATCAACTGATTTACCATCATTCCCTAGTACTTTGTGTCTAACTTGACTCTTACTTATCCGGTGACCCCATGAGATGCGAGCAATATTTCTAAGACATCTGTGATCAAATACTAGTAACCTACGAGTATCTTTTACTCTTAATGGCCACTTTTTGCAGTCATACTGTAGAACAGAAAGTAGTGCCGTGCAATATACTCGTCCTTTAATTGATAGACGGATATCTCACCTTCGCCATAGGTGACGTAATTTGACGAAAGCGAAACGAGCTTTTCGAATCCGTGCTGAGATTTCGCCAGACACCAACCCATTAGTGCTAATCAGACTTCCAAGATAAGTGAAGTTGTCAACGCTTTCGACTACTTCATTCCCTTTCCTTAATTCAAGTGTTGACGCAGACCAGTCCTGGAGGAACAACTTGCATTTAGAGGGAGAGAAACGCATCGCAAACATTCTGGCATTGTTGCTCAATGCTTTCAAATGGCTCTGAGTTTTATCAGCGTCTTCACTAAGCAGGATTATATCATGTGCGTATTCTAAGTCTATGAGTGAACCTCCTGGTAGAAAATCAATTCCTGAAATTTCAATCAATGAGAGTATTATGATGAAATTAAACAGAAATGGAGATAGTGGACAGATTTGCTGGAACATTGTAATGTTTTAGAATTATTTATGTTTCATAATGTAGTATTCTTTATCGAATAAACAAAAGATGTAACAAATTAAATCTAATAAATTACTTTAGAACAGAATAATTTAATCTATAAATATCTACTGTTCATTGTAATAATCAGTAGCATTTATGAGACTAAAATTGTTTGTTTGTATTTCTTTCTTGTTTTCTAATAGACAAATCAATTTATCAGTACAGGGTTTATGGAGATTATTAAGTTTTTGATTGAGATCATGAACCGATTTATGGTGTTAACACTATTGGATGCCGGCTTAGTGGTCTAGTCGGTTAAGAGTTCCAGCGCGAAACTGGAGGCGCTGGGTTCGAATCCCTCCAGCAGGATCGTGGATGCGCACTACTGAGTAGTCCCACAATAGAACGAAACGGTGGTTCAGTGCTTCCAGGTTTTCAATGGTGGTCTAACATCAATCGTTTCATGATCTTAATCAAAAATCAATTTATAATCAGATAGTTTAATAGAAGCAACAGGTTTTCTCTACAACCGTATTCATTTCACATAATTGTAAAGCAAATATTTTACTAATGCAATATAAGTAATATATGTCTACCCAAAATACTTCGGATCCGTTGATCAGACACTATTAGCAACAACGTACTGCGGGAGAGAACAAACCAGATTGCAGCGGAGGAAGAAATCAGGAAGAAGCTCTGGAAGTGGATAGGACACACTTTGAGGAAAGCACCGAACTGCGTCACAATGCAAGCCCTCACATGGAATCCTCAAGGCCAAAGGAAAAGAGGAATACCAAAGAACACATTACGCCGAGAAATGGAAATAGACATGAGAAAAATGAACAAGAATTGGATGGAACTAGAAAAGAAGGCGGAGGACAGAGTGGGTTGGAGAATCCTGGTCGGCGGCCTATGCTCCATTGGGAGTAGCAGGCGTAAGTAAGTAAGTAAGTAATATAAGTAATATGGATCATAATTACTATATGTAAGAGCTATGGAATAGTCACAGACAAATATGAAAAAGAATAAGAAATACTAGTTTCAGAAAGCATTAAAAGAAAAAAAACAGTATACATCCCAACAGAAGGTTAATTCTCAATGTAATCAGGTTAAGTTTAACATATATAACTGTGGCCCTCAGTGATCAAGTCTTTTTCTCAGAGTTCACATGATGTTTATTATAGTGTATCAATGGTTATTATTTAATGATCACTTTGTATAACATCTCAATCTTACTGATGATTAGACATCATTTAAACAGATCAGGACAACTGTCAATGATTATGAAACCAGATGATGTAAGATCAAGTATCATGTACGATATTAGATCCCTTAAACTGTATCTAAGTATCTGATATATTTGTGCAGTAAACATTTAGATAATTGCATCATTGGGAACGAATATATATCACAAATGTAATACATGCTATAATATAGATGGATTGTTTGAGGTGATAACTACAATGATCATTAGACTTTGAAATGTCATATACATAGAGCATTCTACCAAGAAATTAGTCTAAACTCGAATTGGTTTTGATCAGTTATTTATGTTTATTAACTTCATCACTAACACATTTACTTTGATAAAACCAATTACAATCTATGAAGGTCTTAAGTACAATGAAAGTTAAATGAAGGGATTAACATGGGTTGGTCTATCATGCATTGAAAAGTTGATGCAGTAATTAAAAGAACATAAATATAGAAATAATTTCAATAGTTGAGATCATGAGTCAATTGAAGCTAGACCATCATGGAAAACCTCAGAGCACTGGAAGGCCATTTCGTCCTGTTGTGGAATTCCTCACAAGTAAGCATCCACGATCATGACTCGCTAGAATTCAATCCATTACCTATCAGTCCCGCGAAAGGCGCTTAACCTCTTGACCACTGAGCTGGCCGTCATCCAATGGTGTTAATGTCTAACTTCAACTAATCCATGAAATTGGTCGACACATCCACCATTGTCATCAGTGGTTTACTATTTCACAACACATCCGGTTGAATTCCACTAGTCACTGCTTTTCACTACAACTCCAGCAAATATCTCTTGAAACCAGTCACTAGTGAGCATATGTTAATTAATATCAGAATACTGATATAAAAATACATGGAATGTTTTATACCTGAGTCTTAATATGTTTTATGTTATGAAAAAGAACACCATCTTGTGAAGTAGAGAATAAGAGTTAGATCGTGTCTAAAATGGTTACCACCTAACTGATATTCACAAAGATTCATTGATCATTTAAGAAAACATTGAGAATTATGAGTTGAAAGAAGCTACAATCAGTAGTTCATCCAAATGTATTCATCTCAGTTTAGAAGATGAGGATGTTATGATAGTATGTTATAGTATAAACATGTTCACAATAAAGGAATCCACATATAATATCTAAACTTATATCTATCAAATTACAAGTACATGGTAAGTAGTTACAATCAACAGAATAGAAAACCGACTTATCCAATGCTTTCGAACATGCTTCAAATAGCTTTAGGATAAATGGGATAAACACAATGAGTTGAACAGTTTCTGGACATTATATTGGAGACATAAAATAGTTCATAATTAACATCCAAGCATCAATCATCTAAAACTTTGATGAAGGTGATACTTTACAGATATAAAGACATGGTTTATGGGTTCAGAAGCAAATTACGATAAGTTCATGTAAATCTTGGAAAAGAATAATCACATTCGATTGTATTGTACCTACGTTTGAATCGAGTTTACTTTCTCCACCGATTCCAACAGCTAACTTATATTGTTGAACTAGAACTAGTCAATCAAAACTCATCAACACAATACTCAACAAACAACAGTTTCACCAAACAGTCAATAATCCCTTCACTCTCTTCTCTCCTTCTTCCCAATACATCGATTCATCCAAATCATTCGGACGTACTTCAGTGATGCATTACACTCAATAACAATTAATTCATGTATAATTATCATTATTACTATTGGTATTATCATATAATTATCCTAATAAATCATGTTCACTTATTGATCATTACCCTTTCGAAAATTCTCACTATCCATTTACTCAATCCATAGATATATTTCATGTAAACTGAATTGATGTAGATTCATGTAGATTTCAAATGAAACAGTTGAATAATGACAGTGTAATCATGCAAATATTAATGATAATGATGCCTATGATGGTAATTTGATCGATTATAAATGGATGCAATCTGTTTATGTGAGGAATTCGTTGATCGACTTGATTTATTTCTCTACATAATAATGAAAAGGATTGGAGTGAATAGAAAAATGATTTTCTCAAATGTACTGTGATTGTGATTGGTGATTGGCGAGTCTTGGAATGATCTGGTTGTTGATGTTGACTATTGAATTCTGATCAGTGTTTATTGGCGAGGTTTCGAACAGATGAAGTGGGTCTAGCAGTGTAATTCTGAAGTTGTATTTCATCAGGTCTCATCAGGTGACATCACGCGAATGTACTTGCATAGTGTTCACATTTGATCATCTCATCACTGGAAACATTTCCACTATTTTACAGAGTATTCTTCATGTAAATTAGACAACCTAAACAAATATCAACAGTAAATCGGATTTCATTCAGATATTTATCAATCATCTTATATCTCATTGAATTTTCAACTAAACCCACGGTCGAAAATCAATGCTTTATACATAATCAGTGGATAATTGTCCATAAATAATCTCATGGTTGATGCCAGTCTCTCAATTGGCGACTGTGATTTTCACATGTCATATGAGGTTATCATAGAACGGGAATACTTTAAAGGGAATCATTCATGAGACAATCAGTAGTGTTCACTACGATATTTGTGTGATATAAATGGTATGACTTTACAAAATGTCTGTATGAATCTCTGTGAGTACATCCGTCGTTGATGATAAATTGTAATGGACAAGTAGAAATGACATGATACTGATTAGTATGGAAACAATCAATATTTAATTTGGTTGTGATTGGCACAGACGTCGGTTGGTATGTTTCAAAATAGTTGTAAATGAGACGGTTATTGTGATCAGTGTTGGCACTAAATGATCATCTATCTATAATGTATAATGAATGAAATTAAGAATGTGGAGATTTTAAAATTCCTAATCAATGGTCTGTTAATGAGGTGTTCAGTGTGATTTGGTGGATGGACGAAACAACCTTCAATGTATTGCAAATGTCAATTCAATCTTATTATTCTGTAAGACAAAGCAACACTGCCATTATCGATTTCGATTATAATTCATTTTGGTTAAGCCCTTCTATTAACTTACTGAACAGATAATGTTATTAGAACAGTAACAATTCGACTATTTCAATGTAATATTATGATCATTATCTTGTCTGCATAAACTTGTACACTTGATCACATGGACAGCCTACTCATATATCTCTCTCTCCAACTTAAATGTTAATCGCTTAACTATCACTGGACGAATCGTTTTTTCCCCATGTATATATATGCTCGAATCGTATTATTAGTCTTTGCCTTGCCTATCTGCACCTTATTCTATTCTCCTCTGAATTTGCTCGTACACACACATATTCGCCTCTTTCATTTACGTCTTCTTGATGTGCTTATAAATTTGTTGTCTGTTCTATCCTTTAATAAATTGTGGTTGCCGCAACTTATAGCTTTCTCATTTCAAACACCGTTCCGATTTATATAATGTCGGTTATCAACGTGGTTGACTAACGAACTTAAGCCACTAAGAAGAAAAACCATATTGTTTTCTCACCGAAATGTTTATAGTAGAAGGATGTGACATCGAATAGATGTGATTCAAATCACCTTACTTAAAGTATTCTAATCTATGAAGGATTCAGTATGGACAATGAATGGTTGGTTAATTCAAATATCGAATCAAATATCTGGTGAAATTATTTGTGCTACATGCTATTAAGTATCAATTAGTCAGTAATTTATACAAATCCATATCTGACAAATAGAAATATTGCCCCATCAATCGAATCACGTTCCACCAGATACTTATACTCAATAACAACGTCTATGGATTGAGAACATCTCGATGTATGAAATATTCACATCTGTCTATCTCAGTTACCGTAGTATATATATAATACGTTACCTTGAAACTTTACTCACACAAATAATCAGGCAGACACGATTTTTCCAAATTACTGGATCTAATGATACACCAGATTGATTCGTGTGATAAATGGAAGTAGGAAATTGAGAACCAATAATACAATTTGACGACTTTCCATTGCAAGAAAACATACTACTGATTGATAATAACAGTTTAAAGTAATGATGTTGATTGTCTAAATGAAGTGATTATGAAAAGTATGGTCTAAAGGAGTACATATTAAAAAGATGAATGTCATTAGAAGTCATTCCCTGATAAAACAAAACAACCATTGAACTATTACGCTTAAATTTCAATCGATGATCGTATCAATAGAATCGTGTGAATTCAGTCACTTTCTCTTTCCTCTCTCCATTTCTCTCTTTCTACAATGACGTCTTTCAGTCTCCATTCTCTTACTGAATACTATTACGTAATTAGTGACAATATTTAGTCAGTTGATAGAAAGATAAATGTTCAGACAATGGAAATTCTCATTACTAAGATGTTATTTAACTCAGCTTTACAATTGTATTTCTAGTTCATTTTATATGTCAGAATACAGACTATCATCATAATACCCATCATAATAATATGTCAATAATAGACTCTGTTCATTTTCATGAGATAGTTATTCTCTCGATTGATCATTACTACAATTCAATTCAATTTTACAATGAAATTAGTTATTATCTTATGTATTCTATATCTATTTAGATATGAAAGTTGGTGAAGCTAACTTCCGTGACGAAACTTAAGAAATAAATTATCATATTACTAACAATTATAATAGTAGTAGTAGTAATACTAGTTGTATAATAGTCAATTAAATGATTGAGATATAACTTTTATGCATCTACCGGATGTGTATGATTGAATAACGGATGTATGAACTAACAATTAATTACTGTACAATAGAAATATTCAATTATTATTATTCATTAGAATGAATGCTACGCTACTCTTATTCACAATGACGTTTTAATAGGAATTACTTGAATGATTGAACTTATACGTATTAGATAGATTGATATATATATATGTTCATAGGAGTAGTAAAGTGAAAGAAACTGTTGAATGGATGGGGAAATTTATTACACAGTTGAATGAATATGCTGATATCTCGAACGTTGAGATATGTGTAAAGTACATCGGCGCTATTAACAACTGTGTTCGAGTCCCGCAGTGAACATCAACAAGTCTGGAATACAGGTACATACAGATGACCAGTACAAAAAGTAGGACGAAATACGCATCAAACTGGATTCCACTTCAAGCCACCATCCATCTTTGCTTATAATACTTGTCAGTTAAGGCAATAACGTGGCGATTCGTACAGGATGCACATTTGCCAATGAGAGACTGATCACCATAGATAATTCAGCGTCAGTATTCAAAATGTTTAAATAGGCAATATGAATACATTTCCGAATGCCGTAAGCCTTAGTCCATTTCATCCACTGTTAATGTTGATTACACTTTGAATTAGTGAAGTTGATGTAAGAACTCCACCAGATTTGTACTCTCACAAACATGTTAAAATGCTCTGAAATATACACACAGCTATATGGAACAAGCAAATGTGAATGAAATTATGATCCATCTCTCTATCTCTCCGTCCCTCTCTCTGAGAAGCTACACATGTCCATTTTAAAGAAATACAGTGAAATCATCTTGCCTATACTCAGAAACGCAAATCTCCTTTTACGCTAAATTCTCCCTGAAACGTATTCGTCTAAGGATGCAACTTGCAATTGACATTGTTCATCAGACATCATATCATACTGATGGATAAATTGCATCTACTGTACAAAAAACAAATATACTACATAATTTCTTATTGGAGAGCACTTACAATGTTCAGTAAACCGCTGTTTCTTCCAGAAGTTTCAATCAGTATTGCACAAGGTAACAGGCATAAACATTGACACTGATCAATCTGTGATTAGATCGATCGTTTGTAGGATTGGAATGCTTCACAATGATTCCGTCCAAATAGGATTCGATATAACATTGTCCTGTTCTTAAGGTTTAACACTTAACAGTCTATTAATAACCTATGATTCACAAATATAACCAGTTGTGTCATTGAATAAAACGAATGCAAATTATAGTCACTAAGTCAGTCATTCCACAGTAAACCAGTTATCATATGTGCATACACAAATCATGCTCTTTAGGTAAACAACGTCTCACCGTCTTTCATAAATAGAATCAATGCAGCTTACCACAATGCACTGTACTAATATTTTCACTTTCTCACAAGTAAATACCTACATTAGTATACAAGTTCGATTGTCTTCATTTCAGTAGACACAATCAAATAATTATTCAATTCACATAAATTTGCTACTGGAAAACCAACCATAACCACTAATCTGTAAAACATGTTGATGCATGCACTCCGTTAAGGAGGTCACTAGTGGTCAGTCAGTTGTGTAGAGATAAAGTGGCTGTGATGTGGAAAATCAGTTGTTTGCATTGAATATTCATTATTGTAGTTTCCATGAAGCATATCGTGAGTTCTTCAGAAAACAAACGCGTTTTTTGCATTGTAATAAACACATTGTTCCATACACTTCAAACATTCACCATTCAGCATAGTTCATGCATACAGATCAATAGTTCTGTATATTAAAGCCTAATACACATGTAATCAGAACAGTATTGTTTGTTTATGTATTCTGTTCATTCATAGTCTAAGTGATATAAACACATGAAGATATCTGATCATATATCTGACCATATAATTTACTATCACAGAAAGGAAGTGATCGGGAAGTTCAATTCTAATTAAATAGATCAGGGAAGAGTTGAAAAGAAAACCGATTTCCAAATGTAGAACTAGTCGTCAACTCTACACAACACACTATACTCGTATGGATAATTCATTGAGGCCAACTATGTGCAATCAAGTAGTTTATACACATTGACTGAATAATCATGTACTAAGGATTGAGGAAACTGATGTACAGTCACGATAAACACATACAGTACACTCAGTTCTCTTAAGGACCATATATTCATCACAGATAATTATGTACTCCTGTACATTATACTTCTGTTTGTATGTACAATCCCTAAACTGATTATTTCATGCTTGATTAGTTACAATCAAATAACCGAAATAGTATGAAACATGTTTGATTACTTAATATCGTTTTATTAATACGTCAGTTACAGTTAACCATGACCCACTAATTTAATTCATTGTTGTTGTTGTTTCTTTTTAAAGGAGACATGATAACATTCATAGATTCAAGTAGAGATTAGTGTTGGGAACGAGAACACGAGTGAGAGACAATCGAATGTCTTTGAATACAAAATGGCAGAACAATACTGTGAACATTTCATTTGCAAAATGTCAATCATTCATCTCAGACTTTGTTGTTCCTTCATTTCAACACTAATCATTCATTGTTCTAGTTCTCTTTTCTTTCATCTTCTTACTCTTCTGTCACCAAGCATTTCACTTTCGATTTATCATACATACTACTTATATCTGTCGACTTTATCAGTAGCACATAGCAAAATTGAACATAAAACAATCATTCAAAACATGAAATTTGTAGAATGTAAACAATCACTCACTCTGTGTTTGAGGTTTTCCATCAACTACAATTAATAATATGATTATAAATACAAGTTCATGGACATTAATGAGGAGATTACAAAGGAGCCTCATCCTGAGATGAAACAGCCGTATTGTGAGTGATTCCAGCTTTTCCACAGTTCACATCACATCATTCTCTTTTCCAAATGTAATTTCATTTCAAACAGTTTCATAAACATATTGCCCTCAATCACGTTGAGGAGAACACGAATGATGATTAGAACAGTATTCATTCTATTTTGTACGGTTCTCATCATCTGCTTACAATCTGTAATGTTTACAAATCTTATTTGTAAACAGGATTAAGGATACTCACACAAATCAATCTGGTTGAATGTTGTGTGTGTGTATGTGTCTAATCCTTGTTCAGGTGATTTTCGCTTCGGCTCATAACTTCATTCTCAACTTCATCAACCACAATCAAACAAGTTGAATTTATGTAGAGTGTATGTAGAGTGAAAGAGACAAATTATACAGCAAATAGTCATGGCAACTAATATCACACATTTAATCATTTTGTCTGACTTTCGTTTGCTATTGTTCTATAAATACACATGTACTACTCACGTTCAAAAAAACACATCCCATACACACATATACTCTAGAGTATTCGATTATCCAAGTACCACAGAATATCAATCATTGCACATTTATTCATCTGTTTGGATCGTATTCATGTTTCTCATGAATGACAACAATGTTTTGAATCAAGTTTTGCAGAATTGTTGCTATGAATCTAGAAATACAATAAGGATTATCATGACTATGCTGTTGTTAGAAGAAAGCACTATGACTGACTAAATCATTTCTATGGATAGGACATATATTGAGTAAATCATGAAACTGCATCACGTGGCAAGAGATAACTAGGAATGCTGAAGGGAATGGGAAAAGTGGAAGACCAAAGAACACAATGCCTTGACAGTTGGAAGTGGACATGAAAAGAATAAAGAGCAACTGAAAAGAACACTCTAGTTAGACACCAACCAATACATTAACATTACAATATATCTCAATTACCCAGTTCCATGATCTCGTAATCAGTGACTGAATCGAACCTTTTACTTTATCAAGTCTCATACAAACTCATGTACATAACACTCAAACATTCTGTTCTATTTAAACTATTTATCTTACCTGATCGATAATTCAATTTTCTCTTCAATTCGGCATATCAACTCACATAGTGATCACATTGAAATTCATTTCACAATGAACATTGATATGTATATGTCACGTTGTAGTTTAGATGATGGCGGTAAAATAAACAAACGATGTCTCTTTGGAGTGATTTCGTTTGTTTAAATTGAGTTATCAGATTTAGCTTGTATGATTGTGAGTAAATAGAGTAGACGTGTAAAGCGAAAAAATATGAGCATGTAAAGTGTGTGTGTTGGTTCAGTGTTACATTTAAAGGAGAGAGAACATCAAACTTAATTAAACAATCTAATCAATAATGGATAGTGGTTAGCAGTGGAATCCAGATTGACGCATGTTTCCTTCTAATTGAGACTCGTCAACTACATGTACCTGCATCACAGAGTGGATATTCGCTCTGAGACTCCACTCGACTCGAACTCAATACTGTTCACTTCAAACACCGTCGTGTTATACACCTACATACTGAGTTCCGATAGCTACTTGGTTGTGCAATCGAGTGTAGTTTTTTAAAGTATGTAAATAATAAAACTGACATTCTGAAATACAATTAGACCTGATCGGCACTATGCTGTTAACCAGTAAGATTTAGTTAATAAATCACATCATCGAATATCTGAAAATTATGGTGATGTATTTACAGCATCTTAATGAATGGAATTTTGAACAGTCCACCTAATACTCACTTTAGTCAAAATGATCAGATCAAATCATTTGAACTAATTGAACTCATACAACAAGTACTTGGTTATGAGCCACATTTTAAGAGTGAGAGCTGATTTGATCACACAATTGACCAAATCGCTTTAGGTGGTGAACACATCGAATATGAGATTTAAAGTTGAACACCTTAACTACTGAACCACCGCAACACATTTCAAACATTCATAGTGTTGAACTTAAGATGAACAAGAAGCAATCAACATCGACATATACAGGATAAGCTGAGAACAATATGTGGAGAATTTCGAATACTTCAATTGTTCCTGACGAGTGTGTTGATGATGTTGTTCAGGATAACCATGGAATATCCACGAACAAATCATTCAGTTCAAAGAACAAAACTCCCTCAAAAACTGTTCTCTCCCTCTTCCCACTACATCAATTCATGCTAATCATTCAAACGTACATCAGTGATGCATTACATTCAGTAACAATTAATTCATGTATAATTATCCTAATAAATCATGTTCACTTATTGATCATTACCCTTTCGAAAATTCTCACTATCCATTTACTCAATACATAGATAGATCTCATATAAACTGAATTGATGTAGATTCATGTAGATTTCAAATGAAACAGTTGAATAATGACAGTGTAATCATGTAAATATTAATGATAATGATACCTATGATGATGCCTATGATGATGCCTTTGATGATAATGGTAATTTGATCGATTATAAATGGATGTAATCTGTTTATGTGAGGAATTCGTTGATCGACTTGATTTATTTCTCTACATAATAATGAAAATGATTGGAGTGAATAGAAAAATGATTTTCTCAAATGTAATGTGATTGTGATTGATGATTGTTGAGTGTTGGAATGATCTGGTTGTCGATGTTGACTATTGGATTCTGATCAGTGTTTATTGATGTACACTGAAGTACGATATGCAGATTGTTTGTATACAAACATGATGTTAGAATAGTTTGGAACAGGTGAAGTTGGGCTGACAATGTAGTTCTGTGGGAGCATTACTTCTGTCACATAATTCCTTGATTCGAGATGAACTGTGTCTCGAACCGATCAATATTGATTTCTCACACTGTAAAATTATATGACCAGGATTCGAATCGTGTAAACTGCATCAGTTGCCTGCCTACTCAGACTTTCTGAATTTATTATTTCGTCCATGTGGAATCCATTCTGATTTGTTTCCATAGAGATCGATTGCTTGTTATCACAATGGTAAAACATTTTCGTTTACTTCATTGTCAACAGTTTTGTCTGTTTCATATTTCTCACATGAACAATCAATTCACACATATGAATTGTTATCACCTTACTGTATTTTGTAGTCAACAGACCATGTTCCTTATATTGCAAATCTCTTAATCCTTCATCAGTTACACAGTTACATTATACTTTTCAATAGACAACTGTCTCTATTAAATAACTAGAAATATCATCATATATGTAGAGTGCAATCATTTATGTATTATGAGTAGTATGATTAGTCGTGACTTAATATCGTCTGTTGTATATAACCAGGTTTATAACTGTTACTAAGACTTCATTACGTACCAATTCTTGAATCTCATGTTATTATTTGAACATTTACTGAGTTACAAGGAGGTTCAGATGCAGACGTAAAGGCGAGGATTGGCAAATCAGTTGTGACTTAATATGGTTTGTTTTAAATAACCAGGATTGATATATATATAAACATGAGTTACTCTCAACTACCATCTAAAATGCTACTACGTTTCTGGTTTACTGGCATTTAGTGGTTTATCGCGATCAGCAGGAAGCTCTCAACAAATGTTACATGCCAATTAGTACTAATCAACACTGATGTATCTTTTGTCTTTAGGATTTGAACCCACCTCATTATGCAATACAATCATAGATTTTAACTGATAGGCATTCAGTACATGATTGACTTCGTGTAAGACCGACTAATCACTCAATTTTAACCAAAGTGTAGTTTAATCTATTTACATTAATCTATCGTAAATTGTCCACCACATTCTATGGCTTGCATCTGATATGATGGACGATAATTCACACTGATACTACGGTTTCCGTATGATTAGAATTAATTAACTAAAGCCGATTTACTTTGACGTTTTATATTTTACATATAGGTGAACCATACTTCTCAGAATGAAGTGAATCTCTTCGTCGAAACATAAGACCTGATCTATCTGTTCAATAGTTTGAGGAAATCAATAAATTGTAAGATAAACGAATTGAAGTAATGTTACTATCTGTGATAAAATAAATAACTAAATATACAGTGTATTGTCTGTTAATAAGAACTCAAATATGCAGATAATAATCATGGAATAGTATTAATGCTAGTGGTTTACGAGAAGATGAAGACTGCTGAAAAATCAACTACTACAAACTGAATACAAACAATGTCACCTAAACTAAATGATCATCTGTCTATAATGTGCGTTGAATAAAACTGAGAGTGTCGACATTTTAACACTCCTACTTAATGGTTTGTTAGTGAGGTATTCAGTTTGATTCGGTATGTGAAAGATTTGTGAGAAATACCTCATTGAGATGAAGTACCTCATTGAGATGAAGTACCTCATTAAGATGAAGTACCATTCAAATACTTTCTTGCTTTCAACAATCTCCAAACTGTACAAATTCTTCATTCATAGCATTTACACAACGATATGCCGCCATTCAATAAATTATCCATCTTATTTCGAAGTAGAACATTTATTCAATCCATTCAATTGTATTTCATTCATTATCTATTTGAAAACTTGCAACAATCATGTTACAATTTATTGTTCATTCTGATTTCCAGTTTGAAAATGGCACAATGGATTTCTGTGTTTGTTATTTGAATAAGTCATGCTACTCTCAACCTCAAAACAACAAACAAACAAACAGTTTGTTTAAGTATCAGTATCATTGTAATTCTATGTCAACGTCATAATAATATTAATAATAATGATCTTTTTTTCATCAGAAAGGGGTTTTGTGGAGATTTTTAGAAATTTCACTGGTTGAAATCATGATTCGGTTGAAGTTAGACCACCATGGAAAACCTGGAAGCCGTTTCGTCCTAGTATGGGGCTCCTCAGCAGTGCGTACCCACAATCCCGCCCCCCGCGATATTCGAACCCAGGACCTATCAGCGTCGCGCCAGGTGCTTAACCAACTAGACCGCTGAGCCGGCATCCAACGGTGTTTATGTCTAACTAGGACGAAACGGCCGTCCAGTGCTTCCAGGTTTTCCATGGTAGTCTAGCTTCAACTGACTCACAATTTTTCTTGTTTATTTCATCTTAGAATAAAAGGATTTATTCAACTGATTTTATTGGCCCGGGATATGACTCCAATTAGATCGTATGAATGATCGTTGTCAAAATATATATGTTGCCTATCCTCGTCTATAATCATCAACTTGAATCGAGTTAATCAATAACGGGGTGAAATAAGTTAAATACAAGAATGAATTTCGAATATGTATGCTTCATATAATCTTTGATCCAGACAAAGCATGGGAGAAGCGAAGAGAGAAGAGCGAAGCGAAATGGTACGCAGTGGAGATGACGGGTAAGCCAGTTCCATTTAACCAAGCACTAATCAATATTTATAGTCACATAAAAATAAGTTACGGACTTGTAATGAATTATTCAAACCTTTTAAAACATGATACTACACTAATCACTTGTGAACATACTTGTGAAACTGATCTAATTAGTAACACAATTTTTAGTATTGTATCATGGTTACATCATTTTTCCAGTAGTTTTTCTCTTTATCAACCAAACATATATCCTTCATATAAATGTTACTTGACATCACATTTCTGTGTGTAAACTAACAACAAACAATTGAATAAACAATTTTCCTTTGAATTACTTTACTGTCAAATTGTAAAACTGTACCTTCATTGATAACTGTATTACATGTGATGTCCATTATTGTTTTTTCTTTCAAAAGACCATATCAGGCGGTGTGTATGTGTGTATGTGTGATATAGTATCAAGGTAAACTCAGTTACAATCAGGAAAAAAAACATTGTGAGTGTACTGTATTCATTCATACTGACAGGTAGAAAAAAACTTGAAATATTTTGTAATATAACAGTTATCCCATTAAATCAATTGTCATATTGACATCATAGCAAAGCTTCAATCAGTAATCAGATAAGAGAATACGGCGAGACTCTAATTTATGGACGAGCCAATCAGAAGCGTTTTAGAGATTTCAACGTTATGGCGCCAACTTCAGTGCTTAATGCTAACGTACGATGGGTTCACAACGAATTTTGTACAAAACGTGATAATTGAGCGGCTATAGCGAATAAAATGGCGAGACTATAATTTGTGGACGAATCAATCAGGTATAAGATAATAGATCTCGGATTTTAACGCGAAAGCCTTTCATCCATTTGGTTAAATATATTTCTGGCATTATAGCTGATGTCAGTTCGTGATGAAAACCCCATATATAATTCCTAACTAAGGCAAATTACGACAATAATTGCGAACTGGATAATAAAATCACCAGTAACACTGGCTGCAGCCAGGTACTACAATATATACGGATGTTTGGACAGTGTACAAACTCCTACATAGGCTTGGTTATGTGCGTCGTGTCGTTATCCACAAGTACCATTTTGTGCACTCAACAGCCGAAGTACACATAAACAATATTGGAACTATGTAGTCGAGGCTGAAAGAGTTTTCGAGACTTTAACATGGCTCCAGAGTCCGACTATTCTGTAGCGATATGAATGATTTCCTCTACTGCATGCATTACGATTTTACAACCTCTGAACCTTTTTCTAACCTTGACAAGATTTTGAACCACTTTATTTCCTTGGTTTTGTACAATATATCTTTACTCTATACAGACTGTTTTTTGCTTGGCTAATATTTCTCAAGGTCACTTAAGATTCGTTCAAAGGTCGTCCATAAATTAGAGTCTCGCCGAGAATACAAGAAGACAATGAATATACTTTAATCCAAGAAGATATATACATAATTTATCTAATTCAACTCAAGTATAAATTGAATTGTTTCAATCATAGAATACATTGTATATGATAATCATTTGGTTAATTATTGAAATCACTATTTAAATCAATTAATGGTTAAATCTTGATGTTGATGATTTGTTGGGATTCGATCAATTTGAAGCTCCCATAAACTTTAGTACCAATGAAAACCACGGGTCGAATGGATGGATGTTATCAATATTTGGTTGTAGATATTGTTGAACTTCATTAAGATCACGAATTGATCCATATTAGACAATCATTAAAAAGTTGGAAGCCATCAACAACCATTTGTTCTTAATATGAAGCTCCTTATTGGTGCGCGTCTCCCCTCCATAAACGTTCAACCTCTAGACTGCTGACTCGGAATCCAGTTGTGCACATGTTTAACTTCAGTCAATTCAAGATATTATGCATCCGTCTTCCACTGTTTCCGGTTGGTCACTTCCTCATATTCGATAGGGTTTAGCTTCATTGGTCACAGCTTTCTATTAGGACTCTGTAAATATTCTCATAAAGTTAGTCACCAATGAGCACAGGATAGTTGACAGTATGGATTGTTTAAAGTTAGACTTGTGCAGAAATGGATTCCGGGTTAGTGGTCTAGAGGTTAAGCGTCCGAGTGCGAGATTGAACTCCTGTGTTCGATTCTTACATGAGAGATCCTGAGCTCACGCTACTGAGGAGCCTCACATCAGGATGAAACGGACTCCCTATGCCTTCAGGTTTTACAGCGGTTGTCTAACCTAAATCGGTCGGTGAAATGGTTGTTAGTTCTTCTGAAAGTTTATACCTTGTCATGATTATTGTGTGACTTTTACTAAATGAATATTTCAAGTGGATTATTTGATTTTAAAACAAATAATAGTATGATTAAAGTTTAAATAGTCCTATAATAGGACGAAACGGCCGTCCAGTGCTTCTAGGTTTTCAATGGTGGTCTAGCTTACATCGACTCATTAATTCGACTTTTAAAATTACTACAATCTTCACGAACCCCATGCTGATCGAAAGTCCAAATAGACAGATGATTGTTAAAATGTATTTAAAAATATTTCACATGAAACAACGATAAACGATAGCATATATAAATGACTTTGAATAATAAGCAAGGATGGATAGTGGCTAGAAGCGGAATCTAGCTTGACGTGCGTTTCGTCCTATTTTGGACTCATCAGCTGGATATACTTGCATCTCAGAGTTGATGTTCACTCTGGGACTTGAACCTAGTACCGTTCGCTTCATATGCCACTTAGCTAATGTTTTAAATGTTTCATAGTAAGCAGTAATAATTAAGTTGTATCACTAACTGATAACTCTATACACAGAAACTTATAATACAAGATAATGATAGTTATCATTGAAATGACTACTTTGGAAACTTGATAATTTCCATAGTTACTTGGAAAGAACGTTTGTTAGATAGTGGGAAAATTTACTCTTTTGAATAGAGCATTGATCTATGTCTGTACGCTTAGTACAAAAGTGTCATCTTTATGTAAAAATTACCAATATCTTACGAATAAGGATACAAACGAAGATGTTAGTATGTGATTAAGAGTAAATTAATAGACATTTGAAAAAATTAACATGAATATATGACGTGACTGTTTGAGTTGTCAAATAATGACTCCGTATGAATAATTAGGGACAGCGTGAGAACGAAGTGATAATTTGTTTATCTCTCATGTTGCGATAAGATGGTGGTTGGAGGCAGTCGACAATAAACCCTGGACCCGTGTTTCATGCTACTTGGCACTCGTCAGTAAGCTGTACCTGTAATCTTGAGGGAACTGATGCTGCCGGACGGATCCGTTCCTGTGTCGTCCAGCTTCACAGTTTGAGACGTTACCGCTTAGCTATCCAGGCCTCAACTGACCTTCTGTAGGACTGAGATGGATTTACAACTGTCATAATAATTCGTCGAATTCGCGATCCTGATAAGTATACACGAATAATTAACTCTTATGTAGAAATATTTACCAGAAATGAATATCCACAAAGATTCGTTAACAAAAAATATAGAGCTGAATTGATAGCCTCTATCAGTAAATCACGACTCCATGCATGGGACCCGTAAGATGTTGGAACTCAATGGTTGGAGACTATCAGATACGAGTCAGAATACAAGCCACTACCAATTTTGCTGTAATTTTCCACTACATTATTCATCAAAATGAAATGGACTTATTTAGCTGAAACGGGTCTTTCTTTAGTTTCTAACTAAACTACTTATCATATATGACAATATTACTCTTTGTTTATTTATTAATTATATGATACTTGCGTCTTCGTTTTCTTCGTAGCATTATCGATAGGATTTGATCTGTACTAAAAAGGACCTGACGTATATGACATTGATCACCATCCAGTGGTCAATCAATTGTAAATTATCGCTCATGTCTATGATATCAAAATGAATCACGTGAATAAGGAGTGGGGAATATAACAGTAGTTTATCTATGGTGCCAATAAAATCTAAGGGTAAAGAATAATTAGTTAGGAACACATTCTAACAAGTACAGTAAATAGCATAGACTAGCGATTAATGGTTTCGCATTTACAAAGCGTTGAGTTTCCGTATGTAGGATAAGAGTAATCAACCCGTAACTACATTGGTGAGTGTTATTCATTGTTGTATTGTACTTGGAAATAATTATAAAACGCGAAGTTAGTATGTGTAGTTGTTGGTATTATAACTATATGCATTGAGTTATCTTTAAATATATATCAGTAGAATGACCAGAGGAATATATCAGTGACTGTGGAGACGAAATACGCAGAGTCGTATTCCTTTTTGGTCATGAAGCCTAGCGTGGTTTATGTCATTTGAGAGAGATGCCCTTGACATCGTTTGTTGAGAAACTGTATCAAAACATGAATAAAATGCCAATACATATGATTGAGCATAACGAAGGAATTAAACTGACTTGAATATGACGAATATGAATGTATCCATGGGAGACTAGCCCTAAACACTATGTTTTGATTTACAGTGCTATGTGATCAGCATATTAATTACAGTAATCAAGTGCTGTTTAAGGGTAATGAATGATGAATGTATCAAAAGGCATCTTAAATTTAAAGGCATCCACGGACATATGAGAAGAGTTAATATCGAGAAGGAAAATGTGTGTATGAAATGACAATACAAAAATGAAGTCAATTACGTGAAGGAGAACATAATAATACAGCAAAATGAAATGGAAGAAAATTGAACAAACTCAATTTAAACAAGAAAACTATACGTCATTAAGTAATTAAAGGGTAACCCAATGATTCGCGAATGTCACGATGTAAATGTAATGTTCATAATATTATAATTTAATGAGTAAGTAATATAATTGCATCAGAAGGGGTCTTGTGGAGATTGTAGTAATTCCAACAGTTGAAATCATGAGTCAATTGAAGCTAGACCACAATGGAAACTCTAGGAGCACTGGATAGTCGTTTCGTCCTATTGTGAGACTCCTCAGCAGTGCGCATCTGCGACCCCGCCTTGCAGGATTCGAACCCAGAACCGATTACCATGACGTGCAATTCTGACTAGTGAAATCGCTTCATATCTTTCTTTCTACGAACCAATTCTTTCTTCTTGTACTATATCTCTATAATCAATCTTTCTCTTACATATTACTACCTTTGACCTAACCACTGCTATGAATCCGTTGTTCATCTTGTTGTGCTGATGCGGTATGGCAACCTGGACCGATGCACATATGTGCCTGGTCCTACGTTGTAGCTGACTGACTGACTGACTAGTGTTGGGAATGGTTGGAAGAAAGTTAGGGGAGACCAAACCGAAACGTGGCATCAGCCCACAAAGTCACTAACTTCTAGTCTGAGCCATGTTGGTAGATGCAGAATACTTGGTTGGGATCCGCGTGACTATCGTCACCAATGGTTGGAGACTGTGGATGACATGGCTCATAATCGATCACAATCGTGTAGTTGTTTATACTCTCTGTCTTCCTTTATACTGAGATGAAAATTACTTTATACCTTTCTTTCTACGAACTAATTATTTCTTCCTGTATTATATTCTTATATGTAATCTTTTTTTAAATATTACTACTGATGAAGTAACTGCTTCTATGAATCCGGTGTTCATCTTGTTGTGCTAATTAGAGGTGTCAACTTGGATCGATGAATATATGTGCCTGGCCCTATGCTATAGCTGACTGACCGACAAGCGTTAATATAGCTCAAAATAGATGATGACTAGTGATAAAGAGACATGAATATGTAATAGACATATACACATAAGTGAACACAAAGGGCATAAGAGTAGAAATGCAGTGACTTAAAAAATAAGACGCATACATATGCTGACAGTCATCATTTCCCATGAAAGCAATGGTTATGATGGAGACAAAAATGAATCAACAGTTACATACTGTCTAAGTTATTAAAGTCTGTTCAAAAGCCAGAATGAATAACGTAAGTGTATTAGTAATAGGCACTATAAGAATCTGGATATAGTTTCAGTATTATTGAAGAAAAGAATGTTTCTGTTTAAAGATGAAAGACAAATAACTTCCCATAGTTTTACTTCTGATAAAAAGATCAATATAAGTATTGAATATTGAATGATTGTTTGTTCATTTCGAAATATGATATCTGTTTATATGGGGTGAAATAATCAGTCAGAAGAGAAATATTAGTTTGTTCAATAATTTAATTACTGTTTAACAGTTATTCATCCTTTTCATATCTGTTTCTATTTCCCGACGTAATGTGTTCTTGGCTTTCCTCCTTTCCACTTCCCTTCAACATTCCAAGTCAGGGCTTGCCTCGTGATGCAGTTTGATGATTTGCTTAATGTATGTCCTATCCATTTCCATCATCTTTTCTTAATTTCTTCTTCAGCTCGAAGCTGGTTTGTTCTCTCCCACAGAAAGCTGTGTGCTGATTGTATACGTCCAATGGATGTTGAGTATCTTGCGTGGACAGCCATTTATAAATACTTGTATCTTCTTTATGGTGGTTGTTGTAGTTCTCCAAGTTTCAACTCGGTACAATAGAAGTACCTCGACTTTCGTATTGAAGATTCTCACTTTGATATTGGTTGAAAGTTGTTTTGAGTTCCATATGTTCTTCAATTTTAGAAATGCTGTCCTTGATTTGTCAATCCTCGCCTTTACGTCTGCATCTGAACCTCCTTGTAACTCAGTAAATGTTCAAATAATAACATGAGATTCAAGAATTGGTACGTAATGAAGTCTTAGTAACAGTTATAAACCTGGTTATATACAACAGACGATATTAGGTCACGACTAATCATACTACTCATAATACATAAATGATGGCACTCTACATATATGATGATATTTCTAGTTATTTAATATAGACAGTTGTCTATTGAAAAGTATAATGTAACTGTGTAACTGATGAAGGATTAAGAGATTTGCAATATAAGGAACATGGTCTGTTGACTACAAAATACAGTAAGGTGATAACAATTCATATGTGTGAATTGATTGTTCATGTGAGAAATATGAAACAGACAAAACTGTTGACAATGAAGTAAACGAAAATGTTTTACCATTGTGATAACAAGCAATCGATCTCTATGGAAACAAATCAGAATGGATTCCACATGGACGAAATAATAAATTCAGAAAGTCTGAGTAGGCAGGCAACTGATGCAATTTACAGGATTGAAATCCTGGTCAAATAATTTCACAGTGTGAGAAATCAATATTGATCGGTTCGAGACACAGTTCATCTCGAATCAAGGAATTATGTGACAGAAGTAATGCTCCCACAGAACTACATTGTCAGCCCAACTTCACCTGTTCCAAACTATTCTAACATCATGTTTGTATACAAACAACCTGCATATCGTACTTCAGTGTACATCAATAAACACTGATCAGAATTCAATAGTCAACATCAACAACAAGGTCACAGTACATTTGAGAAAATCATTTTTCTATTCACTCCAATCCTTTTCATTATTATGTAGAGAAATAAATCAAGTCGATCAACGAATTCCTCACATAAACAGATTACATCCATTTATAATCGATCAAATTACCATCATAGGCATCATTATCATTAATAGTTGCATGATTACACTGTCATTATTCAACTGTTTCATTTGAAATCTACATCAATCTACATCAATTCAGTTAACATGAGATCTATCTATGTATTGAGTAAATGGATAGTGAGAATTTTCGAAAGGGTAATGATCAATAAGTGAACATGATTTATTAGGATAATTATACAAGAAATAATTATGATTGAATGTAATGCATCACTGATGTACGTTTGAATGATTAGCATGAATTGATGTAGTGGGAAGAGGGAGAGAACAGTTTTTGAGGGAGTTTTGCTCTTTGAGCTGAATGATTTGTTCGTGGATATTCCATCATTATCCTGAACAATATCATCAACACACTTTAGTGGAGGCCCGTAGTTTGACTTTGTCTTCATTTAGATCAACGTTATTCGTTGAAGGGCTCACCATTTTAGTGGCCCGTGAATCTGACTCCTATTTAGATCGTATGGATGTTTGCTATCGCTCATTCTCGTATATCATCGACGACACTACAGCACACGTCAGGTAGAAATGAAGTGTTTGAATTTCTCCACATATTGTTCTCAGCTTATCCTGTATATGTCGATGTTGATTGCCTCTTGTTCATCTTAAGTTGAACACTATGAATGTTTGAAATGTGTTGCGGTGGTTCAGTAGTTAAGGTGTTCAACTTTAAATCTCATATTCGATGTGTTCTCCACCTAAAGCGATTTGGTCAATTGTGTGATCGAATCAGATCTCACTCTTAAAATGTGGCTCATAACCAAGTACTTGTTGTATGAGTTCAATCGGTTCAAATGATTTGATCTGATCATTTTGAGTAAAGTGATTATTAGGTGAACTGTTCGAAATTCCATTCATTAAGATACTATGAATACATCATCATAATTTTCGGATATTCAATGATGTGATTGATTATTGCAGTGAAGCATCTCGAATTCAAAGTGTATGATGGATATTGAAATTGTATTCATAATTTTCCAACATCTTCAAGTCACTCGATTGTTCTATCTTTCGCAACTTAACAGTAAAATGATCTCACACTTGTCAACTTTTCATTTTTATTAAGAATGATATTCAACATAAATCAGACATTTATTAGCTAAATCTTACTGCTTAACAGCATAGCGCTGATCACGTCTAATTAGATTTCAGAATGTCAGTTTTATTATTTACATACTTTAAGGAATTACACTCGATTGCACAACCAAGTAGCTGTGAGAACTTAGTAGGTAGGTGTATAACACGACAGTGTTTGAGGTGAACGGCATTGAGTTCGAGTCGAGTGGAGACCCAGAGTGAATATCATCTCTGTGATGCAGGTACACGTAGTTGACGAGTCTCAATTAGAAGTAAACGTGCGTCAATCTGGATTCCACTGCTAACCACTATCCATTATTGATTAGATTGTTTAATTAATTTTGGTGTTCTCTCTCCTTAAAACCTCACACACACACTCCCTTTCTCATTTTACATGCTCATATTTTTTCGCTTTACACGTCTACTCTATTTACTCACAGTCATACAAGCTGAATCTGATAACTCAATTTAAACAAACGAAATCACTCCAAATAAATATTGTTTGTTGATTTTACCGCCATCATCTAAACTACAACGTGACATATACATATCAATGTTCAGTGTGAAATGAATTTCAATGTGATCACTATGTGAGTTGATATGCCGAATTGAAGAGAATATTGAATTATCGATCAGGCAACATCAATGGTTTAAATAGAACAGAATGTTTGAGTGTTATCTACATGAGTTTGTATGGAACTTGATAAGGAAAAAGGTACAACTCAGTCACTGAATACGAGATCATGGAATTGAGTAATTGAGATATATTGTAATGTTAATGTAGTGGTTGGTGTCCAACCAGAGTGTTCTTTTCAGTTGCTCTTTATCCTTTTCATGCCTTTTTCCAACTGTCGACACATTGTGTTCTTTGGTCTTCCACTTTTCCCTCATCGAGTAGCAAACACCATCCATCAAGTTTCTTCATCCATCTCTGGACTGAGTAATCCTTTCCAGTTCTTTCCACTTAGCGCTGGTCCTTTTCATTTTGTAGTTGATGGAGAACCTCAAACACAGAGTGAGCGATTGTTTACATTCTACAAATTTCATGTTTTCAATGATTGTTTTAAATTCAATTTTGATATGTGCTACTGATGAAGTCGACAGATATAAGTGGTATGTATCATCAATCGAAAGTGAAATGCTTGGTGACAGAAGATTAAGAAGATGAAAGAAAAGAGAACGAGAACAGTGAATGATGAATGTGGAAATGAAGGAACAACAAAGTCTGAGATGAATGACTGACATTTAGCAAATGAAGTATTATTCACTGTATGACTGTCATATTTTGGTAAGAGATTCGATTGTGTCTCACTTGTGTTCTCGTTCGTTACACTCATCTCTACTTGAATCTATGAATGTTGTCATGTTTCCCTTAAAAAGAAACAACAACAACAATCAATTAAATTAGTGGGTCATGGTTAACTGTATCTGATGTATTAATAAAACGATATTAAGTAATCAAACGTGAATCATACTATTTCGGTTATTTGATTGTAACTAATCAAGCATGAAATAATCAGTTTAGGGATTGTACATACAAACAGAAGTATAATGTACAGGAGTACATAATTATCTGTGATGAATATATGGTCCTTAAGAGAACTGAGTGTACTGTATGTGTTTATCGTGACTGTACATCAGTTTCCTCAATCCTTAGTACATGATTATTCAGTCAATGTGTATAAACTACTTGATTGCACATAGTTGGCCTCAATGAATTATCCATACGAGTATAGTGTGTTGTGTAGAGTTGACGACTAGTTCTACATTTGGAAATCGGTTTTCTTTTCAACTCTTCCCTGATCTATTTAATTAGAATTGAACTTCCCGATCACTTCCTTTCTGTGATAGTAAATTATATGGTCAGATATATGATCAGATATCTTCATGTGTTTATATCACTTAGACTATGAATGAACAGAATACACAAACAAACAATATTGTTTTGATTACATGTGTATTAAGCTTTAATATACAGAACTATTGATCTGTATGCATGAACTATGCTGAGTGGTGAATGTTTGAAGTGTATGGAACAATGTGTTTATTACAATGCAAAACACGCGTTTGTTTTCTGAAGAACTCACGATACGCTTCATGGAAACTACAATAATGAATATTCAATGCAAACAACGGAATTTCCACATCACAGCCACGTTATCTCTACACAACTGACTGACCACTAGTGACCTCCTTAACGGAGTGCATGCATCAACATGTTTTACAGATTAGTGGTTATGGTTGATTTTCCAGTAGCAAATTTATGTCAATTGAATAATTATTTGATTGTGTCTACTGAAATGAAAACAAGCATACTTATATACTAATGTAGGTATTTACTTGTGAGAAAGTGAAAATATTAGTACAGTGCATTGTGGTAAGCTGCATTGATTCTATTTATGAAAGACGGTGAGACGTTGTTTACCTAAAGAGCATGAGTTGTGGATGCACATATGATAACTGGTTTACTGTGTAATGACTGACTTAGTGACTATAATTTGCATTCGTTTTATTCAATGACACAACTGGTTATATTTGTGGATCATAGGTTATTAATAGATAGTTAAGTGTTAAACCTTAACAACAGGACAATGTTATATAGAATCCTATCTAAATGGAATTACTGTGAAGCATTCCAATCCTACAAACGATCGATCTAATCACAGATTGACCAGTGTCAATGTTTATGCCTGTTACCTTGTGCAATACTGATTGAAACCTCTGGAAGAAACAGCAGTTCACTGAACATTGTAAGTGCTCTCCAATAAGAAATTATGTAGTATATTTGTTTTTTGTACAGTAGATGCAATTTATTCATCAGTATAATATGATGTCTGATGAACAATGTCGATGTACTTCTCATTAAATTTAAATTGCAATTTGTATCCTTAGATGAATACGTTTGAGGGAGGATTTAGCACAAAGGAATTTTGCTTTTCTCACTATACCTAAGATGACTTCACTGTATTTCTTTAAAATGAACGTGTGCAGTTTCTCAGAGAGAGAGAGAGAGACAGAGAGATGGATCATAATTCCATTCACATTTGCTAGTTCCAATTAGCGATGTGTATATTTGAGAGCATTTTAACATGTTTATGCGAGCAGAAATCTGGTGGAGTTCTTACATCAACTTCACTAATTCAAAGTGGAATGGAGAGTGCATCAACATCAACAGTGGAAGAAATGGACTAAGGCTTATGGCATTCGGAAATGTATTCACATTGCCTATTCAAACATTTTGAATACTGACGCTGAATTATCTATGGTTTTATAGGATTTTGCTCGAAACTTCGTCGAAATCTTTGTTCTCAATTCCTCAAAATCAACGAGCATAGATCTGTATGTATGAGGGAATATATTTTCCACATACTATTGTCAATGATGCTTTTTAGGATGTGATATGTTTGACAACTTTTGTGTGAAACAAGTACTAGTGATAAGTTTAAATTCACTTGGTATTATTTACTTGAATATTCTCATTGATGTTTAGCACTGCACGTGATCAGTCTCTTATTGGCAAATGTGCATCCTGTACGAATCGCCACGTTATTGCCTTAACTGATAAGCATTATAAGCAAAGATGGATGGTGGCTTGAAGTGGAATCCAGTTTGATGCGTATTTCGTCCTACTTTTTGTACTGGTCATCTGTATGTACCTGTATTCCAGACTTGTTGAGGTTCACTCCAGGACTCGAACACAGCTGTTGATAGCGCTGATGTACTTTACACATATCTCAACGCTCGAGATATCAGCATATTCATTCAACTGTGTAATAAATTTCCCCATTCATTCAACAGTTTCTTTCACTTTACTACTCCTATGAACATATATATATATACAATCTATCTAATGTATATAAGTTCAATCATTCGCTTAATTCCTATTAAAACGTCATTGTGAATAAAAGTAGCGTAGCATTCATTTTAATGAATAATAATAATTGAATATTTCTATTGTACAGTAATTAATTGTTAGTTCATACATCCGTTATTCAATCATACACATCCGGTAGATGCATAAAAGTTATATCTCAATCATTTAATTGACTATTATACAACTAGTATTACTACTACTACTATTATAATTGTTAGTAATATGATAATTTATTTCTTAAGTTTCGTCACGGAAGTTAGCTTCATCAACTTTCACATCTAAATTTATATAGAATACATAAGATAATAACTAATTTCATTGTAAAATTGAATTGAATTGTAGTAATGATGAATCGAGAGTATAACTATGCCATGAAAATGAACAGAGCCTATTATGACATATTATTATGATGGATATTATGATGATAGTCTGTATTCCGACGTATAAAATGAACTAGAAATACAATTGTAAAGCTGAGTTAAATAACATCTTAGTAATGAGAATTTCCATTGTCTGAACATTTATCTTTCTATCAACTGACTAAATATTGTCACTAATTACGTAATAGTTTTCAGTAAGAGAATGGAGACTGAAAGACGTCATTGTAGAAAGAGAGAAATGGAGAGAGGAAAGAGAAAGTGACTGAAGTCACACGATTCTATTGTTACGATCATCGATTGAAATTTAAGCGTAATAGTTCAATGGTTGTTTTGTTTTATCAGGGAATGACTTCTAATGACATTCATCTTGTGAATATGTACTCCTTTAGACCATACTTTTCATAATCACTTCATTTAGACAATCAACATTATTACTTTAAACTGTTATTATCAATCAGTAGTATGTTTTCTTGCAATGGAAAGTCGTCAAATTGTATTATTGGTTCTCAATTTCCTACTTCCATTTATCACACGGATCAATCTGGTGTATCATTAGATCCAGTAATTTGAAAAATGGTGTCTGCTTGATTATTTGTGTGAGTAAAGTTTCAAGGTAACGTATTATATATATACTACGGTAACTGAGATAGACAGATGTGAATATTTCATACATCGAGATGTTCTCAATCCATAGACGTTGTTATTGAGTATAAGTATCTGGTGGAACGTGATTCGATTGATGGGGCAATATTTCTATTTGTCAGATATGGATTTGTATAAATTACTGACTAATTGATACTTAATAGCATGTAGCACAAATAATTTCACCAGATATTTGATTCGATATTTGAATTAACCAACCATTCATTGTCCATACTGAATCCTTCATAGATTAGAATACCTTAAGTAAGGTGATTTGAATCACATCTATTCGATGTCGCATCCTTCTACTATAAACATTTCGGTGAGAAAACAATATGGTTTTTCTTTTGAGTGGCTTAAGTTCGTTAGTCAACCACGTTGATAACCGACATCATATAAATCGGAACAGTGTTTGAAATGAGAAAGGTATAAGTTGCGGCAACCACAAGTTATTAAAGGATAGAACAGACAACAAATTTATAAGCACATCAAGAAGATGTAAAGGAAAGAGGCGAATATGTGTGTGTACGAGCAAATTCAGAGGAGAATAGAATAAGGTGCAGATAGGCAAGGCAAAGACTAATAATACGATTCGAGCACATATATACATGGGGAAAAGAATGAGTCGTCCAGTGATAGTTAAGCGATTAACATTTAAGTTGGAGAGAGAGATATATGCGTAGGCTGTCCATGTGATCAAGTGTACAAGTTTATGCAGACAAGATAATGATTATAATATTACATTGAAATAGTCGAATTGTTACTGTTCTAATAACATTATCTGTTCAGTTAGTTAATAGAAGGGCTTAACCAAAATGAATTATAATCGAAATCGATAGTGGCAGTGTTGCTTTGTCTTACAGAATAATAAGATTGAATTGACATTTGCAACACATTGAAGGTTGTTTCGTCCATCCACCAAATCACACTGAACACCTCATTAACAGACCTGTTATGACCTTGGATGTCTGACTTTTCGATCACACGACTTATCTACCAATCCGAATCCGACTTATACGAATCTTCACACTAGGCCAACCAATGACGTTCAACCGGTGTGGGCAGTTTAGCGTCCTTATTGGTCCTATGTCCTACGAGCCCTTCCACTTGAGTCCAGAACAAGATACCAGCTTCCGAATCAGAGCAGATCGTTTATTTCAGGCATACTTGGTTTATATATCAATCACACAGACCGCAACGTACCATAAAATAGGAAATAATATTTGTACACAAATAAGCTCAAGAAGTGGCTGTGAATGTGGGAGGCAGTAGTTAATAAACTGAACATAACTTAAGAACCGTAAATCGTACAATAAACTTGACTAATTAATATGTAATATATTTCGTAGTCATTGTGAATTATCACTGAAGAAACTGTTTACCTCTAATAACGTTTATTTGACATTTCTCATTCATTCTTTTCATCTGCATAATCTTTTGTTGCCAAAAAATGTCTTTTAGACTTAATCTGATTAGGTTTGAACACAGTGGCTTCGTGTGTATCAATTTTTATTTGATACAGAACTTAAACGGTACATTCAGTAAATTATGAAAGATGGCAGTTCAGTGAAATGTTCTTTTTTGATAATTTCATTTAGTCAAGCTATATAATCCTATTCATAGTTAATTTTATTTGTCAAAGTAGTATTCTATAATAAGATAGAATGGTTCTAAGTATCTAAAAAGCTTGGTAGTATGTAGATCTAAAAATCAGATCATGAAAGGGGGGTTATATAATAATCAGCTGGTGAAAAATGGTAAAGTATTCAATTGAGATCTATTAAGAACTGAATTATTAGAAGTTAAATTGACTAGATACTTCAAGATTGAGCTTTTGACTGACTTGAGTAATCCTTTCGATATTCAAAAAGGATAATGTTCGGAGATGCGTTTTGAAAGAACATGTTTTGTGCAGTTCGTATAACCTTCTATATATGAACAAGTAAACTGATAGATGTACATTGATTTGGTCTAAAGTGGAAGCATATCCTCCAAACAACTTCAAATAATAGGTCGACTAGAAAAGGTAATGAGAATTTTAGCCGAATAGAACGTTTTTTCTTAGAGATCTTGAAAGTCTATTTTTCAGAATTTCTGTTTCAGTATCTTCTCTAAACTGAATGTTCATGTTAATTCTGGCCACTTCGCTTCATTAGAAGCTTCCTTCAAAATCATATATACAATCAGAAGAGTCGACTCAATAAGAATGTAAATGAAAAACTTATGTACAGCAGAAGCTACTGTAATCGAGCAGTTCAAGTCTAACATATGTGTACAATAACAGTATATTCAATCCCCCATTATTACATGGCCCTAACTTCCTTTCTATCTTCCGTAATCTACCGTTTTCGTTTATTTTTATAATTTCTAGTCCTTTCCAATTATTTTGATAACTGCTGGTAAGCAATTATTACAACTTTCAAATATTCTGCTCTCCATGTCTGATATTCAACATGACTAAGAAACATTCATTATATTCGCTATATTGTAAAGAATGCTATTTCACTGTCATCAAACTAACATTGAGGGGACACGTACTAAGTCAATTATTAACTGGAAGTCCCAGTTCCTTGTAATGACCGACAGTATATCCTTACTGGGTGTCATACTTTTGAGTTTTCCAAGATTGTAGGTAAACTACATGTCCACAACAGATGTAATAATTCTATATTTCAGAAGATTCTAAGAGTTCTCTTATACAGGACACCTCTTTTTTCTATTATTGTGTGATCCCGCATAAATACTGTCGAAACATTGTGATAGTATAGAGGTAAGAGAGATCACCTCATAATTTATAGAGTAACGTCTAAGTTTCTGCACTGATAGACCATTCAGTAACATGTTCATATAGTCCCGATCGAATTGTCTATTGAGTAGTAATGCGGCCATTAGTCTAAGTGATTCAGCACCGAGTGAACCATGTTTTTATGTTACACTGACTAATCATTGGGTAGTCACCAGGAGCCTGCCTCCGATAATCTAACAAAAAACACTCGTTTTCAGGTTATTTAGACTAGTAGCCACATTTCAGTCAGCACTAAGGACTAGGAAAACATACAACTGGTTACAACTCTCATTAATTGATGCAAATATCTCAGCCCAATGGACCGTCACTTACGCCCTAGATAGTTCAATAGTAACATCTCGGACTTTGAAGTCTGGTGGCGTGGGTTCGAACCCCACACAGGGCACCAACATTCTTGAAACCGCAGGCACATACTGCTGACGAGCGCCAACTAGTGAGAAACTTAGGTCCAAGGTTTCCTTTTATATCTCCAAGCCCTTAACCCCTTCATACGATGGTATTTGACAGAGTATTAACTACTGATCTGAATATTTTAAAGCGATCCTGAGTGACGAAACATGGCACTATTAAACTCATAAATACTAAGTAAAACTTCGATACAAGGTGAAATTAAAACTCCAATAGCTTTAAAAAGGAATTGGCTGTTTGTAATTAGAATTATATTTGTAATTAATTCGATGGTCATTTAGTCCGAAAAAATACTTAAACCCTGAGGATTTCTCCATCTTCATGACTAATAGACGTAGTTTTAGCATTATCTTTGTTCTATGATTTATATATTGTCCAAATGCATTTACCTTCGTATTTTGTAGAAACAACTTGGTTACGATTCTCAGTTTTATGTTACCCAATATCTGTAACCATTGATTATAATTGTGCGAACCCTAACTAGATGATCTGCACTTACCTATAAGACTCAGTCCAACAGTCAATGACTTCATGGACCGATAACTTATCTTGGTTTGACCCCCCTTCCCTTTTTTTTCTTTTAACCTATTCCTAGACCAACGAACATCACGAGTCGAGGTAGGCCATGACAGAACATACAAATTACATGTCCAAATTATCTTAATCGATGAAGATTCACAACATTATTGACTGATTGATTTGCCTAATACTATAGATATAACCTCAGTATTTGTCTTATGATAATTCAAATACATATGAACAGTGCTTCAACGATCACGTACACAGTACCTAATTTATTTATTTATTTGAACACATAAATATTGGTACACTGGGGCACCAGATACAAATGCGCCACAAAAATCTCATTTGATTTTTGTGAGGGATGTGATACTGTCCGGGTGCCCAAACCGAAGTAGGTGGTATTCCTAAGCGGCCACACCCGGAGCTTTCTACCTAAAGTTCTGATCCACAAGACAGTGGAGCATCGTAAGGAGATGCAGTCCCATGGTGGCCGGTGACCAACGACTGGTTCATACAAGATTTGTTGCTTCAGGATACTGGGGCCCATGTGCACCATTGATTTGGAATCAGGGTTTTCCAACTCCCCTAGGTGGACTCTCGATGTCCGTCAACCCGGTTAAGACTCAACAAATAATACCGAATACTTCTTTTTATTGTAGTTTACTTCATAAAATCTTTTGAATAATAAGGTGAACAAAAAAAATTAAGAATAAAATTGTTGTACAAAGATAATTCAATACTTCTATTTCACAAATGGTTAAAAAGAAGATGAAACAATAACTGTTTATTTTTTTAAAAAAAAGAAGAAGAAACTGATTGTATGTAATAGTGAGACATGGATCAACGACAATAAATGATACATTTAAACAAATCAGTCTATTGAATGGGAATACAGATATGTCAAGTGGGTTTTTTTGTTTCTATGACCAGCCAAACATATAACCTAATGCTTTAGAAAATAATCCTGAATCTCTATCCTGTCGAACCTATTCAATGTGATGAAGAAGAAGAAGAAGGAGAAGATGGAAAAAATAGACGATAGTAATGAATGAAACAATTAGTTTCAATGAAGTTAAAACGATAATATATAAATCTATATTGTTAGTAGGAAGTATAAACACAGTGGGTTTTGAGATAGTAGATAAATGATTAGTGGAAAGTTGTGAAGTGGTTGATTAATCTAATCTATAAAACAATTACTTCTTTAGAGACACAAAACTGAATGACAGTCGCCATTAAATCCCATTGGACAAAGTCGGTCAGTCAGCAACAACGTAGGACCAGGAACATATATACATCGGTCCAAGTTGCCATACTGCATTAGCACAATAAGATGAACACCGAATTCATAAAAGTAGTTAATTCAGAGGTGGTAATATATAGAAGAAAGATTGCCCATAAGGATATAGTACAGGAAGAAAGATATGAAGTGATTTTGATCTTTTAGTTTAAGGGAAGACAAAGAGTGTATTCATCTACGCCATTGTGATCGATTCTGAGCCATGTCATCCACAGTCTACAACCATTGGTTACAATAGTCACGCGGATGCCAACCAAGTAGTCTGCATCTACCTACATGGCTCAAACTAGAAGTTAGTGGCTTTGTGAACTGATTCCACGTTTTGGTTTGGCCGCCACTAACCCACTGGACATAAGAATTATCTAAATTCAAGCAGGATTAATCTATTCTATGTTTGAATTAGAGAGAATATTAAGTAAGACTCTACTTGGAGACAAATCTGGTCAGACAAACACATTTTAAGGCAAATTACATTAATTATCTTTAATTATCTTTATATTTTCCGCCTATGCCAATCACATTAATCTCACTGATGCAGTTAATAATCTGTTCAATATAATGAACAACCCTCTTTTTCATGAAAACATCTCACATTTTCTGCTGACTATCAACTAGAGCACCAAATGAGTTGAGTCAAATAATCTTTCATTAGTTAAACTGACAAATAATGCGGCAATATAAATTACATACCAGCTCACAATAAGTACAAGGATAAGTTTGTTTTTGACGTAAATTTGAGCGATAGATTTATAGTTAATTAAAATATTATCAGATGATTTTGTGGAAATTTTAGTAATTTAATAGTTGAATTGATGAGTCGATTAAAGCTAGGCCACCATAGAAAACCCGGAAGGACTAGACGACTGTTTCGTCCTAGTATGGGACTTCTCAGCAATGCGCATCTACGATTGGTTGAAGTTACACATTAACACTGTTGAATGCCGGCTTATTGATCTACACGTTAAGCGTTCGCGTGCGAGACCGATAAATCCTGGGTTCGAGTCCCGAGGTATGGGATCGTGGATGCGCAACGCTGAGGAGTCTCATACTAGGACAAAAAAGTCGTCAAATCCTTCCAGGTTTTCCATGATGGTCTAGATTTAATTGACTCATGAATTCAACTATTAAATTAAAATATAATTTAGGAACAATAAAGAAAATTTTGTCATATTTAATTAGTTGAAGAACAGGGTTAGATAGAAAAATATCATATAACAACTGTTTGGTAAATATTTATCAAATAAATATAAAACCAAACTGATTCACCAATGAACAGCTATCCAAGTTGCATAATGCCTTTTTTTGTTCTACTCTTTTTCTTATTAAAAAAACGACAATTAATGAGTTAGTTAAGCCTATTAACTAAAAACTATAGGAAGGATGTTAAATGAAGTCTGAGAGAGGTTGATATCTGCGAGAATATCGTCACTTATATACATTTATTTAATACACATAGATACTTGTACTCCTGGGGATCAAAAATACTAAGTGTCATACAGAAGAAAGAGGTGATATCGTGAAGAAATAAAGGAGTACAATTAAAAGATGACTAAATAAGAACAGTATATCATGCGATTGATATTTTAGTTCGAAATATTATATTTTCTGGTTAGCGTTTTTTATTTAGTATTTTACGGGATGGGGTCGCTAACCCATAGCCCAATCCTCCTCCTTTATCCGGGCTTAGGGCCAGCAGTAGCCCCAGTGGGCTCCAGGCCTCAGTTAAGAGAATCCCTTTCACTTTTATAAAGAATGTAAAAGAAAACCACCGTAGGATATTACAATTAGCTTCTATTCTGAGTCATGTCTCATAACACTTCAAGTCACTGAGTTGCATCACCTCTAGAACTGCTAACGGAGAGTGTTGGTGAACTGACAGATGCCAGTTCTATGCATCTTTCTTTCATACCACTATGTCATGTCATAACTTCGACCACCTCTCGATTTATCCCACCCAATCTTACTGTCAACAAATAATTCCCGTTGTGGAAGTTGCTGAGATTATATTCATAAAACAAGTCCAACCCATTAAGTCACCCAAGAAGTTTCCCAGTGTAGCACATTGAAAGTTAAGAGAAAAACAAAATAGTCTTTAATACTTTTTCTTCTTCGTGATGATGACTGTTATGAGAATACATCTATTTCATCGATAATTTCTTTAAAATATTCCTCGTGTATAACAAGACTATCAAATAAGTAATATTTAAGTTAATCTTGACAAACTTAAGTTACCAACTTAGATCAACTAACTAAAAATTGTTGCGAAACGTGGTCACTAAGAGCAGAAGATACACGTAAGCTACTAATATTTGACCACAGATGCCCTAGAAATATTGCTCGCATCTGCTGGGATCACCGGGTAAGTAACAGTGAGGTTAGACGCAGGGTATTAGGGAATGATGGTAAATCAGTTGATGACGTTGTCAATCTTCATCGATTGAAATGGCTGGGCCACGTGTTGCATATGCCTGAACACCGATTACCACGACGCGTAATGCTAACTAGTGTTGGAGACGGTTCGAAGAAAGTTTGGGCTGGCCAAACCGAAACGTGATATCAGTCCTTGAAGTCACTAACTTTTAGTTTGAGCCATGTAGGTAGATGCAGACTACTTGGTTGAGATCCGCGTGACTATTGTAACCAATGGTTGTAGACTGTGGATGACATGCCTCAGAATCGATCACAATGGCGTAGATGAATACACTCTTTGTCTTCCCTTAAACTAAGCGATTAAAATCACTTCATATTTTTCTTTCTACCAACTAATTCTTCCTTCCTGTACTATATCCTTATAGGCAATCTTTCTTCTATATATTACCACCTCTGAATTAACTACTTTTATGAATTCGGTGTCCATCTTGTTGTATTAATGAAGTATGGCAACTTGGACCGATGTATATATGTTCCTGGTCCTACGTTGTAGATGACTGACTAACTGACTTTCTCTAATGTACTAATGAAAATACAGTAAATTGAATAAAGATTTCATATTACACTTATTCTCATTTCATATCCTTTAACTGATACAAAGCACTACATCAAGTACTCGATGAAATATTAGGCCAGTGATATTTAGGACAATGGTAGCTTTTTGAATGTGATCACACAAATCACTGATTATGTACATAACCCGGTGAATTTTAAACTATGACAAAAAGAGCTAATCAGTAATTATTAAGTAATATCAATGAATCATATTAACTAAGACCCTTGAAAATAAGTTTCACAACACAGTAGTAACTAAACATAGATAGAGTGAGGAGTCCTACACCGAGACGAAACACCTATTTAATCCTTCTTCGCTTTCAATGATAGTCAGTCTAGTTACAATAAGTTTGTGATTTAAACTATGGAAGTTTGATAACAATTCAATAATGAAACTTACACTTGTAGTTCGTGATAAATTTGTTGGTCGTGTCGATGCAGCTAATGATCGCATAGAATTATGTCTTCCAATATTATTTGCTGATTTGTCTGCGAAAATATTAGCAGAATCAATGCCAGAGTTAGTTGCACCATTACCAACGCCGCCGACACCATTCAACGACCTTAGTCCGCTTAAGTCGCGTAATGGTGTTTTATTCATTGCACCGGTTGTTGTTTTACAGTTTTCATCAGTAGTACGTTTCATATTCATTGGATTATGATGAACATTTGATGGACTAAGGAATAAGGAATCATTCATGCTACATGGGTTTGTTTGCTTTGAAAACAGACCACACTTGTCATCATTCATAACTTCCTACCAATAAAAGAGAAAACATATTTGAAGAAAAGTATGAAAATGAAACGGAAAAAATACTAGAAAAGTACGAAGCTAAAATAGATAAGCTACGAATTCATGCATAAATATGTAACGTGATTTACTACTACCGGAAGTGTATTTTCGCTAACCGCATAGTCATAAGACAAGATGATTTGGAGGTACTGCATTGAAGTATGGGAATGAAGAATCGGGGGCGGTAGTGATAGTTCATCTGACGCTACTATCTTTTAGTACCGGTCTCGATGGCTTAGATATATTTTATCAATGTGATCCCAATGGCTTCCACATTGGGAATTATTTGTTGACAGTAAGATTGGGTGGGATCAGTTCAAAGGTGTTTGAAGCTATGACATGACATAGTGGTATGAAAGAAAGCTCCATAGAACTGGCATCTGTCAGTTCACCAACACTCTCCGTTAGCAGTTCTAGAGGTGATGCAACTCAGTGACTTGAAGTGTTATGAGACATGACTCAGAATAGAAGCTAATTGTAATATCCTACGGTGGTTTTCTTTTACATTCTTCATAAAAGTGAGAGGGACTCTCTTAACTGAAAGTAGTTTTTGTTGGTTACATTTCGAACTAAAGTATTAATTACATGGTTTACTATTCTTATTTAGTCATCTTTTGATTGTACTTCTATTCCCTCATTGTGTTCCTTATGATTTTATCTTTTTGTTTTGTCTAGTGCATACTTTCCTTGGTGCCTAGTTATAGCAGATTTACAATTATTCGCTAACTCTGGAATACAACTCTCGGAAATATAACGCCAATGGAAAGTCACAATACAAACAAGTTCAAAGAATCGTGAGCAACATAAGTTTTGCAAGACTTATGAGAGATAATACTCAAGAATATTTTTAAAGCTATCAAAAAGCTATCAATACAATAAATAACGGGGTGTGGCAACTCGAACTGATGTACGTACGTACGAAGTTCTACGCTGTTACTGACTGACTGACTAAAAACAAACATTTTATAGTGTCGGAACAACGTCACTTAGTGAAAGGATACTTACTTACTCACTGGTTAGCGTTTTTTTCTAACGAGTTAGTTTTTTACGGGATGGGGTCGCTAACCCCATACCCAACCCTTCTCCTTTATCCGGGCTTGGGACAGACAGTAGCCCCAGAGGGGCTCCAGGCGGAGTGAAACGATAACATCTTAGAATGGTTTAGAATTATTTCAATTTCATTTAAAATTTTAAAATAGAATTATCACACATAATGGAAAAGTAGTGAAAGCAAGATGAAAGGTAACATATTGAGAACTTATTAAATCTATACTTGTAAGTCAGTCACCTACAACGTAGGACCAGGAACATATATACATCGGTCCAAGTTGCCATACCGCATCAGCACAACAAGATGAACACCAGATTCATGGCAGTGGTTAGGTCAAAGGTGGTAATATATAAGAGAAAGATTGCATATAAGGATATAGTGCAAGAAGAAAGAATTGGTTCGTAGAAAGAAAGATATGAAGCGATTTTAATCGCTTAGTTTAAGGGAAGACAAAGAGTGTATACACCTACACCAATGTGATCGATTCTGAGCCATGTCACCCACAGTCTACAACTATTGGTTACAATAGTCACGCGGATCTCAATCAACTAGTCTGAATCTACCTACATGGCTCAAACTAAAAGTTAGTGACTTCAAGGACTGATATCACGTTTCGGTTTGGCCAGCCCAAACTTTCTTCGAACCGTCTCCAACACTAGTTAGCATTACGCGTCGTGGTAATCGGTGTTCAGGCATATGCAACACGTGGCCCAGCCATTTCAATCGATGAAGATTCACAACGTCATCAACTGATTTACCATCATTCCCTAGTACTTTGTGTCTAACTTGACTCTTACTTATCCGGTGACCCCATGAGATGCGAGCAATATTTCTAAGACATCTGTGATCAAATACTAGTAACCTACGAGTATCTTCTACTGTTAATGGCCACATTTTACAGTCATAATGTAGAACAGAAAGAAGTGCCGTGCAATATACTCGTCCTTTAATTGATAGACGGATATCTCACCTTCGCCATAGGTGACGTAATTTGGCGAAAGCCAAACGAGCTTTTCGAATACGTGCTGAGATTTCGCCAGACACCAACCCATTAGTGCTGATCAAACTTCCAAGATAAGTGAAGTTGTTAACGCGTTCGACTAATTCACTACCTATCCTTAGTTCGGGTGTTGACGCGGGTCAGTCCTGAAGTAACAACTTGCGTTTAAAGGGTGGAAACGCATCCCAAACATCTTGGCATTGTTGCTCAGTGCTATCAAAAGACTGTATTTTATCAGCGTCTTCACCAAACAGAACTATGTCATCTGCGTATTCTAGGTCGACAATTGGACCTCCTGGAAGGAGATCAATACCCGAGAATTCAGTAGACGAGAATGTTATTTCCATCAGTAGGTCTATGATGAAGTTAAGTAAAAATGGAGAAAGTGGACAGCCTTGACGGACACCACTCAAGGTTGCAAAAGCAGATGACAGTTCGCCATAAGCTCTGACTCGACTAGTAGTGTTCGAATAAAGAGCTTTTACAAGATTTATGTACTTCTGAGGTACGCCTTTCAGTGAAAAACAGTGCCACAGAATCTCGCGGTCTACGGAGTCAAGTGTTGCTTTCAAGTCAAGAAAGACCATCATGGTAAGGTATAAACTGTTTAGTAAGGATTGGGAACTAGTTAAATGTTAATAAATGAAAACTAGAAAGTGTAGCTTACTTAAAATACTATGAAATAAAAATGAAATTGAATATCTGGCCTAATGATTGACACTACTGAAAGTAATTTTCTTAAATAGGCATAAAACTTCAACGCAAATATATATATATATATATATATATATATATATATATATATATATATATATATATATATATATATATATATATATATATAATAAAAAGACATTTCCATCCTTACCGAATCATTACAGACTGATACACCGACCATGGTATTATCCCCGAATACTTTACCATTTTTATTTAAAGCACAATGAGCTTGCATTTTATTTTGATATTTAATATGCATCCAATTACCACTGTTTGTAATCTAGAAGAAGTTTTGAAAGGAGAAACATAGATATAGATAATACAATGATTATAAACTAGAGATCTTGAAATTGGATAATAATGAATGGAAAATGATTATCATCAATTATTTAAAGGATTATTATGATTGTCAACAAATGGAATTAGATATGAGAATTTCGATATGGTGTTACCTATATTCTTTGACGGATTGAGATAATAATGGTGGTACTGTGGTGTGAGCTACTTATGACTCTCATAAGTAGTATATAACGATAGTCAGGATTAGTATATATTTCAGTAGAAGTTCGATAAGAAAAGAACGGAAACGGAACTCAATCGGCATGAAAATACATGAACGATGAAATCTGTGACGATGGACTGATACTTGCAAAAGAAACAGTCAAGTTTGAGACGACTGGTTGATATTTCGAAAATGAAATATTTACCGTATGGTTCTCAGATTTTAGTGAGATATTCTGTAATTTTGTGTTCAAATACATTCGATTGCCCCCACTTGTGTTCTAGTTTACTACAGTACTTCTTGACTGATTATGAAACGTTCGCCATGTTACACTCGTCTTGCTTCACTCAACACAAGTAAATTTAATCACTATGGGATAGGTGCGAGAATTCTAACTGAATGTGATTCAAGTGTTAAACTCTTGAAAACGTGAAAATGAGTTTTGCCTAGATGTACCCTATCACTGAATACAATTAAAATAATAAATTCATAAGAAATCATAAGTTGATCGGGATTTAAGAAATAAGGGATAGAATATTTTTGGACTCATAAACATAAACCCACAATTTTACTTGTGATTCGGTCCAGGAATCCAACCCAGTGATCTAAAGGTACAGTAAAGGTTGCAAAACCTGCAGGTGGCTCTTGGGTTTAACTACGTATTATATTGCACTGTTCATTGCAAAAAGGAGCCCGTAAACAAAAAACATCCGATGTTGACCATTTTCCCAATCGCTCTTCAGTTCGTTACACGAACCATCTTCAGACTACAAAAATCTCTTTACTAAACGCCTTATTCAATCAGTATTATGCGTTACAATGTGCTATTGCATAATCAGTATTAATAACTGACTGGTTGTTTTTCTATTCTCCGTATTAAGTAACCTATTCCCTGTTCCCACTTCTACGCTTTTATTTTAGTTTATTCTCTGTATATGCTGAGTCAAGAGCTCTCGTTTTATGTTTTATTCTTAATTTTAGATATTCATAGGCTGACCAAACCAAAATCACTTGACCGATACTAAATTTATATTCAGTTACAAAATCTATCGACCAATGTACAGTTATAACTAAGAGGTAATTAAGAAAAAAAGAGCTCAGATTGCATCAAGTCATTTAATTTGATTATTAAAGAGTTATGCTACTGACTCACAATAAGTACTATGAGTTAAAACACAAAAAATATAAAACCACACACTGACCACATGTTTTTCTATTGTACCCAATTGAGCGAACTGGTTAAGAATAAATGCAGCTCGTGATGGAGGGAACCTAAATTTAGGTCGTGATAAGATAGAAGAAAACTTTTTTGAAGTTTGGACATAAAGCAGATCATAAATCATAACCTACTAAATGCGAGATAGCTTACGATAGGTTACATTTTATTGCTTAAATTTATTCATCTACCATTTCAGCCAGTCAATCACAAACAACGTAGAACCTGGCATAAAACTGCGTAAGCTTAAGTTCTCATACCATGCTAACACAATGAGTTGGAGTTATCAAAATGAACACCAAAGAATAAGTGCATCTAAACCACTCCGACTAATTCTGAGCCATGTCACCCAACCCCTCAAAACATTGACAACGGTTAACGCGCGGACCCTAATCAGGTAATCTGCATCTACTGACATACTCTAGTTTAGTGGTTGACGACTCCATGGAATGATAACACATATTGGTTTAGCTGCTTCTTGTTTTCTTCCAACCTATTACCATTCCACCCGACAGTGTGCATTGAGGTAAGTGGCTGGGCGTACATAAAATATGTTGCAACTACCTAGGTGATAAGGTTTCTTGATGTACCATCTCTAACTAATAGCCTACGTTTAACCTACGAGCTGCTTACTTACCACATACGAGCAATCCTTCGAAAATTTTTCTGATTAAATACGACCAAGCCATACAATTTCGAAATAATTAAAGCTGTTTTGCAGCCCCAAAACAATACAGAAAAAACTGTTGTATAGCATTTTTGCTTATTGATAGGTGGATGGATATCTTAACTATGCAACAAACGGTTCGAGTTAGCAAAAGGCATATGAACCTTTTTGAGAGTGATGGGATTTCGTAGGTCAGCAAGCTGCTGCAAATAAAATTTTCTTGGTAAAATAAACAACTTCACTTCCTACGGCCAAATTAGGGATTAACATATCCTTAGTTTTGAACCTCGATTTAGCTACTTCGGTTTAGGTAGCCAGAGAGTATTATTAACCTTTACAATTGAAGCATGGCTCAAAGCCAAGTACATGAATCGATACCTGGAGATGAGCTCATAATAATATTCACATTTAAAGTGCCTTAATTACTACACTTGGCATGATTAACCTTAAATGTGTACTGTAATAATGTTAACATAGAGAAGGATACATAAAATAGTCAACACACACACCCGAAAACAGTTACCCAACAATCGTGTGGATTCGCATTATCAAAGTCGTTGGAACTAATAAGCATGAAAAAAACAAATAGGAAAGAATAATAAGGTTAAATGAATAACAGCTAGCAATGCTTGCTTAGAAATCATACATGTATACATTAAGTTTCTTAAACAGATTAGGTCAATCTTCAATTATTGTAATGAATGGTGACAATGTTATCTTTTCAAACTCATTGTTACATTTCACATTTTATTTGTATTGTAATAAACTAGAAAGTTTATGGAAAATGAAGCAGTTAAATATATGGCCACTAAACATCATAATAGGCGCATATTGATCTACTTGTCGAAATGTAATCATTTATGATTGAATCTACAAAATTGACGAGATAGATTACAGTTCATGGAAAGACTATTAAAGATCAACAGTGGACTTAACACATAATCTACAAAGGAAAATTTTAAGCAGAATACTCAATACTTGGAAAGCAGATAGATGTCACTAGTAAACGAAATGGACCAACAAGAGAATGACAACAGATTGACTCCTTGTAAAGTAATTACGTACAGGTTTATATCAATTAATTAGTAGATTCTGCTTTGTGAGACTATTTCATTAGCTTATTTTGATGGATAAGTAACAGGGAATAAATTAACTTCATAAAGATACTCGACATAATCGAATAAACATGTACATGGATGTGGTTCTTAGTGCAAACTAATAGTAACAGACAAAAAGCAAAGGGAATTTTCGATGTCTGCAGGTTTTCGGATATACTATAGTGTAAACCTGACAGTAACAAGTACTGACAAGACCTTCTGAATAATAATATATTTTTAACTGCAAATCAAGGAATATGCCACCCGTTTACATTTTATGGCATGAAAAGTGAGAATATGATCAGGGCGACATTTATTTGAGCTCATATAAATTACTTGGGAATAAAGTCAAATTGTTATTAGCTTTTCATAACTAGGATCACTTCCGTTACTTTAGTGTAGCATGTTACCCACAAAGCTCATTTGAATAAGTGTGCCCAAGTGAACGAGTAAAGTAAATATTTGGAGAAATGGGTTACCTTCGATGTGAAAGCAAAGCCTCCGCTAAACGATCAGGTGTACTAATAACATCTTGCTTCTTATTCCCATCGTTTATATTTGCAAGAATACTGTTATTATGGAGTGGTGACCCAACTAAAGGAGGGCGATTATTTACAACATTATGCAAAGGTGTTCGATGATAACTAGAATCACCCGGCGACTGGAAAGGACTAACACCTATTTGTTTTACAGGAGGATTCGTCGATGAACCAAGAGTATAATTTGGTGTACTGTGTTTTATTCCACCGAAATTGTCTGCGCTGGGCTTTGAACGGACACCAGCACCACCAACGGTTGACCACATACTTCGTGTAGGAGGTGATGTTAAACGACGTCCAATTGAATCATGAGCTTGACTTAAATAGCGTGGTTGCAGTTTGTTGTTATACTGTGAAGCCTAGAAAAATATATAAAGAAATCAGATGAACGATTGATGTAAAAAAATAGTGTTCATAGTTGTAACTCCTCAAATAAAATAGGTCGCTATCAAAATTATGCAAAAATCGATTAGTTCGAATCGCTTACAATTTGAAACAAAAAAGTGATTTGGAAATACAAGCAAAAAGCTTATGAATAGTGGATCACCACATAACGACTTTATATATGGCAAAGAATTTTTATTTATTTATTTATTTGAACACAGAAATATTGGTACAAGAGAGCACCAAATATAAATGCGCCACACAAAAAAATAAATATTCGAAGAGAAAAAAAGAAGGTAAGGAGCGTAAAAACAACGAACAATAACGAACAGATTAGTGTAAGGTAGTGTAATAATAATAATAATAATAATAATAATAATAATAATAATAATAATAATAATAATAACAGCAATAATGTGGAAAACAGAAAAGTACAATCAGAATAAAACTTTCAGTTAAGGAAGAAACAACCACTATTTATGAAGAAAGTAAGAGGTTACAGCAGGATCGCTACTGGCTTCTATTCTGAGCCATATCTGATAACGTCTCTAGCCACTGTGTTGCACCATCTCTAGGACCTCAATTAGGAAGTGGTGAAGGACCAACAAAAGCCAGTTATACACAACATTCTTTTAAACCTCAATACTATGTCATATACTGACCACCTCTCCACTCTTCCCAACCAGTCCCAGCATCGACAAATAATACACGACGTGGAATTCTCTGGGACGACATTCGTAGAACATGTCCAAGCCACCAAAGTCGATGTTTCAAGATGGTGATATCAATTGGATTATCATCTCTGCGCGCGAACACACGATACCAAACCTCTGCATTACTAACACGGCGTTGCCACTGGATGTCAGCAATCCTTCGGAGACAACGATGACCGAACACATCGTACACTAAGACAATATCATCCGCATACTCAAGGTCGAGAAGTCTTTCTCCAGACAACAGATCCACACCGTCATTACCTACATCCATCAAGGCTGTTTATAGAACGTCACTGATAGCAAAGTTAAAGAGGAATGGTGAGATTGGGGAACCCTGTCTAACCCCATCGGTCGAACGGAGCAATTGAGCCAGGTGGTTGAATGCCTTTACTCTGCCTGAGGTGTTTGTATATAGGGCTTTTAGGATGTTACTAAACTTCTCAGGCACACCCTTCTTCGATAGACAATCCCAGAGAACAGTCCTGTCCAACGAATCGAAGGCAAACCTGATTTTAAAAAAGACTATTATAAGTATGGTGGTTTTCTAATATTTGGCGGAGGGTAAAGATATGATCAATACATCCTCGACCAGAACGAAAACCAGCCTGCTCCTCGTTAATCTTTCTCGAGTTTTCAATAACCTACGAAGTATGACGGAGGCCAGTAGTTTGGACACAATCGGAAGTAGACTTACTCCCCATAGTGGTTACAGAAGCGACGCAAACCCTTTTTAAAAATAGGGACAACTATCGATTCATTCTACGACGTTGGAACACTCTAGCCAGAAACAGGTTGTGGTTTGCCCACAGTTGCAGTAGACGGTCCCGTTATCTGTCCTACGATCAACAAGTCCCCATCGGCCACCTAAACGACTCTCTTCTGTGCCTAGACGCCCGACCTGAGAATTCAAGTCTCCGGCTAGTACTACAATATCTATCGAACGCACATTCTGGAGAAGAACAGTTAACTGGTGGTAGAATTCATCCTTGATTGCATCCGGGCTGCAATCTGTCGGAGCATAAGCGGAGATGACGAAAAGACATCGTTTCTCACGCCGATTTCTTATTTTGATGGAACTTTCTAATCTAACAACACATGACCGACTGTTGATGGGGATCCAATCGATTAATGCTGTCTCAGCTCTAGCGCTTAGTGCGACACCAACGCCAGCAAGACCAGACGAAGATGCCACAGGGTCCCCGGATAAACGCACGTAAAACAAGCTTATTGAAGCGACAGATGGAGAGCGAATTTGTAGTACTTCACCAGAGTCTTGAATACGGGTCTCGGATAGACAACAAACGTCGACACTAAGACTTTCCAAAGATATAGCCAGCCCTATCTGTTGTCCGACCTGCATACGCGTGCGAACGTTGAAGGCAGCCAGTTTGAATGGTGCACGTGGTTTCAGAAAAACTGTCTCAGCATTCGTGTTCGGTGGAAGCACTCAACTCTCGGCCACACAGTGACTCAAGGTCGTTTAGATAGGACAGGGTTCTCACCACAGGGGAGTTGCTGTATAAATTAAAAATAAGGATACATAAAGTGGAAACAAAAGAGATTGAATAATTGACGTAGTAAATAACAATAATAGTAATAATGTGAATCGTTTGATTGTTAATCGAAGCAATACAAGTACCTTCCATGAATATCGACATTTCATCATATTTGTGTGTGGGCTGTGATACTATCCGGGTGCCCAGACCGAATCAGGTGGTTTTCTTTGAGGGCCACACTCCGAGCCTTTGACCTAAGGGTCTGGCCCACACGGCAATGGAGCATCATGAGGAGATGCAGTCCCATGGTAGCCGGTGTCCAACGATTGGTTCATACGCCATTTTTTCCCACAAGATACTGGAGCCCATGTGCAACATTGGTTTGGGATCCGGTTAAAGCGCCGGACATTCGTTTTTCGTCCTCTCATTTTCGTAAACAGCACCCCTGTCACGAGAAGGCAGTGAGTATGACTTCCCCGGCAGAGGCTGTATACGCGTGGCCTTGTGAGAGTATTTCGAGAGGGAGGGAGGGCCCACCCCACTCTCGGCCATACCAGGGCATTTGGGGGCAAAGTTCAAGAGGACAAATATCATCAACCTACATTCAATTGTTCGAATGAGGTACACCTAGTGTGTGAAAGTTAACACGAAAAATATATGGCTTTTTAAGCATCAACTGGATTAGATTATCATTACTAACCAGTCATACCTCAGGTATAAGCACTCAGTCAGTCTCAGTCTGCAAACACGACTCTTAATAGATGGTCTATAAAGATTGTTTTTGATCTATGGGAAATATCTGTACCAGTATTTATCTAACCAGCAACTTTTGCTGTCCCAACGATCACGTTCAACAGGATTTAATATTTCATGACTCTCACAACCCATTAAAACGCTAGACGTTGTGAATTGTGCATAGTGCGTAAAAACCCATGAAATCATCTGGTTCAGTCAGTCAGTCAGTAACAACGTAGAACTTCGTACGTACGTACATTAGTTCGAGTTGCCATACCACATTAGCACAGAGATGCAGTCGTCGATTCAAATCCCGTAGTGGTAGAGGTAGTAAGAGTACAAGCAGTAATCGGGAAGATTAGGGTTTGGAGATGTTATTTAAAGAGTATAATCCAGTGAAATAAATTTGGAAAGAGAAAAAAGAAACAAGGAGGAATCAGGAGATTAAAATTTAGGAGAACACAAAGAGTGTATGCATCTGCACCATTGCAAACGATTTTGAACCATGTCATTCAGGGTCTCTAACCATCGGTTGCTATCATCTCGCGGTCCCCAACCAGGTAGTCTACACCTACCAACATGACTCAGTCCACTTGTCAGTGACTTCATGGACTTGTGCCATGTTTTGGTCCGACCGCCCCTAGCTTTCTTCCAACATACTCCTATACCACTGAACATCGCACGTCGAGGCAGTCGGTCGTTGGGCATACGTAACACGTGTCCCAGCCATCTCAACTGATGAAGTTTCACCACTTCATCAATGGATTTGCCATCCTTACCTAGTACCCGTTCCCTAACAACTGCGTTAATTACTTGATGGTCCTAGGAAATACGAGCAATGTTTCGAAGACATCTATGATCGAATACTAGTAACCTAGGAATATCCTATACTCTTACCGGACATGTCTCACTGCCATAAAGTAGGACGGAACGAACTGCTGCACAGTAAACACGTCCTTTGGTTAATAGACGGATATCTCGCCTACGCCATAAATGACGCAAGTTGGCAAAAGTTAGTCGAGCCTTCTGTATCCGTGCTGAGATTTCGTCACACATTAGACCACATGGGCTGATGAGACTTCCAAGATAAGTGAAGCGGTCGATACGCTCAACTACTTCACTCCCTATCATTAGTTCGGGTGTCGATGCAACCCAATCCTGAAGCAACATTTTGCATTTCGAGGGGGAAAATCGCATGCCGAACATGCTTGCATTGTTGCTGACCAATGCAAGCATGTTCGGCATGCGATTCTGAAGACTGTCATATAAAATCGTTTTTAATTTATGATTTAGTAGTTAAGACGAATGGCTATACTTCGGAGCTAGCAAGGTTGCCCCAACTATCCAGCAACGCCGTGGGGAGGCCTTAGGTTGGATTATGCTGCCACTTCAAAGACATATAGTAATATTGTTCGGATGCTTATAACGTCGTAGAACTGTGTTTTTTCCTAATTTGATCACCGTTGCATCTTCCAAGTTCATTGGAACTCACTTGTTAAAGCAGAAGAATAACATGCACTCCTTAAAAATAGTTCCACGGTGCGTCACAGTACAACTGTGACGATTACTAATCCGTTTCACTAGAGAATATGAGACCAATCAAAACAGTTATCGATTGGTGTGATTTCAACTACATCCTTATTTAAAAAAGACAATAAATAAGATTCAGTTTACTTATAATATGCATTATATTATTAAATTGCTTTATGCCATGACCATGAACTATCATATAATCGGTTGTCATTCAACTGTCAAGGCACAGGTGTACTGTTCCCAAACATAGCAAATAACAAAAAACATGTTGGTTAGGTCCAATTACTAGAATTAGGAACAATTACCACCATGAAATCTAGGTAGCTTATAGGTGTTTATACTCACTAAACTGTGAGTTTAGATATTATATAGATAACATAACTATAAAACCTCCTTTAACATAATACTTGAAAAACTCACTGGTATATTGTGCGAATTCCCAGAAAGTGAAAATGCATTTTGGCGTGAAACTTTAGATTCTGAGCTTGTCGACACCGTCTCTAAGACCTGTGGATTTTCACTCATTAAGAATCCTGGAAGATATTGGCAAGTGCCTGGTGAAGTACTTGACCCTGTCCCAATCGAGTTTACTGGAGGAGAACCTAGAGTCATAGGTTCAGTATGGCTGAAAGCAGAACTGTGCATCGTTCCTCCTTTATAAAAGAAACCACAAATACGATGAGCAAACTTGTAATAAGGTCCAATTTTTATATCAAATATTTGCATTTAAAACAATCAATGATCACCCTATTACAAACCCCTGGCCCAATTTCGCTGACCCAGAAACCTACTCACTGAAGCGAAACATGAGAAGATGGATCGAAGAGGTGTTAGGGAAAGGAAATTATCGGAGGGCGAACAAAGAACCCCAGCAACCTATTTGTATAAAATCAAACACCTTTTGAGGAATTAGCGATTCTATAACGCATAAGGAAGTTTTCCGACTGTTAAAGTAAGCAAAACGATTAAAAAGTTTTTAGAAGAGTTAAAATATAACGAAACACAGGAAACAGGCAATTAGAAAGCAAAATATATTGGCCTAAAGACTCACTGAATCTATCCATTTACGTGTCCTAGGTGGAACGCCAGTCAAAAACTAAACTAACTGTTAAATGGTTAACAATTAGTCTTTTTGGTATCCAATATTGTGAAAATATAAGTGACAGAGTAGTTGCTGCTAGTTGCAGCACATCAGAATATTTAAACAGTAGATATTGAGGAGTCAATAAAAGCCTGTCTTAATAGAGTGATTCAAGTGATAAAAAAACTGAAGATTAGCTCCAGATATCGGAGTATTACTTTAGTTCCCCTTAGAGTATTTCATATTGTTTAAAAAACCTGAGATGAGTGTTAGACTCGCGAAAAAACCCGGCGGGTAATTATCGGAGAAATAAGGGTCTAAACTTCACTACCTGCGCGGCAATACTCACGTGTAAATGGTTTTGAAACAATCTTAATCCAATATGCTAGACGATTTTCCGGTAGAAAATCTTGTAACATATCTCAGTCTCCCTATTCTTGGGTGGACTTGGTGGTTTTCCACAAAGTCCAATGCTCTTCCTCAAAGTCTAGTGGTTTTCCAAAAGTTTGGGGACTTTCTCAGATCTAAAGAAACTTCGGAAATTTTATGTTATTTACGCTAAACAGGGAGATTAGGGTACTAAAACTTCTGAGGTGTACATCTACGTCTTGTATGACAGTAGTCCGAGTTTCAGGACTATGTGCAGATGTTCAGAAACTATCGACACATGGAAGTTGTGGAGGTAAGGAAGAATACAAAATGATGCTAGTAGATAGCTTTTCTTATCTCAGAATCAAATTTTGCTGGAAGAAGGATGCCATAAAAAACGGCATTTAAAGCACTCTAAAGTACATAAATAAATTTAAACACAGCGAAAATTCGCATCGCCACACTGCTAACACCAACGGACCACAAGAGACCTTGTGGTTATAGATCCCACTAAAAGACCCAGAGACAAAGTTTAAACAATGCAGAATTCCTGATTTCAAACTACTCTCACTTGCCTCAAACAAATTTCTTTAATTGTTAATTGCTAAGCATTCAACCAGCCTGCAGGCCATACTTCTGAACACATCGACAAATCCAACATAACCAGATTTGTTGTTACTCGCTATTTCCCGAACAGTCGTTGCCTTCTCCTTTCCATTTTTCTTTCAGTTCAGTAATATCCAGGGAGTTATGCATCGCTCAGCTAACTCCGGCGCACGACTACTCCCGATGTATTTGGAACCAGTCCAAACGCTTGTTGGATCTGGATGAAATGGCATGGCCATTTCCAAAATATCCGAGAGTTGTATCACTGAAGATCGGGCAATTTATCGGTCCTGGCCGAGGTCAAGGACAACCAGCGCTCATCAATTAATTGCAAGTCATGCATTGGTCCATGTGACAGTGGTTGCGCGGTGTTTCTTGTACTTACTCTTACTAGTATATTTTTGTATTAAGGTTGGTTGCTTTTTGGTGGTGTTTTGTTCTCTGAGCTGGATGGTTTGGTCGTGGAGCTTTCATCGTTCTTCTGAAAGACATCATCAGCACAAACTTCAGATAGAAGTGAAGTGTTCGAATTTCTCCATATGTGTTTCACAGCTTGTTCTGTGCACCTCGATGTTGATTGGTTCTTGTTGACCTTAAATTTATCATTGTTTACTTCTTTGTTTTGGTTGTGTCTCCCATTGGTCTGATTTTTGTTCCTATATTTGTGCATGATTTTCCTGATTGGTTGATAAATTGAATTGATTTCAATATGTTTGTTGATTGCTGATTGACCTGAGTGCCAAGCTTCTAAAAATTCTCTGGTGTTTTTGGAGTTTCCTCTGTCTATGATTTTTACATTTTCCCAATCGAATGAATGTCCGTAGTTATCCACGTGTATTGATATAAGTGAAGAGATATCGTGGCGTTTGACTGCTAATTGATGTTCATGTAGGCGTAGGTGGAGGGGGCGTCCGCTTTGTCCGATGTAGTGTTTGTCGCAGTTGGTACAATTTATTTTGTAGATGATGTTTGATTTGTTTTCCTTTGTTATTTCATCTTTTGGTTTGCATAGGATTGATTGTAATGATTTTGTTGGTTTGTGTGCCACACCTATCCCGAAGGTTTTCAGCAGTCTCGTTGTGGTTTCTGATATTCCTTGTATGTACGGTAGGGTGATCCCTTCGTTGATTTTTGTGCTTGATTTCGGTTCTGATGCTGTGTGCCGTTGGTGCTTTTTGATGAAGTTGATTGGGTAGCCGTTCTTTTGAAATATGTCCTTCAGGTATTTCTCTTCATTTTTTCGTGCTGCCAGTGTGTTGCAGTGTGTCCTCGCCCTCTTGAACAATGTGTGTACGCAGTTGATTTTGTGAGCTCTTGGTTGCGTTGTATAGTGCCCCCAAATGCCATCCTAACATTGCTCCACTGCCTTGTGGATTAGACCCTTAGGTAAAAGGCTCCGGGTGTAGCTCTCTAAGAAAACCACCTGCTTTTCTCTAGGCGCTCAGACAGTATCACAGCTCACACAGAAATCAAATGGATTGATAATTAAAACTGGAAATGCTATTCTCGCTTCAGTTAAAAATTCAGATAATCCAAATCCATTGAAAACACTCATTTTTATTTTTACTTTTTTACATACTATATCGCTTATCAACTCTCTTTTATTCTCACTCTGCATTCTTATTTTTAATTTATACAGCAACTCCCCTGTGGTGAGAACCCTGTCCTATCTAAACGACCTTGAGTCACTGTGTGGCCGAGAGTTGAGTGCTTCCACCGAACACGAATGCTGAGACAGTTTTTCTGAAACCACGTGCACCATTCAAACTGGCTGCCTTCAACGTTCGCACGCGTATGCAGGTCGGACAACAGATAGGGCTGGCTATATCTTTGGAAAGTCTTAGTGTCGACGTTTGTTGTCTATCCGAGACCCGTATTCAAGACTCTGGTGAAGTACTACAAATTCGCTCTCCATCTGTCGCTTCAATAAGCTTGTTTTACGTGCGTTTATCCGGGGACCCTGTGGCATCTTCGTCTGGTCTTGCTGGCGTTGGTGTCGCACTAAGCGCTAGAGCTGAGACAGCATTAATCGATTGGATCCCCATCAACAGTCGGTCATGTGTTGTTAGATTAGAAAGTTCCATCAAAATAAGAAATCGGCGTGAGAAACGATGTCTTTTCGTCATCTCCGCTTATGCTCCGACAGATTGCAGCCCGGATGCAATCAAGGATGAATTCTACCACCAGTTAACTGTTCTTCTCCAGAATGTGCGTTCGATAGATATTGTAGTACTAGCCGGAGACTTGAATTCTCAGGTCGGGCGTCTAGGCACAGAAGAGAGTCGTTTAGGTGGCCGATGGGGACTTGTTGATCGTAGGACAGATAACGGGACCGTCTACTGCAACTGTGGGCAAACCACAACCTGTTTCTGGCTAGAGTGTTCCAACGTCGTAGAATGAATCGATAGTTGTCCCTATTTTTAAAAAGGGTTTGCGTCGCTTCTGTAACCACTATGGGGAGTAAGTCTACTTCCGATTGTGTCCAAACTACTGGCCTCCGTCATACTTCGTAGGTTATTGAAAACTCGAGAAAGATTAACGAGGAGCAGGCTGGTTTTCGTTCTGGTCGAGGATGTATTGATCATATCTTTACCCTCCGCCAAATATTAGAAAACCACCATACTTATAATAGTCTTTTTTAAAATCAGGTTTGCCTTCGATTCGTTGGACAGGACTGTTCTCTGGGATTGTCTATCGAAGAAGGGTGTGCCTGAGAAGTTTAGTAACATCCTAAAAGCCCTATATACAAACACCTCAGGCAGAGTAAAGGCATTCAACCACCTGGCTCAATTGCTCCGTTCGACCGATGGGGTTAGACAGGGTTCCCCAATCTCACCATTCCTCTTTAACTTTGCTATCAGTGACGTTCTATAAACAGCCTTGATGGATGTAGGTAATGACGGTGTGGACCTGTTGTCTGGAGAAAGACTTCTCGACCTTGAGTGTGCGGATGATATTGTCTTAGTGTACAATGATACCCAAGCCATGCAATCTGCAATTAATCAGTTGACAACCAACGTCCGTAGGTATGATATGTGCTTTGCACCTTCGAAGTGCAAAGTACTTTTACAAGACTGGCAGGATTCTAATCCTGTATTCACCCTGGGTGGTGAGCAGATAGAAGTAGTTGAAAAGTTCGTGTATCTAGGTAGCTGCGTAAGTGCTGGTGGTGGCGTGAGTGATGAGATCAATAGTGAAAGCCGGAGTGGCTTATGCCAATCTGGGTCATCTTTGGCGCCTTCGTGATGTTAGTTTGACTGTGAAAAGTCGGATCTATAATGCGCCGGTGAGAGCAGTTTTGTTCTATGCTTGTGAAACCTGACCTCTTCGAGTTGAGGATGTTAGATGACTCTCTGTGTTCGATCATCGTTGTCTCCGAAGGATTGCTGGCATCCAATGGCAACGCCATGTTAGTAATGCAGAGGTTTGGTATCGTGTGTTCGGGCGCAGAGACGATAATCCAATTGATATCACCATCTTGAAACATCGACTTTGGTGGCTTGGACATGTTCTACGAATGTCGTCCCAGAGAATTCCACGTCGTGCATTATTTGTCGATGCTGGGACTGGTTGGGAAGAGTGGAGAGGTGGTCAGTATATGACATAGTGTTGAGATATAAAAGAATGTTGTGCATGACTGGCTTTTGTTGGTCCTTCACCACTTCCTAATTGAGGTCCTAGAGATGGTGCAACACAGTGGCTAGAGACGTTATCAGATATGGCTCAGAATAGAAGCCAGTGGCGATCTTGCTGTACCTTCATTTGAATGCCTTACTAAATAGTGACGTAACTTCTTTGATTGTAAGAATTCTTTCTGGTTCTTTTTTTTCTAACTGAACTGTTTCTTTCATCATTATTATTATTATTTCTCTCTCATTCACTTGTTTCTGTTCGTTGTTTTCCTTTTTTTCTTATGCGCAACTTACATTCTCTGTTTCTTTAAATTCTCGTTGTTATTATGTGGCGTATATGTATTTAGTATCCCTTTGTACCAATATGCATGTAACAAGTAACTAAAGAAATAAATAATGTGGCTAACGACGTCTACTAAGTCATTGTGCGTCTGGACAACAGATAGCCGAATGCTATTCACTGTGTATGTATTTGCACCTTAGTGACCAATATGAATCATAATGCACATAAAGTATTTGTCGGCAACTAACAAATTCTAAACCACCGAGATAATTCCTATGGTTCGCTTTGAAGCTCTGAACTATCACCTTCATTTTTATCGCTCTCCATATCTTGAGATCGTCAGTATATAAGAAAACTGTTGATTGTAGGAGATTAAGAATGTAATTTACATTCAGGAGGAACAATTCAGGTTCTAAAACTGTTTTTAGGGGTATTCCGCTAGGCACAGTTTCCTAACTAGACGACTTTAAGTTTGCCCGTATCATTTGTTGACGCCAAACTTGTAAGTCCTTTGTTTATAACAGCATGTTGCTTGGAACTTTGTCAAAAGCCTTACTGAATCCGCTGAACGCTACATCTATTGATAGCTTTCAATCTCTTAGAGCACATATTTCGCTGAATACCAATAAATTTGTGAGACATGAATAACCTGTTCCCAAGCCATGCTGTTTTTTGGAAAAAATCTTATTTTTGTCTAGATACTTAAACAACTCCGAAATATTTTCTAAAATTATTACCACCGCATAGGTTAAGCTTGAGGGTCAACAATTCCCAGGTTTGTGTCTAGTACCGGTTTTGAAGGTAGGACTATTCATAATGAACTCTTATAATTCGTTAACAAGCTTTAGTATCATTTATATTCCTCAATGGAATCGAGCTCCAAACACCAGCAAGTACGGCCCTTAATCCGCGGAAACACACATTAGCTAGTATTGTAAGCAAGGACAGGATAGTTGTCTGGATGTAATTCTTTCTTTTGTTTCTCCAATTAACATTTTATTCTATGTTAAACCATGGGTTATCCCCTAATATACTTTCTTCCAACCACTGCCTGTCGATTTTCCCGTCTTCGAGCTCCATCGCCAAATAACGAAGACAATACTTCACAAACTTACGATTTTCCATACAGTGATGGCTAGGTATCTGTCTGGACTCTTGGATTTATACTGAATCAGCCGAACGACAAAGTCAGCAGCATCGCGCACATGGAGTTAGTAACAATGATGCACGCTTAAGTTGGTTCCTTTTCAATTTATGCTGTGTCACGGCTGACTTTCTGTACACCAAATTTATCAGACAGTCTACATTTTGAAACTAATCCAGGCGAGTTTTATTCATCTGTGGTGTGATTTGCCATGTTTTTGGTATTTCATAACATGTATACGCTTTCACTTAGACTGGTGATATATATTTCGTATGAACCATTTCCCGAAACCGCTTTCTGCATAAATTATATTATTCAGCTTCAAGTGACAACATACTACTATGAGAAAGTGTGTTGTTCGTAGGAGAACCATATTATATCCAAAATTAATTCGACACTTCTCAGTTCTGACTATCATTTTTACATATTTATGAATGTTGCTAACTACAGCAACCAATTAAGAAAATTCCCGATTATACCTGCCATGTTCTTAACTGTAGTTCCATAGGTCAAGTCTCAACTTTAAAAATTTTTTCCCCCAAGATCCTTTTTCTTGTTGTTATATTCCTCAGCTGAGTACATGTTAACGTGGCTTGTACATGTAACAACTTGGGTTGATTAGTTAAGAGCTGACCCCAAACAACTAAGCATATATCAAAACAATAGAGCTCGAGTAACCATTCTCTTTCTTAATTTGTATGGGCATTATATTTCCCATTATCTTATATTGGACGTTGAAAAGCCTCGTGTGTCTGAACAGGTCACCTCCTGCTCCACGGTGTTCTTGTCCCATGAGCTAAATAAAGACCTATCTGCTACTAGTCTGGTTTCTTTTATCAATAGAATGGGGTAAACCTGTGGTTACGAAAGTGATGAGCCCCGTATTGAACATAAATTTGATTTATGTTTTCATTATTACTATTATTTATTTTAGTCAGTCGTAAAAGTGGGCCTTCTGATTATCCTTAACTAAATTTTGGTATATATTTATGCACAATTTTTTATCGCAAGGTATTCGTGTCGTAGTCATTATTTTAGACCGTTCTTACTATATTACGATATTGGTCATATGCCACATGTCAGACTCAATACAAACTCAAAGACTGAAGGATTTATCACCAATGGAGATAGACTCTGTTAAGACTGCGGAAGTCCAACTCCCAAAATTTAACGGTAGTGACCCCGAGTTATGGTTTGCGCAACCAAAGCATTATTTCGCGAGACAATATCAAATCTGAAGGAATTCGCTATACAAACTTGTGTTCTTTTCTCTCTCCTTCATCCGACAAAGAAGTCTACCATCACCACAACCATTCACCATCTTAAAATGAGAGATAATGAACCGTCTATCATTATCAGACGGCCAAAGAACTCAGAGGCTCTTCCAAGGATAAACATAAGGCCATAAGTCACCATTAAAAACTTAATGTCACCGCCAAGGTTTAGTGATTGGCAGCAAATTGAGTGAAGCAGTCCTAAAACAAGGATGGATACAAGCCCTCTCATGCTATGTGTAACATTGTTCGGATGCACAAAACCCTGACATTTCTTTATCTCATTTGGTGCGTATAGCAGATAGAATAATAGAAAGGGGTCCCCCAACCGGATCACCCACGATAAATCACTCACAAAAAAACCATCAAAAGACCCAGTCATAGAAGAACTCATTGCAAATGTTAAAATTCTCACCTCGGTTGTCGCGAGAATGCAAATGGGTAATAGGAACAGGAGCAGCTTACCACAACCGCAAGGATTCAAGCCACAGAACAGGTCACAAATGTTCAGACATTCTGGGCAGTTCTGTTGGAATCAATCCGACAAAGTGTAGTCAACCAGACTCCCAAGAATATGGGGGAACGAATAACCCACCCTCAGATAGCGAAGAATTGGGAAGGGTGCCTAAACAGTCGCTTGTTTTATGTCAGTGGCAGATATTCGCGCTTAAATGTTTTAGTGAATATTGATTCTGTTCTCATTATCATTCCTCGGAACAAAACTGAGCTGGATCGAAAAACGTCCTTAGTTAAACTTCAAGCTGCCAACAAATCTAAAATCTCAATGTTTAGGCAGAATACGTTGACACTAGATTTGGGGTTCAAGAGGCAATTCCCATGAATTTTCACCGAGGCTGATTTAGATCTGGAAATACTAGGAATGTACTCTTTAGAGAGATATGAATTTCTAGTCTACACTAAAAAACAACATTTGACACTGAAAGAAACTTCTGATTACACAAAAGGTAAAGAAAGTCGCAACACATCTCCAAACGTGATACAAACGCCACCAGTGACAACGATAAAATTCTCGGATATACCCGCGTACTTTCCTAAACTAACCAAATCGGATCCTCAGCCTTTCAAAAGTGAACGAAGGGCGAGTAATACAATAAAAACCGAAGGTGCATCTGTGTTTGCCATACCCAGGAGACTATCATCAGATAAGCCTAAAATCGTCAGAGCTGAACTCAAATACATTCTATATTGGATATTATCCACCCTTCTTATAGCGAAAGAGCATCCCTTTAACACACGGTTCCAAACAAAAGTAAAGGCGATTAGCGACCGTCTGTGGATTACTGTTTCCTCAACCATCAAACAGTATCAGATACATACCCAATACCTCACATTCAAGATTTTACAAACGGATGACAATGAATGAACATATTTAGCGAAATCAACTTGATCACGGCGTATCACAATCTACCGGTAGCGCAGGAAAACATCCCTAAGACAGATAATACTGTAATTTCCGGAATGTTCGAGTTTGTGCGTATGCCATTCGGCCTGAGCAAAACTTCACAAAAGTTTCAAAGTTTTATGGCTATCCTTCTTCGGGACATGCCATTTGTACAAGGATATGTAGATGATCTATTAATTGCCAATCCAGATTTAAAGTCACACGATTAACATATGTGTGCACTTTTAAAACGGCTGGATGGAAATAGAATGAAAATACATAAAAAGTATGTTTTTAGAGTCCAAACTTTGGAATTTCCTGGATATTTAATAAGTCCCGAAGGGATTACACCGATAGAATAAGTGAACACTATCAGACAAAAACTCACACCAAGTCCTCTAACACAACTTAGAAGTTTTCTAGATCTAATTAACTTTTACCGACGATTCATACCTATTTGTGCACTGGTGATGCAAATTTTGACGGACTTCTCTAATCTGAACTATCATATTGACTACTTAAAACAGTACTTAACATAGCTCAGACAGCAAAGTCACCGCATCGAAGTATTGAAGTACAGCACCGGTATAATGACTTTAGTAATACGTATCCGCTAAGTCCTGGGTTCGATTCTCACGAAGCAGGATCGTGGATGCGCACTGCTAGAACGAAACGGCCGTGCAGTGATTTCAGGTTTCCCATAGTGGTCTAGCCTTGATTGACCCATAAATACAACTATAGTGATACGTATCTGTTAGTCAAACAAGCGTTCAAAATAAAAACCCTGGATCCTGATGCTAAAATTAGCGATAAGTGAACATATATCTCAGGGTCACAATTCGTAATATAATCAGGTAGCTCGGACCCGACAATGCCCCAAACGTCTGGTATTTTCGAGCCACCTAGAACAACAATATCCACTAGCTGCTCCCCAATTAACACTACAATCAGTTACTCATATTGGTTTCTGGGTATCGCCACAAAACATTATCATGACTTGACGATTGTGTAATATGGCTAATAAAATTGATGAAACTTAACAAACTCGGTCTACAAATGAACTTATAGCATCACTCAATAGTTCTGTTTTCTCGTGGTTATCCTCATTTATTATAGGTGATTTCGGCATGCATTTCCTTCACTTATTCATTTAGCAAACACCTTAAAACCATTTCAGTTAAGCGATACAATCATGCATGCAAATTATCAGTATAAGCAGTCGAGCAAGTCTCCTGCACACTGAAAACATAATTGTCGAATTTTATGCACAACTGACTAAGGTCCATGCCATTGTCATAGACATGGGTTGGAAGTGTTACTTCTCTTGGTTACAAGTTACGTTTTTTTTCTCTCTCTGACTGTCACATGAGCAACACTCACTGACTGTCATCTTGTAAAGGTCAAAGGCGTCGTACTGTATCGTGTCCCCTATATTTGTGACGCATATGTTTTGTCGATTTCAACACCCTATGATCACTCGAATTCATACAAATCGATCTCTATATTATCCAAAACTCGTTACGTGAAACATTTGTATGCATTATCAACCAGTATGTATGAATATAAATAATTGGCTGAGCGCAAATAAGAACACTGAGTCTAGAGTGTGTCCTTCACGCATGCATGAACGTTCAATGAACTACCACCAGCTATCTGTACGAAATTCACATAATCAGTAATTTTGCGTATTAAACGGATTTATGATACCTGTTCATATGTATCAGTTGTATTAGTAAATCCTATAACGGTTAAGCAATAAAGAAGTCGAGATAATCTTTCCGTAACCAAAAAAGCAGTATTAAACTTAACAAACCAAATGAAACACCAGCTGGAATTCTTCCTCTCCATGGTTATACTTTGTTCCGTCGGTTAGCCAACTAATGCTGACGCAAATGAGAATCAACTTATGCAGCTAGAATACCGAAGAACACTAACTAACTTTCTAATTTACCTCGAAGATAATACAAATAACAATATTTATGCAATACTGATTGTTTTACCATTTCTGAGCAAAAAAATACACTGCCGACAAGTTAAGCTATTAACCAATAGCTATTACTACTCATCGTAATAATAATATATTTCTTCAAAGGCAAGTACACGCCACTTTTACAGACATGATCTACAAATTACATTTGTTGGCTCATAGTATGCTTCTCAAGTAGGGTCGTTAAATAGATGAAATCAATAAAATTGAATAACAGTACATTCGTGCAGATGTCTTGGAGTGTTGATGATTAGGTTTATGCTTTACTATTACACTGAGTACAGTCTCAAACTATTTTCCAAAGTGGTATCGCGTTCACGCTGTACACCAGTTTCAATCTCAACATGGTCGTGCTAACTATTTATGCAAGACAACTTTTTAGGTTTATACTTGTTATAAAGTATACTTGTGGAGCGCTTGGTGTGAAACATGACCTTGAGGAAACGCGTACGTCAAGTTTGTTCCAGACGTCAGAAGTTCCATCGCTGTGCCTTCAGAACAAAATTCTGAAAAAAGCGAAGCACAGAAGCAACAAGGCACTTGGATATGAACGCCAAACACTACTTGACATTTTTTAATGGAACAGACAGGTGTATGGTAAATTAGATCACATTCATATTAGCACTTGTTGCTAGAATGAAATGTGACCTGAGGCTGCACATGAGAGAATGTAAGTGTTCAGAGTTTGACGATGCCTTTACAAGTAATACCGTTATTATCGAAGAACACCTATTCATTCAAATCAGGAGTCGGAAATGAGGGAGTTCGAAGATGGATTTGGAAAGCCATCGATATGTCGAGGGGCGTTTGGTCTTAGCTGATCATCAGTTGCAAAGGATGTGAAGCATGGCCTACCCACTCGTGGTTCGATGTGGATGGCTGATCGAGCACCTTCAGCTGAATTGTGCTCAGTAAGAATGATGAGGTCAGAATCAATTTCGAAGACTTACAGAATTATTTATTTCGGGGATTTATTTGCTGTTACATATGTAGAATTCAGTTAAGCCTATGTGTCATATTACTAGGTGATGTGGTGCTGCAAGAAGTATTCGGCTAAATAAGTTTTTACAAAATGATTAACAGTGAGTGGTGCTCATGTGATTATCAGGGAGAACATAAGTTGCAACCAAAGGGAGTACACTCCCAACTCATGTCTATGATAATGGCTTGAACCTTAGTCAGTGTTGGGGTAAATTCGACATTGATGTTTTCAGTTTGGAGGAGATTTGCTCGACTGCTTATACTGATTATTTGCATGCATGGTTGTGTCTCTAAACCTCCTATTAGACTGACAGGGATTTGAGGTATTTATTGAATGAGCAACTGATAAAGAAACATACTGAAATCATCTGCAATGGATAAAGATACCGAGAAAACACTATTTGATGATAATTATAAGTCAATTTGCTGACTGATTTTGTTAATAGTTTCATTATTATCATCAATCATATTACGTGATTGTCAAGTCATGACAATGCTTTATGACGATATCCTGAAACGATTACGTTTAACCAGTTATAGTGTTGATTGAGGATTAGTCAGTGGAAAAATAGGTATTGTTGCTTTAGGTGATTCAAAATTATCAGAAATTTATAACGTTAAAGAATTCGAGACGCCTAATTTAATTATAAATTTTAATTCAGAAATAGTCGTTTGGTGTTAATTCTAGTAGGCTACGGAGTTTTGATTTTAAGCGTTTGTTTAGCCAACAGCTACCTGAGTGTTTAGTTATTTTACTAGTGCAGTTGATAGTACCTAAATTTTTAATCTTATTATCCAAACTATGTTCACATTTTGGGCTGCTAATTTGATAAACCAACCCATAAACCCAAATACAATTAGCAACAACGACTATGATGGGTTTATTGATAAATGTTAAAGGCGATTCAGATGATTTCTAAGTTTAGAAGACATGAAGATATAGTGTAACGTATGTACGGGCCAGGTTAACATGCAGGTCGTTGACGTATATGACAATTTGTTGGGATATTCAGGAAAAATATCCCAAAAATTATTCTATTAAGTCTAATGCTATTCTTGGATTTGGAGATGGTATTATTCTCTTATTGGTCAGTGCTTGTTTCACTTGTCATTTTCCTACTGGTCAGTATTGTACAATGTTATTTTCCATTTCATGGTACGATGTGGTCTGCTTGATTAGTATATAAACAGAGTGTGTTTGAAATATAATTATTCATATATCCGGGGCTGAGACTTGCGTTCTGGACTTAACTGGCTGGGCTAGACAAGGAAGCGGGGCCAATCAGAACCCTAGGCCGTTCTACGTTTTTGCGCGTCTTTGGTCCAATCACCCCTTAATCCGCAGCATTTTCACGTTATAACACAATTTAAAAGTAATGAACATGTCCAGATAAATAATTTTAAAGTTAACACTGCTTGTGAAACTTCAGGCAGGGAAATGACGCGTTATAAACATTCCATAAGAAGTTACTGCATTTAGCCTAGGGACACTTACAAATATGTGGCTAAAACAACTGGAAAATATATACATGTTAAGTACAAAAAAATCATCCAGTAAAATAGTTGAACTCGCCTTGATTATTTTTGAAAATTAGATTATTCAGTGGACGACATATATAACGCCATTCGTGAGTAGTATTGATCCAAAAGCATCCAGAATAAAACATGCAGTATGGCAATTAATTCCAGGGTGCTTGATGCTGTTGACGTTTTTGCCAATCCCTCGGATCAGAACAGTCGAATGAATCCAGATAATTGTGTGGTCGCCATTGAACGAGCCATCTAAAATGACCTTATGATTGCAGAAGACTTATAGCTGAAACTCAAGGTATGTTTTTGGAGAAATGTAATCCTTGTTGTTTGGCAATGGAACTCGAAAATATGAAATTAGGCAGGCAGTGGTCGGAAGAAAAGATATTACAGGATAGTGCATAGTTTAAGACAGGATGAGGTGAAGGTGTAGTGGCATTGGACAATAGCCACACAATCCACAAAGCTGTGAACACGAGACTACTCAGAAAATAGATATTCATTATTTAACGCGGAGAAATACCTAACAATGGAGAAGGCGCGAACAAGGAATTGAATGGACTGGAGTTGATCGAGTGGCATGGCTCGGCCATGCAGGCGTGGTCTCTATTCATATTAAATATATTGTTCTTTCTCCAGCCTAACATTCTTCCTCATCATGTATTGGTAATTGATACGATACAGTGAGTTGGTGTAGTCGATGGTGTGACTTCCACGTAAGATCTTATAGATTAGGCAGTTATATCATGGCAAATCGACAAGTTTAGGATTAGGTCTATTATTAGAGCAGTACTAATATCATAGTAGACCATAGTTCTACATTGGTAAGCCCGACTAGAAAAACGCAGCCTATTATTATTAATCCTTATTTCCACTTCAACTTTCTCGATCGATTTTATATTTATGTTAACACTGTATTCTAATAGTCCTCTGATTATTGCTCACATGCATTATCCTAATGTTATATTGATTAGTCCTCATGACAAACTAGCTCAATCGATAATAAAAACTGGTCGTCTATATTAACTAATTAGCTTTGATGATTTGTTAACAAGCTGTAATAGCATTTACATGCTTCAGCGACATAGTCTTGTTTAAACATCAAGGTCTAGCAAATATGACCTGTAAATAACGCAAATATACATTGACTAACAATGCAGCAAGGACTAAATAGTTACCTGGATCTAATATTCAGTGTTCCTTATCTTATCACCTCATCCTGTTTTAAACTATACACTATCCTATAATATCTTTTCTTCTGACTACTGCCTGCCTAATTTCAAATTTTCGAGTTCCATTGCCAAACAACAAGGACGACACTTCTCCAAAATAAAAAATACGGTGAGTTCCAGCTATAAGTTTTCTGCAATCATAAGTTCATTTTAGATGGCACACACAATTATCTGGATTCATTCAGTTGTTCTGATCAGAGCGAGTCCCAAAAACGTCAACAGCATCAAGCACCATAGAATTATTTGCCTTACTGCATGTTTTATTCTGGATACTTATGGATCATCACTACTCCTCACGAATGGCTTTATATATGTCGTCCACTGAATAATCTAATTTTCAAAAATAACCCAGGCGAGTTCAACTATTTTACTTAATGATTTTTTTTACTTAACATGTATATGTTTTCCGGTTCCTTTTGCCATATATTTGTAAGTGTCCCTAGGCTGAATGCAGTAACTTCTTATGGAATGTTTATAACGCATCATATTCCTGCCTGAAGTTTCACAAGCAGTCTAAACTTTAAAACTATTTTCTGGTCATGTTCATTATTTTTAAATCGTCATATACGTCAACAACCTGCATGTTAACCTGGCCCATACATACGTTACACTATATCTCCATGTCTTCTAAATTTAGAAATCATCTGAATCGCCTTTAACATTTATCAATAAACCCATCATAGTCGTTGTTGCTAATCGTATTTGGGTTTATGGATTAGTTTATCATATTAGCAGCCTAAAATGCGAACATAGTTTAGATAATAAGATTAAAAATTTAGGTACTATCAACTGCACTAGTGAAATAACTAAATCCCCAAGTAGCTGTTGGCTAAACAAACGTTTAAAATCAAAACTCAGTACCCTACTAGAATGAACACTAAACGAATGCTTCTGAATTGAAATTTATAATTAAATTAGGCGTCTCGGATTCTTTAACGTTATAAATTCCTGATGATTTCGAATCACCTAAAGCAACAATACCTATTTTTCCACTGCCTAATCCTCAATCAACACTATAACTAGTTAAATTTAATAGTTTCAGGATATCGTCATAAAGCATTGTCATAACTTGACAATCACGTAATATGACTGATAAAATTAATAAAACTATTAACGAAATCGGTCAACAAATTGACTTAAAATTACCATTAAATGGTGTTGTTTTCTTGGTATCTTCATCCATCACAGATGATTACAGTATGTTTCTCTATCAGTTGCTCATTCAGTAAATATCTCAAAACCTTGTCAGTCTAATTGATGGTTTAGCGACACAATCATGCATGCAAATAATCAGTATAAGCAGTCGAGCAAATCTCCTGCAAACTGAAAACATTAATGTCGAATTTACCCCAACACTGACTAAGGTTCAAGCCATTATCATAGACGTGAGTTGGGAGTGTACTCCCCTTGGTTACAACTTGTGTTCTTCCTGATAATCACATGAGCATCACTCACTGTTAATCATCTTGTAAAAGCTTATTTAGCCGAATACATCCTGCGGCACCACATCACTTCGTAATATGACACAGGCCTAACTGATTTTAATAACCTATAACCACTATATCTCAATTTAATCTTATTCCGCCTTATGATAAACTGCATACTTGCAACTAACTTGTATGCCCAATCAGCCAGCAAGTATAAATATAAATAAATAGTCTATTGCAGATCAGAACATTGAGTCCAGAGCATGTCTCTTACGAACACACTCATGTTTAGCGATTTGTTCCTAGCTATCTGTCCAAAATTCATATAATTATCACTCACGTATTTAAATTTTGTTTTGATAACCATTCATGTGTATTAGTAGTATTACTAAATTCTATCACGGTCAAGTAAAAATGAGGTTGAGAAAATCTCCCCGTAACTAAATAAACCGTATCAAACTAACTGGAACACTAGTTGGAATTCTTTTCCATGGTAATACTTTTGTTCTTTCAGTTAGCCTACTAATACAGATGCAATTGAAAATCACATATGGACGGGTTACCGGCATAATTGTTAATTGGTTTCATAATTTAAACCAAAACTAATACCAATATTAACATTTCTACAATATCCATTACTTTAATATTTCTAAACACAAAATAATTACTGCCTATAAGTCAAGTTATTAACACGCATCGTTTTATTATTATTATTATTATTGTAATCCCATTTTTTATAGTTCAAATAATCTTCAACCAAATTTTCATTTTAAGCGTGTTAATCATGAAAGCAGATATTTTAAGATTATTACATGTATTTCCCGACCAGATGCTGCCGCCTTCTTTTTGATTTATCTTTCAGCTTACCAATACCCGGAGGATTCTTATTATCCTTGGTAACCTCCGGCGCGCGACGATCCCATCCAATTTGGTATCGAACCAACATCACGTTGATTCTGGTGGGAGAGTAGTGTAGTGGCATTGGACAATAGCCACACAATCCACAAAGCTGTGAACACGAGACTACTCAGAAAATAGATATTCATTATTTAACGCGGAGAAATACCTAACAATGGAGAAGGCGCGAACAAGGAATTGAATGGACTGGAGTTGATCGAGTGGCATGGCTCGGCCATGCAGGCGTGGTCTCTATTCATATTAAATATATTGTTCTTTCTCCAGCCTAACATTCTTCCTCATCATGTATTGGTAATTGATACGATACAGTGAGTTGGTGTAGTCGATGGTGTGACTTCCACGTAAGATCTTATAGATTAGGCAGTTATATCATGGCAAATCGACAAGTTTAGGATTAGGTCTATTATTAGAGCAGTACTAATATCATAGTAGACCATAGTTCTACAAAGGAACACTGAGAATTAGATCCAGATAACTATTTAGTTCTGCGTGTTTGCATCACGTTGGGCTCACCAATGTAGAATTATGGTCTACTATGATATTAGTACTGCTCTAATAATAGACCTAATCATGGAAGTCACACCATCGACTACACCAACTCACTGTATCGTATCAATTACCAATACACGATGTAGAACAAGGTTAGGCTAGAGAAAGAACAATATATTTAATATGAATAGATGATATAAGGTAACATTCGGCAGAGACCACGCCTGCATGGACGAGCCATGCCACTCGATCAACTCCAGTCCATTCAATTCATTGTTCGCGCCTTCCCCATTGTTAGGTATTTCTCCGCGTTAAATATTGAATATCTATTTTCTGAGTAGTCTCATGTTCACAGCTTTGTGGATTGTGTGGCTATTGTCCAATGCCACTACACATACACAGTAAAGATACAAAATTACTTTCAACACTAACAATACTGTTGATAATACTTTGACTGGAATTAACTCAGTTAAGACGGAAACAGTAGTCTTGATGTGTAATAAATGATCAAAACTATAAGTTCAAATCGGTAAGGAAAATACCATTGTCTTTAGTGGGACCCTTTATTTGTCGTCATTTAGATCGGAAGATGTTTATCGACGGGCGATCACGAGCACGCGTCAGCCCGACCCAGACCTAAAGTTTGGAAAGCAAACATACAAGAAATCATGCACTCAGCATTGTCCGTAGATTGGACAATAAACCCAGAGTAATGATTGAGAATAAGTCAATCAATCTGTGATATAGATTGTCTTCCTACGCTTACCACTCAGACTCATGTTTCCAATTTTATGCTGGATTAGCTTTTCTGCTAAGACAACCTATAACACACTAACTCGGACTTTTACACTAGGATTGTTTGGCTGGCATCGGATGGACAAAAAAGGAGAGAAAAAATTAGGCAATAAAAGATATAGTCATCAGTAATGTTATCACTTCACTCTCTCTACACACACTCTCTTCTAATAAATCTCTTTCCTTGTACCAACCTTGACTTCCCTTAATGTGAGCCTACTCCAACTTGTTAAACACCACAACTCATTGTACTTTATTAATACATTCTCTTATATGGAGCCTCTGACTTTATTTCACTCTAACAAGAGATAATATGAATTTAATCTAATTTATTATACCTCTGTCTGTTCTACTACAAAAGGTTAAGCAACGTTTGGGGTTCATATCCGAATGCATTGATGCTCTTCTGTTATTCTTTTTTCTTTCCTCAGGATCTTGCTCTGAGGGCACAGCGATGGAACTTCTGACGTCTGGAACAAACTTGACGTACGCGTTTCCTCAAGGTCATGTTTCACACCAAGCGCTCCACAAGTATACTTTATAACAAGTATAAACCTAAAAAGTTGTCTTGCATAAATAGTTAGCACGACCATGTTGAGATTGAAACTGGTGTACAGCGTGAACGCGATACCACTTTGGAAAATAGTTTGAGACTGTACTCAGTGTTATGACCTTGTGATGTCTGGTTTTTCTATCACGCGATTTATCTACCAATCCGAATACGACTTATACGAATCTTCACACTAGGCCAACCAATGACGTTCAACCGGTGTGGGCAGTTTAGCGTCGTTATTGGTCCTATGCCCTACGAGCCCTTCCACTTGAGTCCAGAACAAGATACCAGCTTCCGAATCAGAGCAGATCGTTTATTTTAGGCATACTTGGTTTATATATCAATCACACAGACCGCAACGTACCATAAAATAGGAAATAATATTTGTACACAAATAAGCCCAAAAAGTGGCTGTGAATGAGGGAGGCAGTAGTTAATAAACTGAACATAACTTAAGAACCGTAAATCGTACAATAATGAATTATAGATCAAAATAAAGCTTATCATAAAAGGAATATAAATATACATAGTGTAATTGTTGAGTAGTTATACAATAAGAATATTAGTCCATGAATAGTCCTCGGAAGTTACCTGTAATTTACTCTCCACTCGGATATAACACTCAGTGTAATAGTAAAGCATAAACCTAATCATCAACACTCCAAGACATCTGCACGAATGTACTGTTATTCAATTTTATTGATTTCATCTATTTAACGACCCTACTTGAGAAGCATACTATGAGCCAACTAATGTAATTTGTAGATCATGTCTGTAAATGTGACGTGTACCTCCTCATGCAGAAATAAATTATTATTATCAATTGAGAAGACATGTGATGTAGTTCGGGATTTATAATCAAATGTTACTGCATCCCACATCTCTTGGACTACACCAGGTGGGCCGAGAGACGCTTCACCATGTTTCAGTTTGGAGGTTCGCATCTTTCTCCGTAAGAGGAGAAAAAATGGGATAGATTTTGGTTGCTGGGGTCTGATGAGACAGAATCCCATTATCGAAAAGCTCGGAATACCTGTGCCTCGACCCTCCGTAAGTCTAGAAAGCCATAGGAGGAAAAAAGTTTTAAGGACTCCATAGAATGTCCTAAACGTTTGTATTCATATATAAAATAAAGGACAAAAAGAAGGGGAAATATTCCTGCACTATGGGGAGACAGTACTGTCGCATCATTAGTGGAGGACGACTTTGGTAAGGCTCAAGTGTTCTCAAGCTACTTTAGCAATGTATATACCATAGAAGCGCCCCTCTCGTCAGCGTACACAGATCACCCCACACATACACTGGATAGCGTGACCATTAAAGAACTTGATGTCCTTGGTCTGCTAAATAAGCTTGACATAAGTAAACCCACGTGGCCCGATGAATTGCATCCTGAGCTACTGAAGGAATTATCTAACATCTTTGAGAACCCTTTAAGTATATGCTTTAACCTGTCCTTAACCCAGGGTCGCTTACCAAAAGACTGGAAGAAAGCCATAGTAAGTCCTGTCTTCAAAACAGGTACGAAACACAAACCTGAGAATTAACGACCCGTTAGTTTAACTAGTGTGGTTGTTAAAATCTTAGAAAAGATTGTTCGGAAGGAGCTGTTTAAGTATCTCGATGAAAACCAGATCCTTTCGGAGAAGCATCATGGTCTTAGAATAGGTTATACCTGTCTCACTAACTTATTAGTGGCTCGTGAAAGCTGGTGCGCTCTTAAGGACCAAAAGTTACCAAAAGACATAGCCTACATTGACTTCAGAAAAGCTTTTGACATAGCTCCGCACAACCGGCTGTTATATAAGTTAAGAAATGTCGGGATTGGAGGCAATTTATTGATGTGGATAAAAGATTTCTTAGTTGGGCGTCAACAAAGAGTAAGGGTGAACTCAAAGTTATCTAACTGGGGAACTGTGCTTAGTGGAGTGCCCCAGGGTACAGTTTTGGGGCCAGTGCTGTTCCTCTTGTATGTAAATGACCTTCCTTGTCTCCTATCATCATCGGTCTTGCTATATGCTGACGATGTCAAGATATGGAGAACGATACGATGTGAGGGTGATAGCTTAGAACTCCAAAATGACCTGAAGAAATTATCTGAATGGTCTCAAACCTGGCAGTTGCCGATAAATACTTCCAAGTGTGTTGTGATGCATATCGGTCATCAAGGTACAGATACGTACACGATGAATAACACTGAGCTACTTGTCGTCCAGACACATAAAGACTAAGGAGTCATCGTCAGCTAAGACTTAAAGACTATTGCACACTGCCGTGCAATAGCCGCCAAAGGTTTTAGAACTTTATAGTCAATAAGTAGGGTTTTTAGTCATGTCGACGGTAAGTCGTTTTTGACTTTGTATGCAGTGTTCGTACGTCCCAAACTTCAGTACTGCATACAAGCGGCTAGCCCCTGCTTAAAAAAAGACAGTGAGCTTCTGGAAAAGGTTCAGAGAACGGGAACTAGGCTGATTCCCGGAATAGCAAAGCTCCCATATGATGCTCAACTGGCCAAGCTAAATCTATTCATGTTGTCATATCGTAGAACCAGAGGCGACTTGATTACAGTCTACAAAATGCTTAGTGATAAATTTGCACCTGATATGCCCTCATCTTTCTTGTCTTCCGAAACAGAGAATTTACGAGGACACTCCAAAAAAGTTTACAAGCCCAGAGCAAATTACTTGTCAGCTGAATATCGACTTTCCCATCGAATCATCAACGAGTGGAAGTCACTACCTCAGCACGTGGTTGAGGCTCCATCCGTCGACTCTTTCAAAAGAAAGTTGGATCAACCGAGGGATCACCATTGCCAGGACTAATACATGCCATCAAGCCTCCTTTCCTTTCCAAAATGAGACTTTACATAAGAATTAGATTTATTAGTCTGTCTGGACAAATATCATAATTAGGCTTCACTCGGATGCTTACTACAAGCATTAATGCAGGTTGACATATCCACTAACCTTTTGATTACATAACATTATTTCGGTTGCGGTTTTCGTGGTCAGGGAAATCTATCAAGTGTCGGTTGTAAGTACGATTCGGTGAACTGTTTAATTCTAACGGGAATAACCTACATCCAGGAAATGAAACTCTGTATTGCTATTGGATCTCAACCACACAATCCTCGAAGCCGAACATGTGACAACTGAGAAGATTTACGCCCAATATTTAGTACCACAAAGAAGGTCGAAAATGGTGAATGCAACAACAATCACTGGACTTGGTTTGACTCGGCTGTGAAGGCTCGATGACTATGTGATTGGTTCCTTTTCATACCAAATGTACTATTTTATCCCTATCGTAAACGCATTTTTCAGAAGAGTTAAACATTATATTCCAGACGAAAAAGAGTCAGTGTAGATAGGATGTGAATTCCATGTAGGATTTTGTAGATTAGGTAGTCACGTCATAACAAATCTACGTTTGTGGAATGGGTCTATTATTCTAGTACTGTAGATAAGTGTACTGATATCAACATACGCCATAATCCAATAACGCCACATGAATTCAGACTAGTCTACTCCTAAGGTTGACATTGATACGTCTACAACAACAAAAATACGACGGACAGGCTTGCGTAAATTAGGGTTAAGGTTAGAGCACCTCTTATCGTAAATGGCTATCGGCTTCCAGATGTCCACCTATAAACCGAAAACCGGATCTTTTAGATGATAGTTAGATATGTAGAACTATGATCTACTATGATATTAGTACTGCTCTAATAATAGACCTAATCCTAAATTTGTAGATTCGTCATGATATAACTGCCTAATCTATAAGATCTTACGTGGAAGTCACACCATCGACTACGCCAACTCACTGTATCGTATCATTTACCAATACCTGATAAACAACAAGGTTAGGATAGAGAAAGAACAATATATTTAATATGAATGAGATATAGGATAATATCCAGCAGGGACCACGCCTGCATGGCCGAGCCATGCCACTCGATCAACTCCTCTCCATTCAATTCATTGTTCGCGCCTTCTCCATTTTTAGGTATTTATCCGCGTTAAATATTGAATATCTATTTTCTGAGTAGTCTCGTGTTCACAGCTTTGTGGATTGTGTGGCTATTGTCCAATGCCACTACACTACTCTCCCACCAGAATCAACGTGATGTTGGTTCGATACCAAATTGGATGGGATCGTCGTGCGCCGAAGGTTACCAAGACTAGGAAGAATCCCCCGGGTAATGATAAGCTGAAAGATAATTCAAAAAGAAGGCGGCAGCATCTGGTCGGGAAATACATGTAATAATTTTTTTTTAAAAAAAAATCTGCCTTCATGCTTAACACACTTAAAATGACAATTTGAGTGAAGATTATTTGAGCTATAAAAAATATGGGATTACAGTAATAATAATAATAAAACAATGCGTGTTAATAACTTAACTTATAGGCAGTAATTATTTTGTGTTTAGAAATATTAAAATAATGAATATTGTAGAAATGTTAATATTGGTATTAGTTTTGGTTTAAATTATGAAATCAAATAACGATTATGCCGGTAAGTTGTCCATATGAGTTGAATTCCAATTGCATCTGTATTAGTAGGCTAACTGAAGGAACAAAAGTATACCGTGGAGAAGAATTCCAACTAGTGTTCCAGTTAGTTTGATACGGCTTATTTAGTTACGGGGAGATTTTCTCAACCTTATTTTTACTTGACCGTGATAGAATTTAGTAATACTACTAATACACATGAATGGTTATTAAAAGAAAATTTCAATATATGAGTGATAATTATATGAATTTTGGACAGATAGCTAAGAACAAATCGTTAAACATGAGTGTATTCGTAAGAGACATGCTCTAGACTCAATGTTCTGAGTTGCCATAGATTATTTATACATATTTATACCTGACGGCTGATGATGCATACAAGTTAGTTGCAAGTATGCAGTTTATCATAAGGCGGAATACGATTTAATTGAGATATAGTGGTTATAAGTTATTGAAATCAGTTAAGCCTATGTGTCATATTACGAAGTGATGTGGTGCTGCAAGATGTATTTAGCTAAATAAGTTTTTACAAGATGATTAATAGTGATTGATGCTCATGTGATTATCAGGGAGAACATAAGTTGTAACCAAGGGGAGTACACTCCCAACTCATGTCTATGATAATGGCTTGAACCTTAGTCAGTGTTGGGGTAAATTCGACATTGATGTTTTCAGTTTGCAGGAGATTTGCTCGACTGCTTATACTGATTATTTGCATGCATGATTGTGTCGCTAAACCATCAATTAGACTGACAAGGTTTTGAGATATTTACTGAATGAGCAACTGATAGAGAAACATACTGTAATCATCTGTGATGGATGAAGATACCAAGAAAACAACACCATTTAATGGTAGTTATAAGTCAATTAGTTGACCGATTTCGTTAATAGTTTCATTAATTTTATCAATCATATTACGTGATTGTCAAGTTATGACAATGCTTTATGACGATATCCTGAAACTATTATGTTTAACTAGTTATAGTGTTGATTGAGGATTAGTCAGTGGAAAAATAGGTATTGTTGCTTTAGGTGATTCGAAATTATCAGAAATTTACAACGTTAAGGAATCCGAGACGCCTAATTTAATTATATTTTTCAATTCAGAAATATTCGTTTACAGTTTTTTCTAGTAGGCTACGGAGTTTTGATTTCAAACGTTTGTTTAGCCAACAGCTACCTGGGGATTTAGTTATTTTACTAGTGCAGTTGATAGTACTTAAATTTTTTATCTTATTATCTAAACTATGTTCGCATTTTAGGCTGCTAATATGATAAACCAATCCATAAACCCAAATACGACTAGAAAGAACAGCTATGATGGGTTTATTTATAATTGTTAAAGGCGATTCAGATGATTTCTAAATTTAAAAGACATGAAGATATAGTGCAACGCATGTACGGGCCAGGTTAACAAGCAGGTTGTTGACGTATATGACAATTTAAAAATAATGAACACGACCAGACTGCTTATGAAACTTTAGGCAGGAATATGATGCGTTATAAACATTCTATAAGAAGTTGCGGCATTTAGCCTAGGGACACTTACAAATATGTGGCAAAAGGAACCGGAAAACATATACATGTTAGTAAAAAAAATCATCCAGTAAAATAGTTGAACTCGCCTGGATTATTTTTGAAAATTAGATTATTCAGTGGACGACATATATAACGCCATTCGTGAGTAGTAATGATCCAAAAGCATCCAGAATAAAACATACAGTATGGCAATCACTTCCAGGGTGCTTGATGCTGTTGAGGTCTTTGGGACTCGCTCTGATCAGAACAACTGAATGAATCCAGATAATTGTGTGTGCCATCTAAAATGAACTTATGATTGCAGAAAACTTATAGCTGGAACTCACCGTATGTTTTTGGAGTAATCATCCTCGTTGTTTGGCAATGGAACTCGAGAATATGAAATTAGGCAGGCAGTGGTCGGAAGAAAAGATATTACAGGATAGTGCATCGTTTAAAACAGGATGAGGTGTTAAGTGAAGGAACACTGAGAATTAGATCCAGATAACTATTTAGTCCTTGATCGCATTGTTAGTCAATGTATATTTACGCTATTTACAGGTCATATTTGCTAGAGCTTGATGTTTAAACAAGACTATGTCGCTGAAGCATGTAAATGCTATTACAGCTTGTTAACAAATCATCAAAGCTAATTAGTTAATATAGACGACCAGTTTTTATTATCGATTGAGCTAGTTTGTCATGAGGACTAATCAATATAACATTACGATAATGCATGTGAGCATTAATCAGAGGACTATTGGAATACAGGGTTAACATAAATATAAAATCGATCGAGAAAGTTGAAGTGGTAATAAGGATTAATAATATTAGGTAGCGTTTTTCTAGTCGGGCTTACCAATGTAGAACTATGATCTACTATGATATTAGTACTGCTCTAATAATAGACCTAATCCTAAATTTGTAGATTCGTCATGATATAACTGCCTAATCTATAAGATCTTACGTGGAAGTCACACCATCGACTACGCCAACTCACTGTATCGTATCATTTACCAATACCTGATAAACAACAAGGTTAGGATAGAGAAAGAACAATATATTTAATATGAATGAGATATAGGATAATATCCAGCAGGGACCACGCCTGCATGGCCGAGCCATGCCACTCGATCAACTCCTCTCCATTCAATTCATTGTTCGCGCCTTCTCCATTTTTAGGTATTTATCCGCGTTAAATATTGAATATCTATTTTCTGAGTAGTCTCGTGTTCACAGCTTTGTGGATTGTGTGGCTATTGTCCAATGCCACTACAGATACTCAGGAAGGACTAACTTATATGTCAGTGTCAATGAGATAACGGAATCTCGCCATCATATTGGCGAAACATGAAATAAAGATATATCCAACGTCTACGATTGCTATTAATTTGTGCCGGCAGTAGAATTTTCTGGAAGGTTCAAGGCTTAAGAAACTACGTGGTCTTCGGCAATTTTCGGAAGGTTTACCACAAGTGTTGTGGTACCACCACCAACTAGGGCTTCCTGTTTCTCGCGGTATACAAATGGATCATTATTGTGATGAGGTTCTTTAATGAGTTTTGGATCTCCTGTGATCATGGTGAAGGAAAAGAAAACGAGCAATGGTGTTAGAGGGATCTGTAATTTCGCTTTCAATTAACTGGGGCTTTTCTTTGGCAGAACAAACATCGATGTTGGGGATTGTGCAAATCTCTTAAACCCTATCGACATATGTAGCTAGTTCATCTACAGCATTATTTTGGAATGAGGCGAGAACCGCTTACACTAGTTGTGGAAGCTTAGATAAAAGGAGCTATCTCGAAACGTCTCGGTCTAATTTTGTTGATCAGTAACCGCTCCCATCAGCAGCAACATTTATGTTCCCGAGACGTGTCATAATTTCATATTGTAGAAGAGTTGATCGAATCTTTATCAATCGGCTAGACCTACACTTTTAAATATGACCTTTTTCAAAATGTCGTGAAGTTCGGAAACATCACTACCAAATATGCCTGGTGTAACGTGCTTGTTGGACTTGCTCTGTAATCCTTTCAATACTGTGAGGAATTGTCCTCATGATAGTCAACTTCAGCATCACAGCACCAGACTTTCATATTTGCAGGCTAGAGTGGCGTAAGTTCAAAAGTGAGGACGAGGGAGTCTTATTCTTAAACGATTGGGCCGCGAGTTCCGATATAATAAACATAAAGTATTTATATGTACGAAAAATTCGAAAACACAAGGTCATGCCAAAGTATGCAAAAGTATATATATATATATAGTTTATCTTTTGGTGTACAACCAAATATGTCGAACGTATCCAGGGTCCGATAACCTTGTTATCTCTAGCATCTTTACAGTCAAGGATTCTAAAGCCAACCACACCAGAATTCAGGAGTGAAAGGGTCAGGAGATATATTTAGATAATCGATGAGCTAGGAATTATATGAGCTTGGCTGACTAGTTGTTGTGAGCTTTTAGGGAAACAGCGTACTCAATCTCCTATGATTTCTTTCATCTCGGGAAATCATTGATACGTTCCACCATTAAGCTACATTTAGATTTACTCAAGACAAATAAGAAAGAGCTCGGATAAAAAATGCTGTGAACTTTTTAACAGCTCCGTTCAAGAAGTTATAGAATTTCTTCCTAGAAGTCATAACGGTGGGATCCTTTACCCTGCCTTATAAATAGAACTAAGTGTTTACTTTAAGTCATTTAGTGCTGATCGGGATTGGTCTAGGTTTCATTTCTTGATCACTTCCATTAGAAACCAAATCGTTTTCCTGGAGAAATATGGGAGAGACCATACCTCCATATAGCTAGAAACGCTATTCTAATAAGCAGACACAGATTCAAAAAAACGAATAGCTCGACAGCTCTGCTTAACTGCGTTCAAAGTACAATTACGTTTAAGGACTTCTAAAGAAACAAGTATAACATTTTATGACTTTACAAAGCAAATTCACAGTAAAAGTTAGTATTAATTCATAAAAGGAAGACTTAGTTATCATCCTTAAAATTTCTTGTTTTAATTTGTCGAGTCCAGGTCTCATTGTTGGGGTCAGTTGTCTTGTTGCCGAGTTTCACGTTAGCGTTTGGGGATGGTAGGTTATTTCACTTGTTTTCACTCGGTTTGTTTACGTGTGAGTCTGGATGAGGGCTTTCAACTCTTTTCAATCGTCATTTTAGATGCCAGTTACCTTATTCAATGCGGTCCTCAGACCCACACTTATCAATGTCATGAAGACTTCAACTGTCAAATTCTCTCCGACAGCTGTTTCATGCATTATCCCCAAAAGCCACTTCCATATATCTTCTGTCCGAAAAGATATTGATCAAGCAGCCAAATACATTGGTGCTGGCGCGGCTACTGTTGGATGTGCTGGATCAGGCGCTGGTATTGGATCTGTATTTGGAAGTTTGACTTTGGCATACGCCAGAAATCCTGGTCTAAAACAGCAACTATTTACCTACGCTATCCTTGGTTTCGCTCTGAGTGAAGCAATGGGTCTGTTTTGCCTGGTAATGGCTTTCCTCATTTTGTATGCTTTCTGAGGATGCATATACCCTCATGTACCTAGGCCTATTTTCCATCTCAACCAGACTTCTGGTCCAAATATGGATGTAAGTCCATTGTGCAGATAATAGACACTTAATACTAGCAAAATAAATTGTTATAGACTTGTTCCTCTTTTTTATGTACGTTATTATATATGGAATGGTCGCGAAGCTACTGGACTGTACTAGTACCTTGTCACGTTGATTTATATTAGTTATAGGGAGCTTTAGTAATCTAGAAATCTTTTAGATGGAATTGCTGTGTGTCCATTAGTTTTCGTTTGTTGACATATGCTTTTTTAGGTTGAGGGTCTTTAATCGTAAGTGGTCAAAGCCTTCGTCTTACGATTAGCTGTATAACAAGTTGCTTGTGTGTTTTCTTCATGTGGTTGATGTGTGGAGACTCAAAGTCTTCCCATGTTTGATTCCAGATAGTCAAGGTGAATGACGTGTTTTTTGTCCAGGGTACATCGCAAAAGGACAAAGCCACTACAGGTAGCTTCATTCCAACCATGTGAGTTTCCCTATTTTAAGGGACTAGACTTTCAGGTGAGACTATAACTTATGAATGACCTTTGAGCGATGCCAAACTGATTGAGTGTCTACCTACTGAATAAAGCTAAATGAGAGTTATTAAGCAGCTTGAAGAATTATGATCCACAGTTTGTGGTTAGAGTTGGGTATTGGATATAGGGTTTCATCACGAACTGACATTAGCTATAATGCCAGGACGCTATTTGACCAAAATGGTGAGCGAATTTCGCCTCGTCCATAAATTATAGTCTCGCCGAGTTTCAACACAGATTTGTCTCAAGGTGTTTACGTTCTGGTGACCTGTTGAAATAATCCTAGATCAGCTGTGTCTTCGTCTCATCGAATGTTCACATGTATCAGGTCCCCAAGCATGTCTTATTTTTGAGCAATCGATAGGACTTCGGCGATTGTTTGAAGCTCATAATATTAAGGCTTTATAGTCTTCAGTAATAAGGATGGTAGGCTGGTGAACATGTGTTAACCCTGAAAGACTGCCTTCCAGTGAAGGTCCAACTTCCCCTTGAAAATATTCATTGATGGGGCTGATACCACTTGTTCGAGTAAGGCGTTCCAAACTCACAGCTGGATGGGAAAAACGGGACCCCACTTTAAGCTTATCAGAACACGGTTTGTGAACATTTTTGCTGTTATCTCGGAGATTAGTGCTGGAGGGAGCAAAAGGATAAGACATGTTAACACCCAAATCATAATTGAAGATGCGAGATGCCAGTATAGGGTCACCTCGCGTCCCACGATACAAGGGGAAAGATTTAGGCGTTTTAAACGCTCATCGTAAGGGAGTTTAGAAAGACCCTTCACTAATTTTGTTTCCACATTATGAGCACGCTCGAGTTAGTATCCTTTATCAGACATGGGCTAGTTGCTGAGACATAAAATCCGAAACGTTTCCTTGTCAAAGCATTTTAATGCTCGGCGAAGTGACCATAACCCTGAAGTAGTACACTACAAGCTCTATGGATTTATATTATTAAGGTTTATGGTGTACACAGTGCGACTAGAAGTTAATCTGAACAAATTAAAAGTCAAATAATTATCTTTACAGTGATAGCGAAGTGAATATCGTGTGTATTTATCAGGTTTTTTCCAAAGTTAGTTGAAAGAAACAGCTTTTAGACCAAATTAGAAGCATCGACTATGTAGTTAGAGCGTTTGACTTTCAATCATTAGAACGCGAGTTCTAATTCTGCTTCACCTAATTGGCTTTAGTGTCCTGTTGCGTCACTAACCTTCAATTATAAATTGTTTGAGTACGTTAACTTATATTTGGTAAGTGATTTACAGATTGTATAAAGTTGGAGGATTTATTTTGATGGGGTTTTGTTCTCTGAGCTGGATGGTTTGGTCGTGGAGCTTTCATCGTTCTTCTGAACGACATCATCAGCACAAACTTCAGATAGAAGTGAAGTGTTCGAATTTCTCCATATGTGTTTCACAGCTTGTTCTGTGCACCTCAATGTTGATTGGTTCTTATTGACCTTAAATTTATCATTGTTTACTTCTTTGTTTTGGTTGTCTCCCATTGGTTTGAATTTTGTTCCTATATTTGTGCATGATTTTCCTGATTGGTTGATAAATTGGATTGATTTCAATATGTTTGTTGATTGCTGATTGACTCGAGTGCCAGGCTTCTAAAAATTCTCTGGTGTTTTTGGAGTTTCCTCTGTCTAAGATTTCTACATTTTTCCAATCGAATGAGTGTACGCAGTTGTCCCCGTGTATTGATATAAGTGAGGAGATATGGCTCCATGACCAAACCATCCAGCTCGGAGAACAAAACTTCATCAAAATCATCCACCTGAGCTACAAATCACCATCTCAAAATCATATGAAGAATTTATATTGTTTCAAGAATGATGTGCTTCGAAAGTAAATTTGAACGGGCAAATACTCTGTTTTGATGCATATTAGCTCTAGCAATGAATTCTAGAGTATACTAGAAGAATCTAACAGATTTAACATTACAATGTAAAAGCTGCTTGATCATCACCAAATAATTTATGGATCAGTTAATTTGTCTATCCGATCCCAGTAAATTGACATAAAAAGTATGGCTGCAAAAGTAAAAAATCGTTAGATATATAAGACAGCAATTATAGGGTTTATGTTTCCCATGTCCATTCACTAATGTGTTTAAGCCTTGGAGTCATGCAATATTGTGAATTGTTTGAAGATGAGATTTTGAACTTTCATATCCAACTCAGTAGCTCAAATGGTATTGTACTCACCACCAAACCTGTGCTACATTCAATCTTACATGGGATTGTGATTATTCACCTGCTAAAGAAATACATACTATGATGGGACATTCATCGATTGTCCTCTTGCTTCCAATCGTCTTTCAACTGATGATAATGTCAAAAACTGTGGATGGTTTACATAATCACATGCAAAATCCCAAGGTTGTCATGTATTACACGCTTGAATTCAGAATATTTGTAGCAAAATGGAGTTGGTGTAGTGTTCGTGTGTATGCATTGACGGTAAGTAAATGGATATTAAGGGAATGAAAAGCCACAATCATTATCTTTAGAGGGAACCACAACCAAACTTTTTTGATGAGATTACACTGCTTTAGTCGGGAATTCACAGTGGTTAAATTCAGTTCACCAAACCACCAAGTATTTGTGAATTAACAGCGAATGGAGAAGTTAACGATCATCATACCAGTTTTACGATCCATTGTGTTCCCCTTAAACTCTGTCCATATACAAATAATCACGGTAGAAAATGTCACTAGGTTCGTATGACTTTTATAGTCCATTGATATTAAAAACTTACTATCAGACCTAATTCATATCCGTTGTGTGATCGATGAAAAAGCCAGATATATGCTAAGTGGATATGGAAAATTAGATCTAAATGTTACGTTATAATCGTAAAATAATCAACTTCAAGTATCCACCATTTTAAAGAAGCTAGCGGCTTTCGTCTTGTAAGAAGACGAACCTAGTGTATTCTAGAAGTTTAATGGGAGTTTGTGTATGTATTTACAACCAATAATACTGATCGAGTGCGAGCGTTTCATTCTTTCAGTTTATATCGGCTGGAAAAAATATTGAATTTCATGCCAAAATTTGGTTTCTATTCACTAGGCAAGGTAATTTTCCCTGAATGGAAGTATAAACCGTTTATTGACCTGTTTTTACGTTCTCTTCTGTGAAAAAAGAAATCGGAAAAATGTCTAATGTATATTTTATGGACAGGGGAAGAATTTTTCTCCTATTCATTGATCCTTGTTTCCACCAATCAATAATTACAGGTTTACTAATCAACTACACAGAAAACAAAAAAATACAGCTTCAAGGTTATTGTTAAGTATTCCATTATACATAGAGAAGATTATCTCGATTTTCTACTTCTCCTGAGTAAATGTAAATTATAATATCTGTTTTCCAAATATCAAGTGATGAAAATATGGTTTAAAACTGCATACACGAGAATTCGTAGTATCTTTGGAAAATTTTCTGTATAAGGGTCTTCTGTTTATAACGTTAAGAGATCAGACTTTGGGGGGTCCAAAATATCCAATTAACCATCAAAGGGACTTTCGTGATATCATCATGCTACTGGAATGTGTTATTACGATTTGACACTCAAAAGTGTGAAAAAAAAAGATTTTGTAAATCAGGAATAATGAGCCTTGTGAATTGATGTGAACTCAGTTCATTTTTAATGTTTTAGGTCTATATACACACTGAATTGTGTCAATAAAGTGTTTTGCAGACGCAATATGTTGTGTAAAATAAAGTTATTCGAAGTTCATTTGGTTCAATTAACTATAAGATGTTCACTAAACCAAGTAAACTAGTTGATATATATTGATCTGAACCAAATCACGAATTTGTACTTAACACGTCCTTAGACCAGGTGTCAGCTGGAGAAAACAATCCAAATTTCGGTCGAATGAAAGGTCCACTTCTGAGATTTTGACAACTGGTTTCTTAATATCTTTGCATTTTTATCCCTTTTGAAATCAATAAACATAAATGAAATCGTAGGTGCTGTAGGGATCCTTTTAATTCAGGGTTTCGATTCCATATTTTCTTCATAGAACTTGGAAGGAAATCCACTCTTCACAAGTACTTGTCAGAATTTGTTCAATTCGCTGCAGATTCTTCCAGCTTTTAAAGACAGGAAACGTATCAAATTTCCCGAATTCAAAAGCAACGAACAGATTGTCAATCACTTGTATTCTTAAATTTGTTTCTAATAAGAAAGTTGTACATACTCAGATCTTAAAAAAAGCACTTCATTTAATTCCATGTAGTTTATCTATTCCCTCTCGCTATATACATATGGAGTTTTCGGTTGTTTCACTTCTTTCTTTTATTTTTAAAAAAAGAAACTTGTTGAAATATGTTGTACTGAGAATACTATAATGTACCTAAAGTATAATACTGAGCAAAGCCAATGATAATAATAATCTGTGTGTTACTCATTCCAGGTTGGCTTTCTGTATGTCAATCTTTGTAGAGATCCTCCAGATATTTAGAAAAATAACACCGACAAAATGAGATTCTACGCTCAATTCTAAATAAGGTCTAAATGTAGTCGACTTGCAGCACATACTAGAAGCTGGCATTATGTTATTAAGGTCAGTATTTTCATCATAGACAAAGAAGGTATCATCCACTCATCCCTTACAGAAATGGAAACCTTCAGTTGTTGATCACAGATTAGTATTCTGTAGATTGGCTTCGAAACAGTTTACTAAGAGCGGACCCAGTGGAGATGCCATAACAAGATCAATTTTGTTGTAGAATTCATCGATAAATTTGAATTGTACATTAAAAAGGCAAAGTGTTAGTTCTTTAAAATGGCATTTTTGGGATACAGATAATGATGCTGTTGTTCCTAATGTATTCACATAAGAAATAAATTGTCTCTGTGAGGGAGGCACTCATGAAGAGAGACGCAACAGCCAATAATATCATTTCTTTCCCGGATACATTAATTTAATCTATTAAATCAACAAAAGGAACCGAAAAAGGTTTTATGCCTACTGTTCTAATTTGTGCTTGGTCGAATAATTTCCACCAACCGCTTGATGGTTGCATGGTAGTGACAAGTTATTCATGTCTATTATGGAACTAAAAGGTATGTGTTTCCTGTGTACTTTAGAGAAATCATACAGTTGTGGAACGACTGATCGAGACAGTTTATATTGTTCGTAGAGGCCCCCACCAATGACATTCTGTAGAGTATAGGCCATTCACCAGGATTCTCCAACCTACTCTATCCTGGGCTTTCCTTTCTAGTTGTTCCCGAGCGCCAGTTATCCTTTTGATGTCTGTCCTCAATTCCCTATGCTATGTATTTCTTAGTCTGTCACTTTTCTTTTTACTTTGAGAATTTCAAGTTAATATTTGCATAGTGATGCAGCTTGATGATTTCCGCAATATGTGTTTTATCCAAAAATGCTGATACCTTAATCTGAGCGATTTATTACTAAACCTTTATTTTTCAATAGACCCAATAGTTAGGATTAAGACACAGCATCAAAAAGAAATTTTTCACTGAATTATTTTAATGTTGTATTCAAATGAGACAATCAGTTTCTTTGATTATCATTACGAGTGTCTATGACTAATCTGGTAAAATGATCCGGATCTCGATAATTTTAATAATTTCTATTCAATCCAATACAAACAAACATTGGTCAGAGAAACATTGATTAAGCGGAAAGGATATGTAGCATGTATAAACTAGAAGAAGGATTACTAAACATTAGAAAATACTGAGTAAACAACCTCTATTCTCAAAGTTTGTAGGTGAATAGAAGAAAACAGAGCAAATAGTCTAAGGAAACTACGATTATTAGAAAATTGCAAACATTGCTATGCACATTCTTTTTAATCGAATATAAAAAATGGGGTATATAAACCACCAAAATGTAACCAAGAAAAACCCAGTTAACTTTGCTTATGTATACAAGAAATTTCACGGAAAATTGTTCTGTAGTAAGAATAATCAAACGCGTGATTCGGATATATGATACGCTGACATATGTAACTACGTTTTTTTTTGTAAATTAATAATGTAGGTGTAAGTGTAAAATAAAAGATTAGATAAAATGTCTGAGGTTTATTGATTTATTTCAACACATAGATATTGGTACAAGGAGGCACCAAATACATATGCGCCACACAAATCTCACTCGATACATATGAAGGCTGTGATACTGCACGGGTGCCCAAACCGAAGCAGGTGGTTTCCCTAGGGGGCCACACCCCGAGCCTTCGACCTGAAGGTCTGATCCACAAGGCAGTGGAGCATCGTAAGGAGATGCAGTCCCATGGAAGCCGGTGACCAACAATTGGTTCATACGCCATTTGTTCCCGCTGGATACTGGAGCCCATGTGCACCATTGGTTTGGAATCCGGTTAAGGCGCCGGACATTCGCTTTTCGTCCTCTCATTTTCGTAAACAACACCCCCACCACGAGAAGGCACTGAGTAGGACTTCCCTGACAGAGGCTATAAACGCGTGGCCATGTGAAAGCATTTGGATATGGAGAGCGGACTCTCCCCACTCTCAGCCATACTAGGGCATTTAGGGGCATCTGGGGTTTGTAAACTAGGATTTTGTCAAAATTATAAGAGCACCATGAAATCAATAATCAAATGCCTTTATACTGATAATTCACTGTTTGTCAAACTGTAAAGTCAGAGTTCGACAATGAAGATATATATGTACTGGGATAAAAAATATAAAAATAATTACTTGTGTTTGGATATAAGATGTATTTTATCTTAACCTCACTATAAATAAATCCTTATCTATTTTATTCGATAAAAATCTATTCAAAATTAACATGTAACCTATTGGCTCACTCAGATTTTTTTACTATACATAGTTACAGTTAAAGCGAACCGTGCGTTCTGGTTTTCACTAATAGTCACAATCCAGCATCGAAATCATCCGCTCAGGTTGCACATATATCAACAGGGAGTGATCATTTACCCTTCTTAATTTCAACAATGAGAAGTCAGGAATTCTTGCAAATGAATTTATACACTTTGAACAAATCAAGAGTTATCTCGACTCAAAGGCTCAGTGGTTAGCGCATTCTGTTTTGAAACATTAGTTATTGGATTTGCATCTTAGTGTAAGCATCGAAATTGGGATACAGATACATCCAACTGATGAGTCCTCATTAGAAGAGAAGAGCGTTCTAGATTTCATTGTTAATCATAATCTAACTTATTAAGAACTAATGACATAGTTTAAATTAATAATTGAGTATGTTTACTCGACTATCCTTTTACTTGTGAATAAATTCATGTAAGGCTTTGTATCATTTCTATTCTATACAGCTACCTCTTATTCGGTGTTCTGTAATTAGTCTTGGAAATGTTTAAGCGTTCATTCAAGGGATTAGTAGTAAGCATCGGAATTGTGATTTACTGAAGAGGCCAGAATCCTTAGGTGTTGTACAAATCATTACTTTGAAAAGATAACATATTAGAAAATCAATGCAAATAACTCTAAATAAATGTGTTCTCATTTGATAAAATAATAAACGGATTTTTGCATTACCTATCTACTAAGCTCGGTAAATGATTCATTCAGAAAATTATTTCCCTATGTCAGGTCGAGCTGACATGAGTTTAACTGTCAATAATATTTGGTAAATACGATATCACTTTCAAAATTTAGTGCATATTAATCATTCTTCACTATGAGTACCCTTCAACTTGTAGGTTTTATTATAAGTATAACACCTCACAGGTCTCCAATTCGGAATCTAATGTCAGTCAAATAACAAGTATAAATAACCAATCTGTACATTTATTAAGACCACGAATCCATTGAAGGTAGACAATCATTTAAAAAATTGAGACACTGGACAGCCGTTTCGTTCTATTATGAAACTTCTCAGCAGTGATCATTTACGACCACGCAGACAGAAATCAGACCCAGGACCTCTGGCTCATGATTATAATGAAACTCAAAAATCTCCATAACTCGATGCTGACAAAATTGTAATTACCAGTGATTAAAGCTGAAGTAGATTTCTTGATGTTTAAGAATCATACTGTAACCCGTAGAGATGACTAAGTGGAGAAAGAGTTATTTTATGTATCCACTGAAGATACTGAATAATACATAAGCTATGTTAAAAAACTGACAGAAACGGGAGACTTGAGTCATTATATTCAGAATCAGTGTCTAACTCAATTCGTATACTCCACGAATACTAAAAGTCAAATAGATTTCTGATGAAGTTATCTATACAAAATACTGAGAAAATCCAAAAATTTATAAAGCAATTTCCCAATATTCTTTGAATATCATTGTCCATATGGAATGCTTTATTTCTGTGTGGAAATTTAGTAGCACACATTTCGAATAATTTAGATAACAAATTTAAATAAATAATTTATAAATAGTTAAATTCGTGAGTCAATTGAAGCTAGACCACAATGGAAAACCTGGAAGCACTAGACGGCCGTTTCGTCCTAGTATGGGACTCCTCAATAGTGCGCATCCACGGTCCCGCACCCCGCGAGATTCGAACCCCGGACCTATAAGTCTTGAGCCAGGCGCTTAACCAATTAGAACTCTCAGCCGGCATCCAATTGTGGTAATGTCTAACCTCAACTAATCCACGAAATTGCGTGACCATCTTCCATTGTACTGAGGTAGACATCTGTTTTTATCCGAGTCCCATACTAGGACGAAACAGCCGTCCAGTGCTTCCAGGTTTTCCATAGTGGTCTAGCTTCAATTGACTCATGATTCCAATCAAAATCCTAACAATCTCTACAACACCTAAACTGATAATTATCTTTGTATAATATATTTCTGACAGAAATTGTCCTTAATACCTATCTACCTATACATATTGCATATATATATGGTAGATAATAACCAATCAGAATGAAATAACCTTCATGGCAAAACAATATTGATTATTAGATTAGTTAAACTTTGAAACTAAATATTCAATAGTTCAATTGGATGTTTTTTTTCTCTCATTAACTTGACTAGAAACTTTATGTTAACAGTCAAACTAATTACGGTGTAATAATGAATGAGGCTTACGAGTCTATGATTTAAAAAAAAATGTAGAAAATCTAATTAACTTTGTAAATACTTTTCTAAATGTTTGTTAACAGACAATATGGATTTGCACATTTTAATTGATCAGAAGTCGTTAGTAATAATATGGTGTTTCTAAGACGGATAAGAGGTGAGATAGTAATTTATAACACGATTAAGTTTTTAATGGAGTTTTTTTTATCTTCTCTGAGCTGAATGGTTTGGTTGTGGAGCTTTCAACATTCTTCTGAACGACATCATCAGCAAAAAACTTTAGGTAGAAGTGAAGTGTTTGAAACAAACCATCCAGATCAGAGAGGAAAACTCTGTCAAAATCGTCTACTTGAGCTACAAATCTCCATGATTAAGTTTTATTAAGGGTGACAGGAGATTCACGCATCCTATCGATCGATAGCCATCATTGAAAGACAGGAGTAACGTGAATGAACTATATTTTGACTGGTCACTGTTATATCCCGACGAGAATATTGAATGGTAACTGTTGAGAATTATCTATGGACCAATAAGACACATATATTTTTATTGTATAATTATTAAGTAAGTAAACTATGCACATTCATGTTCCTCTTATTATAAGCTTTATTTGAACCCATAGATTATTATTATACGATTTACCATTCTTAAATTATGCCCAACCTATTAATTATAGTCTTCCACATTCACAGCCACTTTTGGCCAAATATTGTACAAATGTTATTTTCTATTTTAGTGTACGTTATAGTCTGTTTGATTGGTATATAAACCCCGTATGTTTGAAATAAGTGATTCATATTGCAGAGGCTGAGATCGGTGTTCTGGACTTTAACAGACAAGGCTAGTCAGGGAGAAGGACCGACAATGCGTCATTGGTCCAATCGATAAGTTACTGTTCTCTAATTGACGACGTTATATATTAATAGGGCACAAGGCTACAAGTTATAACAGTCACTTGGTTATGCAACAATTGATTGTTTTTATTATGATTTTTGCTATGACTTCAAATCTCTTATTTTTAAATAAATAAACATGATTTCAACCAGTGAAATTACTAAAAAATCTCCACAAAACCCATTCTGATAATAATAATCACCCGTTCACTAGTGACTGACTTCAGGAGATACTCCAGGAGTTCTAGTGAGAAGCCATTACCAGTGGAGTTCAACCAGGTCTGTTGTGAGATAGGAACTCACTGAAGACAATGGTGTACGGTGGCGCAACTTCGTGGATTGGTTGAAGTTAGATATTAACACCAATGGATGCCGATTCAGTGGTCTAGTTGGTAAAGCGCCTGGCGCGAGACTGATAGGTCCTGGTTTCGGATCTCGCGAGGTGCGTGATCGTGGATGTGCACTGCTGAGGAGTCCCGTACTAGGACGAAACGGCCGTTCAGTGCTCCCAGGTTTTCCATGGTGATCTACCTTCAATTGACTCATGATTTCAACCAGTGAAGTAAACAAATAAGCATAAATAAAGTCTATGCTATTATATCTGATACCATATTTGTATCATCTATGCTAATTCAAACATTAGTTGATGAGGAGCCATAAAGTATAATTCAAAAAAAAGATTTATTTCGTTCGATAAATCTTGTTTTTTCTACTTTATTCAAGAAAATTTGTGGAATAGCAAAGTCAAGGGGGGTTTGTTGATGCTAAATATCGACTAAATATTAATTTTAGATGAAAATGAAACGTTGTGCCGAGGGCAATCTGAAAATATTTGAGTATGTTTTACAGATTTTTGTTTTCAAATGGAAATGTATATTTGGAGGTAATCAATTTGAAAACTATACAAAATAAATCGAACAAAGTCTAAAATGTGTTATACCTCATAATTTGTTTGACATAGTTCAGTCAGTCAGTCAGCTACAACGTAGGACCAGGAACATATGTGCATCGGTCCAGGTTGCCATACCGCATCAGCACAACAAGATGAACACCAGATTCACAGCAGTGGTTAGGTCAAAGGTGGTAATATATAAGAGAAAGATTACATATAGGGATATAGTACAAGAAGAAAGAATTGGTTCGTAGAGAGAAAGATATGAAGTGATTTTAATCTCTTTGTTTAAGGGAAGACAGAGAGTGTATACACCGACGCCATTGTGATCGATTCTGAGCCATGTCACCAAGAGTCTCCAACCATTGGTTACGAAAGTCACGCGGACCCCAACCAAGTAGTCTGCATCTACCAACATGGCTCAGACTACAAGTTAGTGTCTTCAAGCACTGATGCCACGTTTTGGTTTGGCCTCCCCTAACTTTCTTCCAACCATCTCCAATACCGGATAGCATTGCACGTCGTGGTAACCGGTGTTCAGGCATACGTAACACGTGGCCCAACCATCTCAGTCGATGAAGATTCACAACCTCATCAACTGATTTACCATCATTTCCTAATACCCTGCGTCTAACCTCACTGTTACTTACCCGGTGATCCCAGCAGATGCCAGCAATATTTCTAAGACATCTGTGGTCAAATACTAGTAGCTTACGAGTGTCTTCTACTCTTAATGGCCATGTTTCGCTGCCGTAAATTAAAACAGAACGGACTGCCGCGCAGTATACTCGTCCTTTTATTGATAGACGGATATCTCGCCTTCGCCATAGGTGACGTAATTTGGCGAAAGCCAAGCGAGCTTTTCGAATCCGTGCTGAGATTTCGTCAGACACCAACCCATTAGGGGTGATCAGACTTCCAAGATAAGTGAAGTTGTCAACGCGTTCGACTACTTCACTCCCTATCCTTAGTTCAGGTGTTGACACAGACGAGTCCTGAAGCAACAACTTGCATTTAGAGGGAGAGAAGCGCATTCCAAACATTCTGGAATTGTTGCTTAGTGCTACTAAAAGACTCTGCATTTTGTCAGCGTCTTCACCAAACAGGACTATGTCATCTGCGTATTCTAAGTCGATAAGTGGACCTCCTGGATGGAGATCAATACCCGAGAACTCAGTCGACGAGAATGTTATTTCCATCAGTAGATCTATGATGAAGTTAAACATAGTTAGTATTTTGATAACTTACACCTGTTATTCCCAATGTATTTGGTGCCTCCTTGTACCAATATGTATGTGTTAAAATAAATAAAATTCTGTAGTTTAACTAATCAATTTAAATCACTCAACAACTTTTCTGTCGTTACAAATGGTTATTCAAAAAGATACATCAAAAAGTTTTAGTTTAGTTATTACTGACTATTTTGTCTTGTGAAATTCTTGTAGTTCAGGGAGGTATGAGGTATTGAAGGGTTATTCATTTTTATTCAGCATAATCTACTGGTTATTATTGAATCGAACCAGTCAATCATATCAGTTTCACTTAAATTATTAAACTTCAAAGAAGTGAAAAACCAACTATTTCTCTTATTTCTTCGAAATGAATCGCTAACAAGATTTTGTCATCTAGATCTAACAGTTTTCTTGTTAACGAGACCAGCAGTGGTATTCTTAGGATGAACTTTGTCTAAGACCATCACAATACTCTAACCGAATACTTTCTCATACTTGCCATAACAAAACTGATGCGTGGGCGAGGATGATAATGATTGGTTCTTTGTCTAATCAGACTAGTTATATATATTCTCCTACCCTTATTATTACTGTGACTGTTGAAGGATTGGTGTGGAAATATACTTACGTTATAGTCAGGCTAGTCACGTGCTCTTGACTTGAGTTGTGTTGATGTCTTGTAGAGTAGACACTGGGAGGGAATCCAGTGTAGATATTCGTCTAAGGCAAACTAGCGTCCTATTCCTGTAGACGAACAAAACTGAGCGTTATAACAAAAACATGCGCATAATACTAAGATGAAATCTTTTATCCATTGAGAATAAAATTAATTTTCTTGAAGAACGTTTTTACATTTACGGATCTCGAAGCTCTTTATCAAAGAAAGTCGACCGTACGGATGATTGTGTTCTAATAAACGACTGGATAATGGTTACAAGGATGTAGATCATTTTTTAAACTCTAAGCTATTAATCCAATAATTTTAAGCAAATGTAATCATGAGTTCACCTAAGTCTGATTAATACTATGCAACTGTTTCGGCAAAGGCTACTATTGTGTGTATAGGTAGATTCTATGGCTTACTTCTAAACAGAATAACTAATATGTGATAATCAGTGTAAGAATGAAAAAGAGAACCCCATCTTCTGTACATTTTGATTCACAACAATTAAATTCAAAGTACACTGAATTGACCCGATGATAGCTTGTCATGTGCATAAGATTTTAATGGTATTGAGCTGTAGACTTGATTGATGACCCAAATAGCAGCGAATTCTATTTAATAATTTACTCAGATGATGACTGATTACAGAGTGAAGCAGATGAATGTTGAAATATGGGAAAACTACCAACTGATTGTAGAATTGTCCATCAAATCAAAATATATTTTCTTATAAGTAGATATAAAGTGCAAAACGATGTGATATATAAATATTCAATAAACTAAAAGTACTTGGTAGCTCAATGAGAACAAAGTTCAATGAATAGACGAACGGTTTTTAGTTGTGTGGTAATGTTAAATGGAATTTTTCAATTCCGTGTCAACAAAACAATTTTTTATTTATTTGAACACATAAATATTGGTACAAAATGGCGCCGAATAGATATGCACCACACAAGTCACTTGATTTGTGTGCGGGCTATGATACTGCCCCGATGCCTAGACCAAAGCAGGTGGTTTTCTTAGGGAGCCACATCCCGAGACTCTGACCTAAAGGTCTAGTCCAAAAGGTGGTGGAGCACCGTTAGGAGATGCAGTCCCATAATAACCCGTGACCAACAGTTGGCTTATATGCCAATTTTTGCTTCAAGATCCTGGAGCCCATGTGCATCAATTGTTGGGAACCAGGATTTTTCAACTCCTCTTGGTGGACCCTCCGTAACCACCGACCCGGTTGGAGCAACGCACATTCGCTTTTCGTCTTCTCAATTTCGTAAAAAACACCCTACAGTGAGCGGGACTCCCTTGACAGTGGCTATATACGCGTGACCATATGAGAGCACTTCGAGACGGAGAAATAACTCTCCCCACCCTCGGCCGTATCAAGGCATTTGGGGGCATTAAAACAAACACAAACCAGTAGCCGCTGAATAAATATTAGTTTGGTAAAAGATATATGATAGAGATATGCCTTTAGTCAGGAGATTTGTAAAATCTAGGGAAAAAAACACGACTTACTTAACTGTAGGAGTTTTCGACAAAAAAGCACTAAAAATCCGTCCGGAAATCAAATACAGGATCTTTAAAGTGAACAGTTCTCAAAAATCTTTAACATTAATAGGCCATATATTCATGTGCAATAATTCAACACCATATCTATCACACTAGACGGACACAAATATCTAATAATTTAAACAAAATAAATGCCTCATATCTGATCGATCCCCGGTGCAATGGTTGTGAAGGTGCATTGCTAAACTGTCCCATACTAGAAAGAAATAGCTATCTAGTGCCTCAGAGTTTTCAGTGGTGGTCTAGCTAAGATCAACTCGGGATTTACCCTATGAGAATTCTATGATCCCCACAAACTCCCAATAAAAAAAACAACTAAAGTAGTTGTATATAATAGACTCATTCTATTTTCCGACTTCTTAAATAATTAAAAGCACCCTGTGAAAAAGTTAACGTTCTTTTTGATCGATGGCAATAAGATTAAGGTTGAAAACGAAATACTAAGTCAGCTAGCTCATTTCATTACTTATATGAGGAAAATTTAGTCATAAGAATTGATGAAGATTAGGTAAAAGTAGATGGAAATTACTGCATCGATTGAGAAAAGCTAAAATTATTTATTAGAGGTAAATTACTTTAATACTCTCATTCTTAATAGAATAGAGAAGGGTTATGTTATATCCCGATAAGAATAATGAATGGTAACTTTTGGGATCCATTTATGGACTAATACTATGAGTATATTTTTATCGTGTAAGTGTTATGTAACTAAACTATTCATATTCATGTCCCTCTTATTATGAGTTTTATTTTGACCTATGAACTATTATTATACGATTTACTATTCTTGAATTAGTCCCAGTCTATTAATCACTACCTCCATCATTCACAGCCACTTTTGGCCAAATATTGTACAAATGTTATTTTCTATTTTATGGTACGTTATGGTCTGTTTGATTGGTATATAAACCCCGTATGTTTGAAATAAATGATTCATATTGCAGTGGCTGAGATTGGTGTTCTGGCTGAGCTAGAGAGGAAATGAGACCAATCAGGGCTCCAGGCTGCTCGCACGTGTTTTATGCGTCACTGACTCGGTCGACAAGTCACTGCTCTCTGATTGGCGGTATCGATGCGTCATGCAATAAACAGGGCACACAGGTTCACAAGTTATAACAGGTTAAATATGTTTACTTTAGGAGAGGTTGAAAATATTTAATCACCTTATGGGCTTTCTAAATCCGATACTTGATCAACACATATAAACTTTCATAAAGTTTATTTGATAAAAGAAACAAGGGAAATTCAATAAATAATTGCATAAGTGTCTTTGTACTTAACTGTAATTAATTCTTGTAGTGTCCGACTTAAGAATATACATGTAATCCAACTACCTATGCTGTGGTATTTTCTTATCAATCCTAAAGATATCATGAACTCTAAACTAAAACATAGGAAGAAAGTTTTTTCACTTATAATCAATCCCGATAAATCGAATATCAATCATGGAATAGTAGAATGTTGATAATAATTAATAAGAAGGGGTTTTGTGGAGATCTTAGAAATTTAACTGGTTGAAATCATGAGTCAATTGAAGCTAGACCACCATGGAAAACCTGGAAGCACTGGACAGCCGTTTCGTCCTAGTATGGGACTCCTCAGTAGTGCGCATCCACGATCCCGCCCCCGTCTAGTGCTTCCAGGTTTTCCATGGTGGTCTAGCTTCAGTTGACTCATGATTTCAACCAGTGAAATAATTAATAAGTGTAATATGATGAATCTAATACAAAGTTCAGAGAATATAACAACTACAAATCGAATATAGTTTGTTACCCTAAAAAGGTTAGATACTAACATAATTCTAACAATTTGGGTCAAGCTAATTTGACCAACCTACATTCTTGTTTAACAACCAATTGAGAATCGATAAAAATGACCTTCAGGTTAGTGTATTGATTCATATAGAAGATTAATGTTTGTTTTTGTGATGTATGGACATTTGAATGAATCCCGGTACGGTATACATATTTTCTTAATGAACTATATGTACTAAAATATAGTCGTTTTTTAGTAGTAATTACTACATACATCGTTAAAAATGTTCAATAAAGTGAGTAGATTCTATGTTTATGTACATGGAGATTATTAAATTTATTCTATAATGATACTACTGTAAAACTTTTATTCTTTAAAAATCTATTTAAAATGTAATTTTTATGAGCTACATGCTACAATTTGATCGTTTGATGTACTTGTCAGTAAGTTTATTGAATGAAAATATCCTCAACAGAAATAATTAATTTCAATGATTGAAATCATGAGTCAATTGAAGATAGACCATTATGGATAACCTGGAAGCACTAGTCGGGCCGTTTCGTCTTATTATGAGACCCTTCAGTAGTGCGCATCCACGGTCCCGACTTGCGAGATTCGAACCCAGGACCTTTCAATATCGCGCGCTAGAACTTAACCTCTAGACCACTGAGTCGGCATCCAATGGTGGTAATGTCTAACTCCAACCAATCCACGAAACGGCCGTTCAGTGCTTCCAGGTTTTCCATGGTTGTCTAGCTTCAATTGATTCATGATCTCAACCAGTGAAATTACTGTAACATCCACAAAAACTCCTTCTGATAGAAATAATTAAGTTGAATCCTTCGACAAGAATTTACAACATAAAGAGGAAAATTACCTTGACGGGTCAATATACAAACTTTCTTAGTTTTGTCCCTCTACAATACAAAAGGAACCTTATTAAGATACTGCATCATAAAATCAAGACTATATGCTCTGTGAATACGATTGAAGACGAAACAAAGTCATTATACATAACCCTGAAGGAAAATGGACATCCCGAGAAATCTATAAATAAAAACATAGCCAATAAAAGACAGCATAGAGAATGCACAACTGTAAATAAAAAGCCTCTGTATCTACGGTTACAATTCAGAGGCGATGCACCGAATGAAATGCTAAGACTTAAGTTAAGCAGATCAATTCAAAGGACTTTTAATGCGGGTAAACTACAACTAATGTTCTCCACACAACCAATAATCACTCCGAGGTTGAAAGATAAATTGCCTAGACTAGCCACCTCCTTCTGCATTTATCAATTCAACTGCTCCTGTGGAGCAAGTTATATTCGCAGATGTTCTAGGAATTTGTACATTCGAGCTCGTGAGCACCTGTCCGTGTGGTTAAGCAAAGGTGTAGTCAAAACAGTTAACAGCTCCATCTTAGATCATCTAGTTCGGACAGGACATACAGCCAACATGGAGGAATCTTTTGCAATAATCTATCGTGTTAACAGCAGTCAACCTGATTCCGTCAGACTGCGAATCCTACAGACGACTGAAGCAATTGATATTCGGATCAAAAAGCCAGAGCTTTGCATCTAAAAGAAGTATGTTCAGTCAGTCCTTTTACCCTGTCCAACTAGTTAATAATTAATTTTATAATATGGTGACGTAATCCGATTAATGTTCATTTTATGCCCCAAACTTTATTATTATTGTTGCTATTGTTATTATTATTAATATTATTATTATCTTTACACTTGATAACCTTTTGAGGAATTCAATTAGTATCCACCCTTATCTACTATATCTGACCTAATTCATATTATTCTACATGTTACGTAATTTCCGATTTTTATTCCATTAGTTTCTCTCTTACCCCATGTTGACCATATTTATTCTGATCATGATTTACCTCACAATTTCGGATTCAAGTGAACACTTTATATTAAACAGCCCTAACAATTCTTAATTCACATATTCACAATTTCCAAATGATGATGTACTCTCTACCCTTAAATCTGGCCAATTTGATGAATTATTCATTTGGATATAAGATAATATTCCTCATCCATACAATTGTGTTTTCATATAATGGGAATTTTCCAGCGATTAAAATTTGAATTTCATTCATCAAACAAAGATCGTTCAAAATTGTTATTCCAATAAAAGCATAAGATCATATTTTGATTTCGTCAGTAGGCAACCCTACATTGTTTGAAAGTCGTATACTTGTTATGCTGAACAACGGATATAATCCAGTAATATACTTACACCAGTACCATCGAACACAGATCGTACTAAATAATAACTATACCATATAGTCTGAATACAGTGTATTTTTTATCCGTTTTTTTTGTTTTTCTTTTTGGACAATAGTTATTCAAAATTCGAAATATTCCCATATTGTAAATTTAGAACAACTTAGATAATATAAACGAACAATATTGTTTTCGATTAGATCCTCATCAGGCTTTACTCTAATATACAGTAATGTATATATATATATATATATATATACGAAATGAATTAAACCAATCAAGGTAGTTTATAAGTCAATAATGATAACAATGAAAACGATTACATAATAAGTAAAATGTGAAAAGTACAAATTGATGGTGTGACAACAGGTGCATTAGTTTTTGATAAGCAATAATAATAAAGGTTCATATCAATGTTACATAATCGGAAATAGGTCAATGATTAGGAGAAAATATAGAAACTGAGATAACAATTATAAAATTATAAGATGACGTAATAAGAAATGCATATAAATATTACTGTATATTAGAGTAAAGCCTGATGAGGATCTAATGGAAAACAATATTGTTCGCTTACATTATCTATGTTGTTCTAAATAGTTATTCAAACAAAGATAAAATAATTGGAGATTTGAGGCAACAGTTCTGAAATAACTGACAACACTCATTTAACTAACTAAAACTTGACTAAATTTAGTCACTAGGATAGTAATCAATCAATATGAAATGATTTAGGCTCAGAAATTTATTTTAGACTATCAGTACACAATTCCAGCAACTTTACAGATGTAACATTCAATAATCTTGTACTGAAAAAAAAATGTGATGAACTCATTGCTTTTCATGAAAACTCATGTAAAACTGACAGCTTCAACTGACAAGCACTTCCAATATCTTCGAAATGTGACGATGCCTAATTTTAAGTGTATAGTTAACTTAACATTCTGATGGGACTGTTACTAAATATCTTTTAGAAATATAATACGTATGTGTTAGTTTTCACTGTACATTTCAAAGCTCTATAGTCAAGATCATGAAATAAATTGAGAAATACAAACAATGATTGCATTAAAAAACTACATTGCTGAAGAAAGTCTCATTTAAAGCAATCTGGAATTAAACTGCATTGAAGCTAGTAGACATTAGAACGCAATTATATTTTAGTATTACAGGAGATTCAGACTACCTAATTTTCTGAAGGTGGACAGCTCTAAGAAAAGCTTGAATATTCTTTGTCCGATGGATGCTGAGGTAGTTGACGCAATTTTCTGAAGGTACCCATACTTGTAAGAAGTGGCTCTTCAGAGCTTTCTCGTCTTTAGTGACTGTTCAGTTCAAGTTAGTGCGCGATACCAAACAGTAATTATATTTTGTCGTGGATGTTCTTTCATCGTTTAATAAACTGGTCTACATGTTTGTCATGTCTAATACTATGTCAAGTCCATATAGATTATTCTAGCCTCCGGACAGACTAACTTATTTATTCTTCTGGAGTTTTATTTTGACTTTGTCACTTATTAGCTTACTAACCTTGACTATTTTTATATGAGCGCATCTGTGTACCACTTACCCTATTCATCAATTATCTTTAGCTTATTAATTTATGGATATAAATATTAATCACACTTTATCAAATTTAGTTGGCACACGTGCCTTCTCCTGTCTGCTTCTCCGCTTTATTTGTATGAATCAAAATGTGTGCGAAATTATACGTATTCAAGGTTCATTCTCATAATTTGGAATAGTTTATTCTGTTATTCTTTAACGCGAATTAAATCGTTTGTTATCTACGAGTGTAGCCAGGATGTATAGTTCGTTAACATCGTTGTACAACAAAATTGTAGTCAGATCAGTAGGCCAAAAAATATCATCTCAACATTGTAGAACTGTATTTCTGTATCAGTCAGTAAGTTATAACAAAGTTTAGGGTACTGGATAAAGTACTGGATATCAATCAAAATCATTAAAATGACACTAATTATTTCCAAAAAAAAGTCTTATTCAACAAAATGAATGACCCATAATCAGATTGAAAATCGAAAAAATTAATGAAACCCAATATTCCAGTAATCTCTAACCACATAGACTATTAGAAATAGCATAGAATTATCTTACCTTCCCATTTACATCCATCCATTAAAAGTAAATTTGGAATAAACAAAAAGAAAATCATATTCAATTATGTGATGGAGAAAAGAACACAATATAAACAATCAAAAATACGGTAGAATAAGAAAAAAAAACACTAGAAAAATATAAAATAAAGTTACTATAAATAGTAGAAAAGACTCGAACTTATGCCCGTTTAAAAAAAACAAAAAAAACAACATAATTCATCAATATGAGGAATAAAAACAATATAGAAAAGTAATTCATGGAACAGAGACGCCATGACAACAAGATGAAATTAAGTCACAATTTCATTATATTCATAAAAAAATAAACATACTACTTGTAAGTAACGTAACGCAACATACTGAAAGAATAAGAGAGGTAAAAAAGATCTTTTTTGTTGTTGTTGTTTCAACAAACAAAATAACAAATAAACATATGGCATTAAAATATATAAAAAACAAACAAACAAACAGACATCTTACAAGATAATCTGATAACATCAACTTTTTATTTGTTATTTCTATCCAAAAATATTGACCGATAGATGGTAGTAGATGCATTCACCTCTCTATCTTGTTCACCTGGAAGGCGGAGAGGACATGAAATCTATGCAAACACGACGAATAGAATTGATCCATCTAAGAAAGTAAAGAAATAAATACAGAAACGTTTAAAGATGTGAATGTGTGTGCATGTATGTGTGAGTGAAATGTAGAGAGAGAGAAAGAGGGTTGAAGTGATTCATAAAAAGATAAACATTAATAATACATTATACTGTGAAATTAAACATGTCTAATATGAAGAGATAAGAACTGACGATAATAAAGCCTTAAGAAAAAGGTAGAAGCAAATCAGTACAGTTAAGCCTGCTTATTTACAACAAAAAATATGTTGTTGATCCATTACCTTTATTGATAAGATGAAATTGTTTTGACCTCTAAATATTTTAATCCAAGTAAACAAGTAAACTTGGATAATTAGAAAACAACATACTAAGAAAGGTGTTAGTCAATGTCTTTTCTTTTTAAAAATAAAGAGTCAGTTAATTGCTTTGTAATTAATTGATTAGGCACTACGTTGCAGGAATTGTTAAAACAAAGCAATTTTATGAAACTAAAAATAAGAAAGGACAATTCCTCAGAGTTAATCAGTCATGATCAGGGTGAAGTCTGGCAAAATGGTGAGTTAGCTCACGTTTCTATGACAGATAAGCACGATGAGATGACGATGACAAGATGAATAGGAAAAGAGATCGAAAAAATATATGATAGCAATGATAATGAGAAAGACTAAATATTGGTTCAAAAAGACAGAGTGGGAGGGTATATATATATAAAGAAATAGTGAAGTTCAAGATCTAGAAAAAACATTGAGTGATATTATTACCGGACTGATATCCATTAAGGGACTATTTAAAATGACAAAAAACTGGAAACATACAATCCTCTTCGCCCAGGAATTCTTAGCGGTACAGGACCATGACTCCACTTATGGTCAAGGAGAAGGCTTCTAACTTTTTAGGGAGAGTACACTTTTTAATCGGTCAAAGAGTTGGAATCAGTTCGTACATTTCCTGATACCAGTCAGCTAGCGATATACCGACGTCCTGACTAAACGTCATTAACATATTACAGTCTTATTTCTGACTATATTAATATTATCTAACTGCTTGAGTAAATTATACTTCGGAACTTACTAGCTTTGTAATGCATTCTTTCAAGATTCGCATAAGTAGCTAACACAGATGAAGGTGATCAAAAGGTAAATTAAATGAGGTTGAAAATGCTGATATTTAGATACCGCTTCAGTGACTTAATGTTTTAGTTGGTAGAGTTTCGTTCTCTAAGCTCAGAGAGCAAATCTAATAATAAGAATAAAATAATTAATTGAAGATTTAGTGAAGGAAAAGTAAGACACATTAGTGCAACTGAGACCAATTTCGAGTCATATCTGAACAGTCTCCTATTACAGAACTGTTCAGCAAACTTTAGACAGGTAATCTGTACCTCCAAACACAGCTTGCTCCAACAACCTGACACTGAATTGATATAACGTCTCGGTATGGAAGCCCTAGATTTCTTCCAGGCGTATTTAACGTATCTCTCAACAACTCCAGTTGATGAATTATCATGGAATTAACAATCGATTTACCATTTTTATATAGTATTCTCACTGTGAGTAACTACTCTTTGGTTTACTTAAAAGAATAAATGTTGTTAAAACAATAATCTCATCAAGTCACAACAGAAGTTTTACAACAGGCTAAAAGCCGAAAGAATGAAGTGAAAATATAGACTTACTGTGTTCTGATTTCTACTGTTGTTGCTTCAAAATAATGTGCTGGACGGTCTGTATTTAAAGGTAACAGAAGAAAACCTAAATTATTACGCAGAAGACCCAATATCTCAGGACTGATTGTTTCTACATGTTTTATTATTTCACTGTTAGTTACAATTCCCTCATCATCATTGGATTGATCACCAGAAAAATTACATACAGAATTTTTATGATTCTCTTTAGAGGATCTTTCTCTACAAGATTGTGTAGATCGGTTCGATAATCTATCAGCTTCTAAGGTACTAATTGATGATGGTTTGATATAAGATTTCGATAAAGATGTTACATCTGAAAGACTAGATGTTTCACTAGAAAATCCATGATCAAATATGTTACGATCCCGTGGAGGAGGTTTACAGTTTCGATATATAGGATTACCTTGTCTATATAATCTAGAATATTCCCGTCTAAATGACCCAATAGTGTTTTCAGGAAAATCCTTGTTCACATTAGACGAATTATCAAAACTTCGTGCTTTAGTATGCAGCGTAGGTTGTTGTATTGTTGATAAATTACCATTGTGATTTGAAAATGTATCATTCAAATTATCATCTAGGTAGAATAAACGTAAACCTATCACAGTAATTTTATCTACTGCACGTGTATCAGCACGAGCAGCGTAGAATTCGAATGAAGTATCCGTTTGTAAAACACAAAATAAACGAGATAGGCATGCAGATGATGATTTATGATTTGTCGATTCTATATTAATTGATGAGTCGAACGATCGATTGTTGATGTGAGGCAGTGAATTAGAAGTTGATTTGGTATTTGAATCATGATGATTGTCCACGGGATCTGTAGAAGAGTTTTTGCATGCAAATTTGCTAGAAGAGTTAAATGGACCAATATCACGAAGCAATTCTTTTCGTATTTCAGAACTTGTATCAACAGATCGATACTGTACGGAAGATTTTGGTAGTCGAATAGGTGATTTTGTAGACCATGAATTATTGAAATGACTCCACATTAAGAAACCAGTTCTCAATGGTTGAGGTGGTTGCTGCTGTAAATTAAATTATGGCACATAAAGGTATTTCATAACAATGACCATTACAGAAAAAAAACACACAAAAAACCCAGACAAACGTGTCTATATAAAACTAGTTACATTACAACCTGGCTGATAGAATTCTACCAGCACTAAGAATTAAATAACTAGTGCAAATGTCTCAATCATAAAGGTAAGTTGCTGTTTTAATAACTCAACGGCAACGTCTTATACTACAAATCTGGGTAACCTGAGCTCAAATTCAACATGAACCATCAGTACACCTTGATGATGAGTGACAATTAGCATGAAAACCAGGTTCGCGGATACCTACCGTTTACCTCCAACTACCCAAAATCAAATAACACAGAGATTATCACTGTTACAGAACTTACTCTTATTCTATGCAGTAAAATACTTATTTACAGTGAGATGATGATTGACAGGTGAGCAAATTTAGACCATGAATATCAATCCTTATTTAAGTAGCCTAATTATGAATTAATTGGTTGGTACGTAACGAATACAGTTGATAATCTAAGTATAAGATGTCTAAGAGGAGAAGGGAAAAGGCTAAGATTTCATACTTCTTACACATTTATTAATGAGATGTGTTTGGAGCTTCAAGTATTCTCGATGCAAAATCGAAACATCAGATTGAACGTGCGAGCTACAACTCAATAGTGCTCACGGCCACTTTCTACTCAACCATTGCTATTTTTGTGACAGAATATTGATTTGGTTTATTAGTTTTTAGCAACTGTAAAACAGGTTAAGGAGACCATCAGACTATCATAAATAAAAAGTCAGTCTATGAAGTTATTTGATGGGATTTATGAGCGCCTTTGTTGGAGTCTCATGAGATAATTGAAATTTATAACTGTATACTAAGTGGTATGACTCAGAATAGGACATATTAGAACAGGTGAATTTGTTTATCTTTTCATGAAATCTTCCTCTGAATCCTAATATCATGATTAATAAAGGTTAAAAAACTGAGATGGATGTAGATCCAGCTGATGAGTCCCATATACGATAGAACGAGCATCATAAATCCCATAACTAGCTACGAATTGTCTATTCTGAGACTTTAAATCCCGATTTTTATTAGTCTTTGTTTTTAGTTTGCTGATTTCAGCAATGAAAATTTAGGTCGATGCACATTTTTTTGTACTTTGTTCTACACTGTACGGTAAGTGATTGAAATAAGCGTCGGACTAATAGTCAACAAGTAAGTTAGTAAACGGAAACGAAGGGTATAATAAGAAGAAATGAATAATGGATACAAGTGAAAATCAGGGCGCGCGTTTCATCCTCTTTAGGATTCGTCAGCTATTTGTACCTGCATTTCAGAGTAGATGCTCACTCTGGGACTCAATTCCAGTTACTAACATCAATGGAGAGATTCAAACAACCGATACAAATGAATTAAAGAATGGTATATTTGATATTTGTGTCAATCACCAAGTTGACTTTAAAATGAGTCGATCTTGAAGATTCTACAAACACCATTTAAAGAATTTTATAGGTCCCACTTTACGATAATAATAATAACAATGTGTATTCTAATCCTATCGTTTTGAAGCTTTAGCAATTGTGTTATCAAGTAATAAACCCGCATTTGAATGATTAAATAAGCAGTATACAAATCATTGAAATATTTATACGTATGAACATCGAAATTAAGTGAAATAGGCATGGTGTTAGTTAGCTTAGGTTACTGTTTTCTATTTTGGAGGGGGCAGGGTTGATAAAAACTTACAATGATAATCTTCATCAATATACAAAAGAAGAAAAAACAAACAAACAAACAAGTAATGAAACAATGAAATAATCAACTTTATGTTAAGAATGTCTCAATTTTATTTTCACTGAACCAATCATTCTTATTTTTTTTGTTTTCATGAAACAAAACTGAGGATACCTTCATGTAAAGAAGTTAGATAGATAAAAGTCTTCAAAGAAATCTAAAGGATTTATCTGTTGTGGATATACTAAACAACATTAAACGTTCTTCCAGTATTACATCACTAACTACAATCTAAATTTACTAACAACTTGAAATTAGAGGTACTATTAAAAAGAATTTCTCATAACGTATATATTTTCACTGCTTGAAATCATGAGTCAATTGAAGCTCGACCGCCATGGAAAACCTGGAAGCACTGGACGGCCGTCTCGTCCTAGTATGGGACACCTCAACAGTGCGCATCTACGATCCCGCACCCCACGAGATTCGAAACCAGGACCTATCAGTCTCGTACCAAGCGCTTAACCAACTAGACCATTGAGTCGGCATCCATTGGCGTTAATGTCTAACTTCAACCAATCCACGAAGTTGCGCCACCGTACACCATTGTCTTCAGTGAGTTCTTATCTCACAACAGACCTGGTTGAACTCCACTGGTAACGACTTCTCACTAGAACTCCAGGAGTGTCTCCTGAAGTCAGTCAGGTTTTCCTTGGTAGTCTAGCTTCAACTGACTCATGATTTCTTCATATCAGTCAAGCGGAAAGTTATCTTTTGTAATTTTGACTCGCAAATTAATTTCATTCTCCTATTGTTCTCTAACACCATGATGATTGCGCAATCTCATCTGATATTTGGTGTCTCGAATCGCTTTATGGTGAAATCTTTCCTATCCTTCTATAGACATATATTTACTGTAATGAACGAGAACACAACTGGGGACAACCAAATGTATTTGAACACAAAATTACAGAGTGATTTGGGAAAATGTGAATATCATACGTTTAATACTTCATTTGCAAAATGTCAATCAACTGTTTCAGAATTTGTTGTTCCTTCATTTTCATACCAATCACTCTCTGTTCCCATTCCCTTCTATTAGATCCTCTTAATCCTATGTTGTCAGGCATTCCACTTTCGATTAATGTTACATAATATTTATATCTGTCGACATGAGTAACACACATCACATTACCACACAACTATGAGAAGAAAATTTTCTTCGCTATCAACATTATATAGCTATCGTTCATACCACTGGACCATCTTATAAACTGATCACCTCTGTGTTCTCTACCCAGTCCTAACGATTATAAATAATTCAGCAAGGATGATATTCAAGAAAAATGTTGAAGTGACGGGAACTGATGTTTTAAGATCATGAGATCGATTGAACCACTTGAACAGATATTGTCGGATATTCGAAAGTAGAAATTCTTTGAACATCATTACGAAGGAACCAAGTTATATATATATACAAAGCGGAATTACTGTCAGACTCATTGCATATTTTGGTGGAGTTTTATTCTCTGAGCTGGATGGTTTGGTTGTGGAGCTTCCATCGTTATTTTGAACGACATCTTCATCATCACAAACTTCAGATAGACGTTTGTGCTGATGATGTCAGTCAGAATAAAGATGAAAACCCTAAGACCAAACTATTTAGCTCAGAGAACAAAACTCTACCAACTCACTGTATATCTAACTTTTCACAGCTAGACTATGAAGTTATGAAGTTATCAAAGATGAATTTGATGGAAATATTTGATCATTTATAAACAGTTTAATCAATTTGTATATCATTATATTGTTTACATGAAAATATTCATATTCATATTTTCACTTATTGTATATATACATACATGTTAAATGAATCCATATATTGTATGGTGTAATAAACATTTCATGAAATGGTATGTTATCTACACTGTTGTGTAACGTTATTTTTTGTGTGTGTTCAATACAGTGAAATCTATGGTCGAAATAAATTAAACGTGACTTTGAATTAACTAATCATTCACATTAAATAAGGCTAAATTGGTTAAAATGACTAAGTGATAAAATGAACTTTTACAGTAAATCAAATGGTAAACATAAACATATGTATATATATATTAGTTACCAAGTTCTATGACAAATATATTTATAATGGAGAACAGTTCGTGATTTAAACTGTGAAAAGATTCATGATCATATATATGAGTCACATCTAAGATGATATTCAAAAAACAGTAATATTCTACAAAGATTATGACTATTCAAATATAAACTGTAATTAACAACTTATGTAATAACGAGGGAGAGTTATTGATTAAAACAGTTGCATGAACCTCAGTTTGGGCTTCAACATACACAAAGGAAAAACCAAGATCATCAAATATAACACGGAGAACACTAAAGCAATCACACTTAATGGGGAAACTCTGGAAGATGTGGAATCTTTCATGTATCTGGGGAGCATCATCGATGAACATAGAGGATCTGATGCAGACATAAAGTGTCACATTCCTACAATCGAAGAACATATGAAACTCTAAACAACTGTCTGCAAGCTAACATCAAAGTGAGAATATTCAATACGAACGTCAAGAAAGTTCTACTCTATGGAACTGAAACTTGGAGAACCACTACAACCATCATCAAGAGGGTACAAGTAATTATAAATAGTTGTCCACGCAAGATACTCAACATCCATTAGACGGATACCATCAGCAACAGCCTACTGTGAAAAAGAAAAACCAGCTTCCATCTGAAGAGAAAACTAAGAAAAAACGATGGAAATGGATAGGACATACATTACGGAAATCACCAAACTGCATCACAAGACAAGCGCTAACTTGCAATCCTGAAGGGAAACGGAAAAGAGGAAGGCCAAAGAACACATTACATCGTGAAATAGAGCCAGATATGAAAAGGATGAATAACAACTAGAAAGAGCTGGAAAGGACTGCCCAGGACAGAGTTTGATGGAGATTGCTGGTTGGTGACCTATGCTCCTCCCCGAGGAGTAACAGGCGTAAGTAAGTAAAAATGAACCTCCGTTTAACAAATTCGATCATCTGAGTAAGTGGATAGAGTATCAATAGGTCATATATAAAAAATTTGGCGCTCAAAACCGAATAACACAACATAAATTAATACTTGACCAATAAGTTATAATAATTACTTAAAATGTAATGTACTGCAAAAATTTGTAAGGGAGTTATACATTCAACAGATGTATACCATATGGTTTGAGTTTCCCTAATTTAATAAGAGTTGGAAACAATGTTAATGTTACATTCAAGAATGGGCTAGATAATAAAGGATGAAAAGATTGGTTGGGCACGGTTTAAGCTACTCAAACAATTGTGTACTTGAATAGGAATAGTTCTATGGAGATTAAAAAGGAACTGTGTGAATGAGACAGTGATCAATTATACTTTTTAATACTGTGATATGTAAACTACTCAGTGATTGTTTTTAAACAAAAGAAACTTACTTTGTCTACTCGACGCAATATCGCCTCCATAATTTTAGGTTTTGGAGGTTTGAAATTCTTATTAAGTAAATAATAGTCTACAACACATACTCGTTCATATTTACCACCACAAGATTCCAATGGAGCTTTATATGCTGAACAGGAACCACAAAATAACTATTAACAATTAGAGAAAAAGAAAATATCTTTAAAAATTATGGTTTGATTTGCACAGAGAACTTTAAAAGTTAATTAGTTGTAAAAAGCAGCGAAAATCATGGTAGACAAATGTGTATTAAGTTACGTTCCCAAAGATCTTGCCATTACTTAAAGCAAAACATAATACTATCTACTTGGTAACCTATGTCTAACTTTGGGATTATTCACTTGATAATCTTATCATACACAAGTAATGCTCTGATAATATATCTACGATCAAATGTCAATAACCAACAAATTTCTTCAACCTTTAAGAGTCATCATGGAATCTATGAATTGTGATCTAGGGGTAGAATTCAGGATAAAATTTTCGTCATATTCAGGACTCATCAGATAGATGTTTATATATGCGCGTTGATGTACGCACAGAAACATATATCGAAACAATTACTTTGAACGCCATGTTTTATGCTTAAACATTGAAAATACTGTGACTTTTGGACATTTCTAATTTATCTTATTCAACTCAACATCTTAATAGAATTTCTTAAAACAACTAGCATTATTGTACCACAACAATATGGACTTAGCTATTTCAAAGATTCTATTCATTGCCTTACAATTGACAAAAAAGTTATGATATATATAGTAAAAACACTGTACAATATTATATCTTTATAATATGGCCGAATGAAAGTAGTAACTGAGGTAAAAGATAAGAGATCATTGAAAATAGCCTAGTATGGATAAAATAATTTATGGGAATAGTTTATAAAATTATTTTGTTGTTAGTTGATTAATCAAAAATTTGCAAATTGAAAACTTTCTAGTCTTCAGAAATCTCTTATTCTCAAACTCCTAAACAGAAAGAACGGAGAAAAGTACAGAAGAAGCTTTGTTTTCAAGGTTAGTTCATAAGCTGAAAACAGGGGCGTCTTCTATGGGATGGAGTTAACGACCCCACACCCAACTCTTCTCCTTTACAAGGTCTTGAGAATCAGCTCTCCCTCTCAAAATGCTCTTACATGGCCATGTGCATACAACCACTGCCAGGGAAGTCCTACTGATAACCTTCTCGCACCAGGGAATGCTGCTTACGAAATTGAGAGGACGAAAAGTGAATGTCTGGTGCTTTGACCGGGTTAGTGGACATGGAGAGTCCACCTAGGGGAGTTGGAAAACCTTGATTCCAGACCGTTGGTGCACATGAACTCCAGGATCCTGAAGGAACAAATGGCGTATGAACTAATCGTTGATCACCGGCTACCATGGGACTGCATCTCCTAACGTCGCTCCACTGACTTGTGGATCAGACCTTTTGGTAGAAGGCTTCGGATATGGATCCGTTAGAAAACTATCTGCTTCGGTTTGGGCACCCGAGCAGTATCCCAGCTCTCACACAAATCAAATGACTTGTGTGGCGCATATTTATTCGGCTCCTCTTTGTACCAATATTTGTTTCAAATAAATAAATAAAAATCTAGCGACTGTTTTATGGAATTTTAGAGATGGATCTATAAATCCGTCAATAAACAATGCAACAGTCAAGAATTAGATAGTTATGAGAGGTTGGATTAGTTCTTTGAAGAATACGTTAACAAGTATTTTCCAAGTGACAAAATGCTTTTATTGGCAGATAAATCTATCTGAAACCAAGGTAAAGAAATATTCTATTTTATAGCAGTCTTGTCGTAATTTTATGCTAAAACTCAGTTATCTCATACAGAATTCAGTGCCTCGACTATAAGGCATATACGTTTAATTTAATGAGTGGAGGATACAATACAGCTACTCACAAAGAAATGAACCAAGCAACGTTCCAACTTATTAAGTAGTTGAAATTTCAGTACTAATCATTAAGATAGCGCTACCCATTTTATAGTTTTGATCACGAACTATACTTAGCTAAGCGATTACTAAAAAGCGTGAAGTACTTGACAACATTTTCGTCATAATATGAGACTCTTAAACAATGTACATTAACGACCCCACGTGAATCGAAACCAGGACATCAATAGCTCACAATGAGCACTTAAGATTTATACTACTGAATGGTCCATTTAGTGGTTTATATGTCTAAATCCAATCAGTAAGTAACCATCTTTGGGTCACTGCCTCTCAACTGAAGGGATGTGCTCGTCTAGAGAAATGATTGTCCCAAATCTGAAGCTCCGTGAAGTTGTGCGGAAGTTCTGTTGATGAGTCACATACTAGGATAAAGACAGTTGTTCAGTGTCTCCTAGCCTTTCATGATTATTTAAATGAAACCAGTTCGAGATGTAAACTATGAAATTTAACAACCTCCACAAACCGTAAATAGTTTACTCATTCCGTTTAAGTTTCCAAATTTATCACAATTATATCATAATTAATCTTATTTCGCTGTCATTTTTAAAATGATTTTATCAATAATGTTGACAAATTTATAAATACTGGTTAGATTGAATTAGTTTATAGTTCTTTTCTCAGGCATGATTTACTTTTCAATATGAAGTCTAATAAACTTGTTGAATGAGAAATCTTATAACACTAATGTATCTCAAAGTAGATCACATGTTGGAAGTGAATTTTTAAGTTTTGTTTTGTATTTTTGCTTTACATGGAAACATGTAAAATTTACACGAAATGATTATTATTTGATTTGGATGTCCGATTAATTAGGTTAAATAACAAATGTATATTAATTTTTAATAGTTAAGATCATAAGTTGATTGAAGTTAGACCACCATGGAAAACCTGGAAGCAATGGACGTTCGTTCCTTCCTATTGTGGGACAACTCAGCAATGTGCATTTACGATCCCGCCTTGCGAGATTCGATCGCAGGACCTATCTGTCTCGCGCGAGAACACTTAAACTATAGATCACTGAGCCAGTTTCCAACGGTGTTAATGTCTAACTATATTAAATGAGTTTACCATTTATTCGTAAACAATACATGATAAAAATATGTACCTCAATTCAAGATTTTTTATTTATTTATTTTAACACATAGATATTGGTACAAGGAGGCATCAAATACATATGCGGCACACGGATCTCATTTAATATGTGTGAGAGCTGGGATACTGCCCGGGTGCCCAAACCGAAGCAGGTGCTTTTCTTAGGGGGCCATACCTGAAGCCTTTGACCTAAAGGTCTAATCCACAAGGCAGTGGAGCAACGTCAGGAGATATAGTCTCATGGTAGACGGTGATCAACGATTAGTTCATACGCCATTTGTTCTTTAAGGATCATGGAGTTCATGTGCACCAATGGTTTGTAATCAGGGTTTTCCAACTCCTCTAGGTGGACTCTCCATGTCCACCAACCCGGTTAAAGCACCGGACGTTCGCTTTTCGTCCTCTCGATTTCATAAACAACATCCCTGCCACGAGAAGGCAGTGAGTAGGACTTCCCTGGCATAGGCTATATACGCGTGACTATGTGAGAGCATTTTGAGAGGGAAAGCGGACTCTCCCCACTCTCGGCCATACCAGGGTATTTGGGTCATTTATTATTGAAGGAACTTTCAAAAATCCAACCATTATTATCATTATTACATTTTAATTTCGTCTATTATATTCAATAAATTCTTTCATTTTTTAAATGTTTATCATGTTTGTTTTTCCAACTATATCACATAAACAAACTAGTTTGTTTTCTATGACTGAACGTTCACTATTCGTGCATTTGATTCACAAACGTTTTTTTTATGTATAAAACTTTTTATTTTTATTAGCATAAAACACTAAAGTGTTGAATAGAATAAGTTGTCAGGTGGCAACATGTAGCATGATCAATAGTTTATTCTGCTAATAACACCCTAAATAATAATAATAAATATGATAATAATAGTAATAATAATGTCAATTATTTATTATGTGCGAACTTATGTACTTGCTTTTCAACAAAAAAACTTTTTTTACGTGAAGGTGAGACTATAATTTATAGACGAACCAATCAGGTATGAGATAACAGGTCTTGAATTTTGGCGCAAAATCCATTCACATCCATTTGGCTAAATAACAGCTGATTTCAGTTTGTGATGAAAACCTTATATCCAATTCCTAACCCTAACTATCAACTGTAAATATTAATCCCAATTCCTCACACTGGTTTATAACCCTGATTTAACCGTAGTATGTTGGTAGACATTCTCAAGGTCTTTTTAGCGTCGCCTTAAGGTCGTCCATAAATTATTGTCTCATCATAACATCTAGTTAAACAGAAATAAGTTTAGTAGGATTCGAATCTACAAACTAATAATTTAAGTAAATTTTTATAGCAGCTATGTAATCTCGGGTGCATGTTACATTTTAATGAGGACTGGTCGCCTGAATATACCTGTATCCGAAAGTCGACGTCAAAACTGGGAATCAAATGAGGTACTTTACGTTTCAAATGTTCAACGTACTATCCTTTTAGCACAGAATACACATATATCAAATGAGGCTGATCAATTGCAGTATATAAGATCAACGGAAAGATTCAGACAACCAAAACAAATGAATTAGGATTCACTTTATTGCACAAGCCAATGGCTATTCAGATTCAGTAAATGAGTGGATAATGTGTTGGACGTTTGAAGAGAGAGGTGCTGGGTTCGAGTCCCAACGTAGACACCAACATTCGCAAGAGTCCTACACTAGGACGAGACGGTATTCAGGTGCATGGTTGTTCAACATAAATGAGTGCGCGAAGTCAATAAAATTGAGCCATCTCCATAGCCCTATACTGAAAATAAAATAGTGTTGAATAATTTCAAAATGATTGGGATAGTATTGTGTTATTAGCTTTCTACAAAAATTAAATATCCCCTGGTTATCTAAAAGGACTACAGAAGTCAGCCAAAAATTCAATCATGCAACATCTAGTTAATTTCAATCACTTTGCTTCGACAAGATCCTTTTTCTAGAAATCATAAATACAGTCAAAAGAGTCGACTGAAGAGGAATGCAAATGAAAAGCCATAACTATCCACTTATCCAATCCAAAAATTAAAGTACAAAAACAGTATATTCAATCCCTCATTTTATATACAGTCTTAAGATTCCTTTCTATCTTCCATAATCTATTCCTACCAAATTATTTTTTACAACTATTAATTAATCATTATTACCTGTTATATCCCGATGAGAAGAATGAATGTTAACTGTTGAGGTCTATTTATGGACTAATAATATACATTTTTTTATCGTATAATTGATAAGTAACTAAACTATTCATATTCGTGTTCCTCTTATTATGAGCTTTATCTCAACCTATAAACTATTATTATACGATTTACCATTCTTGAGTTATGTCCAGTCAATTAATTACAGTCTTGCACATTCACAGCCACTTTGGCTAGATCGTGTACAAATGTTATTTTCTATTTTACGGTACAATGTCGTCTGTTTAGTTGGTATATAAACCCAGTATGCTTGAAAGAAATGATTCATATTGCAGAGGCTGAGATTGATGTTCTGGATTTAACAGGCCGGACTAGGCAGAAAGTAAGACCGATAAGGAGTCTAGACTGCTCGTACTTGTTTTATGCGTCATTGGTCCGGTCGATAATTCACTGTTCTCTAATTGGCGGTAACGTCAGGGCACACAGGCCACAAGTTATAACATGACCTTAATAAGTACTTTTTGTTATGTTGCAATAAGTAGAAAAATCGTATTTCTGACGATGTTTTGTGACTTTATGTAAGTCACTTCTTTGAGTAAATAAATAACCGAACATTAAACTAACACAAATTTAAATCGTACCCCCCCCCCCAAAAGCTCAATTTATTTAAAACTATGAGGTTCAACTTTGGCATGGATACCTACATTATCACCTTTATTTAATTAATCTGATCTTAGTATTTAACAAGTAAACAGTTACCTTCACCTTAACATTTTTCATTGAAATATTATTATAATATAACTTTCTTTTTAATATCTGATTTTTTGTAAACAATTATTTTTTAATGGTTAAGATCACGAGCCAGTTGAAACAAGACCACCATGGAAAACCTGGAATTACTGGACGATCGTTTTGTCCTATTGTGGGACTCCTCAGCAGTGCGCATTCACAACCTCGCCCCCTGCGAGATCAGAACCCAGGAGCTACTGGTTTTGCGCGCGAGCACTTAACCACTAGACCCCTTAGCCGGCATCCAACGGTGTTAATGTCTAACTCCAACTAATCCACGGAATTGAGCGACACATCCACTATTGTCTTCAGTGAGTTACTATCTCACAACAGACCTGGTTGAACTCCACTAGTCACTACTTCTCACTAGAACTCCAGGATATACCTCGTGCAGCCAGTCACTAGTGAGCATATGTTGATTAACATCAGTTGGGTTTTGCGGATATCATAGTAATTTCAATGGTTAAGATCATGAGTTTTTCAATAACATTCAATTTTAGGATAGGCAACTGTTTTAAGCAAATAAATAAGTTTGTACAGTTACAATAGAAGGAATCATTAACAAGAAAAATTTTTTTGTTAATTTGTCTTTACAATCTAATGGTTGAAGGTGTATGTTTTAAATTATTAAGAAGTTAGGATAAGACTATAATTTATGAATGACATTTGAGCGCCACTAGGATAACCTTGAGAGTGTTCACCTAATAACTAGGACTAAATGAAGATTATAAACCAGTGTAAGGAATTAGAATCATGAGTTACAGTTGATGGTTAAGGTTAGAAATTACATCTAGGGTTTTCATTACGAACTGACATCAGCTATAATGCTAAAACTCTATTTATCCAAATGACTGAGTGAATTTCGCACCAAAATCTGAAACCTGTTATCTTATACCTGATTGCTTCATCCATAAATTATAGTCTCGCTGAAATTAGTTTAAAGATTTTTCTGAAATTTCACTGTATTGTTCAAAAATCTCAAGTGAAAATGTTTGAAAACTGTGAAACTTATTTTGCTTCGATAAAACAGGAATATTGCTTAGAATAATTGGTTGTAAAATAATGAATAAGAATTGTAGTCCAGATAGATGCTTTCGATGTTCTTGTTTTTTACTCACCTGAAAAGTTAATAATGAGTGGTCTCTGAGATAACGAGCATAGAATTTATATTTAAACCACAGAAGTGACATCGATCTGCTAATAATTTCCATTGTGCACAATTAAAAGTTGCTAAACTTTAACACCTACTTGCACAGTGTGGTCCAAAGATCCCGACGATACTCCTGAGACAGTTATGGCTGAATTCAAACAGTTGCTAGCAATTACGAGATAGGAAATGTTGGACTTTACAAACATATAACAAAACTATTGCCCAATTAAGGTCCTAATGGGACTAAATGTTCTTCACGTGAAATTATTAATGAATACATAATGACGTTGTAAACTAAAGCGAAAATTGAAAACACACAGTCAAAATAAAATGATACATACCTTGCCACATGCACGACAATGATGTCGTCGATTAAGTGTAGTAAATTCTGTACAACAATTTGTACACATAGTGGATGATTCATCTTTAACCCATTGAGCTGCAACTTCACCTAAATTATTTGCACTCATTATTGACTTCTAATGTTTAAAAAGGAATTTTAAAAGATTAAACAGAAAGTAGTAAGTGAGATTCTTCCTCATCAATATGCATAAAGATGTTTTTAATGCTAATAAACAGATATACGCTGTAGGATTTAATTTGCCTACAGATTAATTTTTTGAATAAGTCCTTATACTGTTGCACATAGAGTTATAGCAGTGCTATGGTCAAAACAGGTAACTATGGATGTAGCCAACAATTATCATCTGTTTCTAAAATTTAACTTAATACAAATAGTACAAAACTCAAAATAGTAAAATTAATTACTAAGAGAACAATAAACACACATATACCAAACAGTAACAGGGACACAACACAATGATTCAGTGACGTAAGTTCTCTAGCTCGACTTCTTTCTCCGATTATGTTATATGTAACCTAGCTAACTCAAAGTCTATCAGGGGGTCGGTCTTCAGCTCATTATTATTAAGTTGGTCTTCAAGAATAAGATAAATGCTGCATTGATGGTGATCGCGTATAATGGCGGGAATCTACTAAAACTGGAAAAGTCGACTACTATTAGATTCCAATTGAATGATCTAAAAGCGTCGTGTTTTTAACGATATACGAAGACCCCAGGCTCAACTACTACCGGTAAGGAAGGAATCATGATTACATAGTACCAAGAAGTTTCAAATCTAATATATAGCTTGTCAAAGTTGATTCAAGGGACTTATTATGTATTGGCATACGCTAACGCTAATATGTCCTAATAGGCTTCAAAGTCTGCTATAACACTCAAAATGTTTTAATAAGTTCGTAACCACTACAATAACTTAACAAATTGGTCTTATATATTGCCACCATCTGATCTGAAATCCACAATTAAAATGAAGCAGATAGATATAGATAAACGTGTAAATGACTACAAATATTGTAATTATATCACACTAATTGTAGGAAGATAGATATCAGAGTATTGAAAGAAGAGTAGTTGTCATTACTTAAAAGTAAACAACATTAATATCATACAAATAATAACCAACTTACTTTTTCATTGAAACAATTACTATTCGGTTTATTACATTCACAATCAATAGCCTGTTGAAGTTCACGCCACCAAAGTTGTTTTTCGTCATCATTTCTTGAAATAAACGGTAATTAAATAGAAAAAAAACGAAAGACAAGGGATTAGACGTTTTTATGGATGCAGCTATTAGGTGTTTACCACACATATGAACGTTTGACAAATCAAGTTATCAGAAGGGTTTTTGTGGATATTATAATAATTTCAATAGTTGTGATGAGTCAATTGAAGCTAGACCATCATGGAAAACCCGGAAGCATTCGAAGTTTGTTTCGTCCCAACATGGGACTCCTCAGAAGCCCGCACCCGCGATCACGACTTGCGAGACTCGAACCCAGGACCTATCGGTCTCGCGCGCGAACGCTTAACCTATAGACCACAGAGCCGGCATCCAACGGTGTTAATGTCTAACTTCAAATAACCCACGAAATTGAGCGACACATCTGTTATATCCTAGTGAAGATTACATTACAAGTAACGTCTGAGACCTATTAATGCACTAATATTATTTATATATTCTCATGGTATAAATATTCAGTAACTAGAATATGTATATCTATATTCCCCTTGTTATAAGCTTTATTTTGATCTATAATTTATTATTGTACGATTTGCTGTTCTTATGCTATGGTCAGTTTATTGACTACTGCCTCCCACGTTCACAGCCACTTTTGGCTTTATTGTGTATGAATGTTATTTCCTATTTTATGGTGCGTTGCGGTCTGTTTGGTTGATATATAAACCCAGTATATCTGAAATAAATTATTCGATTCGCATAGTGGAAGCTCGTATTGGTGTTCCGGACTCAAGTGGACGGGCTACGCGTACATAGGACCAATAAGGACGCTAGGCTGCTCATACCGATCGAACGTCATTGGTTTGGCACAGTGCTAAGATTTTATAAATCGTATTTTGATTAGTGGATAAATAACGTGATAAAAAGCCGGACATAAAGTCACAACAATATCCACTACTATCTTCAGCGAGTTACTATCTCACAACAGACCCGGTTGAACTCCACTGGTTACTGCTTCTCACGAGAACTCCAGGAAATACCCCTTGAAGCCAGTCACTAGTGAGCATACGTTGATTAGTATCAGAAGGGGTTTTTGTGGTCAGTCAGCCAGTCAGTAACAACGTAGAACTTCGTACGTACGTACATCAGTTCGAGTTGCCACACCACATAAGCACAGAGATGCAGTTGTCGATTCAAATCCCGTAGTGCTAGATGTAGTAAAATTATAAGCTGTAATCAGAAAAATTAGGGTTTGAAGATGTTATTCAAGGAGTATAATCCAGTGAAATAAATTTGGAAAGAGAAAAAAGGGACATGAAGAATTCAGAAGATTAGAATTTGGGTGAACACAAAGAGTGGATGCACCTTCGCCATTGTAAACGATTTTGAGCCATGTCATTCAGGGTCTCTAACCATCGGTTGCTATCATCTCGCGATCCCCAACCAGGTAGTCTACACCTACGAACATGACTCAGTCTACTTGCCAGTGACTTCATGGACTTGTGCCATGCTTTGGTCTGGCCTCCCCTAGCTTTCTTCCAATCTACTCCTATACAACAAAACATCGCACATCGAGGCAGTCAGTGGATATTATAGTAATTTAAATAGTTGTGATGGGAAACCTGGAAGCACCGAACAGTCGCTTCGTCCTATTGTGATACTCCTCAGTAGTGCGCACCTACGATCTCGCCTCGAGAGATTTAAACCTTATTCCAACTGCCAAAGTTTCATGAATCAATCACAGTAAGCCTTATTTATGTATTTACTTTTCGTAGGTCACATTTAAGTAGCTGAACACGTATAAAAATGCTTAATTATGGCACGTTTACTCTACTATTTTTAACAGAAAATACCAGATCAATATTTTGACCTAATAATGTTTGAAATAATAGTGTAAAGTATGACTGATGAATACAATCCAGTAATCTAAGGTAGTTTTATTCATTTTATATCATCAATTATATCTGTTGTATAAAAGTTAATAATACTACCATCTCAAATGAAAACTAGCCATAAAAGGCGGATTTTTCACCAACTGAATCGTAGTATCTCTCAGAAAACAAGACAGCAGATATTCAACTAATAAAACGATCACTTGAAAAATATCATCCCAGCAGATTCCATACTGTTCACCATTTTATCGAAGCTGGGACTGAGTGGAGAAAGCAACGAGATAGTCAGTATAAGGTGCGATTTTTTTAGTATGGAACTCAGTTGTATAAAACTAAAGGCTATTGCTTTGCCACAATGTTTTGGTTAGGGTCTTAGAGATCATGTGACTTAGTGGCTTGAGACGTTATCAAACATGATTTAGAATAGAAGCCAGTAGTTATATTGATGTAGCATTCTATTGCAGTTTTCATAAATGTGAGATGGATTTTTCTAATTGAGAGGAATTTATTCAAGTTGTAGTTTTATTAGACTGTATTTTTCTTATCAGATACCAACCTTGTTTGTTTATTCCTTGATTTCATAAATGATAAGTCTTCTAATTGAACGCTAGATTCGGTTCCTAAGGTCTTCTAGTAACCCTCAGGCTAGATATACACAGCTACTTGAACACGAGAGAAAAGGTGAGAAATATAGAAGAAAAGCTTTACTCCAAAGGTTTGTTTATGTACAGAAAATCTGTGTTTTTTATAGTATTTTAGATGGCCTTAGGTTTCTGGAAAAATCTGGAACGCTACTAAACATAAGAGCAGTATAGGTAATCATTCAATCAGAAACTCAACATGCGACTTCTCACTATCTAGATGTTACTGGCAAAACTTCTGCTGAATGCTGATTGGATAAGATGCTTCTCAGCGTTTTCGGAGCCTTTTTTCGATGTTTTCTGGATCTTCCCAACAATAAAGTTTTCGACTTTTAATTCGATTTGAAACGATTTACATTGTCCAGTTGTTCATATTGCCTGAAATTTGATCAGTATTAGTTGGCACATGTGCATCCTGTGCGAACTGGCTCGATATAACAATCATTTCACAAGCTTATTAACAATAAATGAACTGTGGCCAACAGTTAAATCAACGAAAAGTATTTTGTCCTATTTTGGGACTCGACAGCTCAATATAACTGCATCCAAGCTTATGTTCGTCCCAGTATTCAAACACAGCACCTTTCACTTCAAATGTCATCGGATTATCTATTTAGCTACTGCGTTCAGATAGCCACTTACTTTTATGACGGGTACGAGTTTTAATTCAATTTAAAGTGATTTGAATTATCCCATTGTTGATATTTTGACTGGAAGTTGATCAGTCTTAGTTTGAAGTGAAAGGTACTGGGTTCAAATCTCGTAATGGACACCAACTCTGGGATGGAGCTATATCATCTGACAAACCCCAAAATATGGAGAAACGGGCCTCCTAGATTCGACTGATAGCCATAGTCCATCTATTCTTTATTTCCCACTTTCATTTCAAAATACTGTTATTCTATTTCCTGTGGCTCATACTTTCGACGACCAGTTGTATCAAACTCTGTGTTTTGCATAAAGGATGAGATGACTGCAGAACCGTACCATAAACAGACATGTCCTTTTACTTTGGTTGGTCTTAAATACTTCCAACACAAGTTTGTCCTGTTTAATGAGTGGAAACTTTTCAATACTTGATTCTCAAGTGAAACTTCATAATGTAACAACGTATTTCAGCCAGTCAGCTACAATGTAGAACCAGGCACATATATGCATCGGTCCAAGTTGCTAATGAGGTATGGCAACTTGGACCGATGCATATATGTGCCTGGTCCTACGTTGCAGCTGACTGACTGACTGACCGCATTAGCACAACAAGATGAACACCAAATTCATAGAAGCAGTTAATTCAGTGGTCGTAATATATAAAATAAAGATTGAATATAAGGATATAATACAGGAAGAAAGAATTAGTTGGTAGAAAGAAAGATATAAAGCAGTTTTAAGGGAAGAGAGAGATTTTATGCTATGTATTTACCATTTAGTTACCAATAAACAATGGATATAGTCTTATATATGGTCAACTGTTATTCAAAAGGAACCTGACAAGCAAATAAAGGTATTTATGATACTCTTCATTTACTGCAATGTGACTATTCACATTTGATCGCTTATCGAATTCCTAATGTCAGTGTGATCAGTTGACTGCAGTAGAACTAAGGGTAAGAGATAGTGAACTGGACAAATCAAAATATCACTGATTTTTTACTAGTCTAAGGCAAATGATGTTAGATATCACTTGTTAGGGAAAATTTCCATAATGATAGAAAAGTTGGTGTTTTCTTCATGGGTTCTATATCATATTGAGAATTACTAAACATAGTTACACAATCAAACGATTGACCAACTTCAGACTATGGCACAATTAAGTAGAACAAAATATCAGCACACATCAATTATTTATCGTTTATTGATTTTTTTGATGTTTAGATTATTATACTTTGTGGAGATGTATATATGTATGTAATAATGAAATGAAAGTGCAGTCATAATTTTACCAATATTTTTCTTTAAAGGTTATTGATTTTATTCAAATTGGAAGATCTATAAGAAGGAATACTAGAACGCAAGATCTAGAAAAAGATAAAGAATAAATATATCTGAGCAATTGTGGACGATTTTAAGTCATGTTACTTAACGTCTGTCTCTACCTACTGATTGCTTCTAACACATAGAACCTAATCAAGTAGTTGACATCTGTCAACATGGCTAAGAATCACAGACAATTCGTTCATGGATTTATGCTCAGTTTTAGTTTGGCCATTTCTAACTAGTCCTTACACAAACAATCTGGGTCGAACCCGAATAAGTAAATAATGTGCTTGATAGTAAATAAATTACATTCAGATGAGGGGATTTCAATTCAGCTCTTTTAGAATATACACGGATAACTAAACAGTTTTAGAGAATTAAGCAATAAAGGTTTAGCGTCTTATTTTTTCGGTTAGTAGTTGCTGTAAACTGGTTAAATTTTACCAAAAAATCTTAACGACGTATTCATTAACCCAAATGACACTGCAAGATACTTATTGATGGAAACTGGAAGATTTCTGCGAACTAGAAAATAACCTTTTTTATTATCTATTCCATCAAGTCAGTCAATAGTGAACTATGGAGCTAATACAATTTACTGTTGAATGTATAGTGCACAGTGACAGTGAGCGTTTTAAATGTTACCTTCAACAATCACAATAAGTCTTACTTTAGACATATGGTGCAGACAATACTTTGAATTGTTATCTAAGAAGATGTAAATAAGAATATTAAAGAGGAAAAATGTATTTGTAAAATTTCAGCGGATGAATTTTGAAGAAAATCCAACGTTTCGCCTGCCAATCTAGTTCAAGCTTTTTCAAGGAAATATAATCAAACATCAAAATTATCGAATATAAATAGGTACATGGTTCTCCGAAGACCGAAGACAACATATGGTGAATGAAATTTCTTCTCACTTCCATATACATACAATCTGTTATCTTAACATTTTTCACACCACATATCTCTTACACACTAATGTAAATACCTACTTTAAACATTGTTAACGTTGATTGGATGACTTATTCAGTAAACAGTAAACCGGAGAACCATGTACCTATTTATATTAGATAATTTTGATGTTTGATTATATTTTCTTGAAAAAGCTTGAACTAGATTGGCAGGCGAAACGTTGGATTTACTTCAAAATTCATTCGCTGAGATTTTACAAATACATTTTTCCTCTTTAATGTCTCACATTAACTCGGCGCCCAAATACTGTGAAACTAATCGATCAAACTTAGACGAAAGTTCTTATTTAGCAAATAATAATAATTGGAAAATCTATCATGATACAATCATGTTAGGTACGAACAAGATAACACCGATAATAATGAATAGTAGCCACGTAATACTCAATGCTGACTGAAGCTGCAAATCCGAAAGATTAAGTAATGACACAGTGGTCTGAAGATGAAAATCTACTCAGAAGGTTAAAATATCTCAGATACGATCTCTAAGACTAAACGATTCTTTTAGCGTTCCTTAACTCTTAATGAATGTCTAACTAGACTTGGTCCGTGATGTAAACTATGACATTCAATAATCTCCAAAATCCACCTAAACTAATATCAGTTTTAAAACAGTGGAGTTAAAAACTGTTACACACTGAAATATACTAAAACTAGTTAAACTTTCAATTAACTAATTTTTTCAGGGTACTAAGTGGAAGGGTAAAATGGCTGATCAGATTGCATATCTGTTATGTCCCGACAAGAAAATTGAATGGTAACTTTTGCGATCCATTTATGAACCAATAATAAACGTATATTTTTAATGTATAATTATTAAGTAACTGAACTATGCATATTCATATTCCTCTCATTATAAGCTTTATTTTGACCCATAAACTATTATTATACGTCTTACCATTCTTGAGTTATACTCAGTATATTAATTTCTACCTCCCTCATTCACAGCCACATCTGGTTAATTCTTTTACAAATGTTGTTCCATATTTTATTGGTACGTTGTGGTCTGTTTGATTGGTATATAAACTCAGTATGTTTTAAATATAATGATTCATATCGCAGAGGCTCAGATTGGTGTTCTGGACTTAACTGGCTGGGCTAGACAGGGAGCAAGACCAATCAGGACTCTATGCTGCTCGCACATGTCTTACGCGTCCTTGGTCCGATCGATAAGTCACTGCTCTCTAATCGGCGGTCACGAGTTATAACAATATCTTCACCGGAAGAAATGGTAGAAATATATATTACGTTTGCGTAAACACTGCCTACAAAGATGTTCCATGTTTCCCAGAGCAGGATTAGGCTATGAGAGAGCTAGAGGAGGCCGAACGAAGACATAGGATCAGTTTATGAAATTATTAACTATTGATTTGAGTCATGCTGGTGGTTTTCAGCTATATGGTTGAGGTTCAGGCAATTATCATGGCTAATAGTTTGGTACGCTATCAGTCATGGCTCAGAATAGGTCACTGTGGAACAGATGCATTTACTTTTCGTCACTCTTTAGATCTTGAGTTTTAAAATTATTTCATACCTTTCAATCTTCGAATTCAATATTTCGAATGATATTCGCTATGCCTAATCGTTCCTACTACCAGTAATACTCTTGCTACTTCTACTAATCTGACATTTGATTTGATGTGATGTGAAAATTTGAACAAACGTATATATATATATATATATATATATATATCAAGTTCTGATATTTCTTATGACTGATTAAATTGAAACGAATGATTTTATAATTTTAAAAAATAAAGCTTACTTACGAAAAAGCAACCTCGACGCATAGCTCTTTCGCTTTAATTCTAAAACAGTGTTCAACATTGATTTCTTCATCATCTTTGACTTCACATAACTAATTGATAAAGAAAAGTAGTATAATTTTGAAGTTGAAGCATATGCTATTTGTATAAAGTCGGATATAAGGTGAAGTGCTAATTATGAAGTTCTCAATCCCCACATGATAAAATTGAGTAGTAAAGTACTCATTTTTGCCATAAGAAAAAAAACGAAGATCCAATTATTATTAAAAGCTACGGGATTATATATATAATATCATTAACCTCATTATTGACATTCACTGGATGGAAGCGTCAGTAAATGTTTTAATATTTCTCGTTCTTGAATACTGATAATATTTAACGGTTTTTACTCAAGACTGGGTAGATAATGAAAAGACGTGAATAAAGGTTACATATTAGATGGAGAATGAACGTTGACAAGTTAAGAGTTTATCATCCCGACGTAGATTCGATCCGACAAGCTATGAATCTAGCTTGATTAAATATTCATATCACAAGTTTATGGTCAACGAATAAACTCTAACACAGGTATGGAATAATAAATCTTTCAGTAAAACGGTTAACCTTAAATGCTAATAGGGAGATATGATAATGAACGTTGTATGTCACAATTGTTTTAAGTCATAGACAAGAGGGACCGGATTAAATTAACTAATGTAATTAAAGAAAATGCATCGAAGACATCGAGTTTACGATATATTTGAAAACCACGTTCTTGCTTTCATTATATCTTGCTACGTTTTATAAAATATACCATCATTGATCTATTTTAATCTGGAATACCGGGTAATATCGGTATCCCTGAAACTGAAACGTTGACAGTAAACTAGATGTGATAAATTGATTACACGAATTTCACCATTAAATTGGTGCCATTTTTGTTCTGAAAAATAATTTTGATTATCAGGAAGGAGTTTGTGAATGGTGTTTGTTCTGAATATAGTTTATAACACAACTTTAAAGCTAAATATTACCGAAAACTATAGGTTAGTTTACTAATTTAGTGCAAGAACTTTTACTAATTTAGATAGACTTAAGTATATGAATCATGTCTGAAACAATAGATCTTTAATTAGGAAAGTCTATGAACACTAGACAAGATCACCATGAATTTAGTTAATGACAATGTCTTTCAAAATGATATACATAATTTCAAAATAGAGGACGACAACAACACAAAAACATCAGAGTGCAACGAACCCCATCAAATAATTAAGATGTACACATAAATTATAAGAAAACTTACTGTCATTCCAGCCAAACCTATCTCTGACTTAACTTGATAACGACCAACGGCATTAGGGGATTCAGTCATGACCAAATATTCGGAAAACTGAAAATAAGGAGACAACTTGAAATCTCCATGTTTTAATAAAGCGAAAAGACGAACTGTAAGCGATATGCTGGAAAAATACACCTAATTATAACTAAATGACGTTATACCCTGTGATATGAGTCACACTTCAGAGGGAAATAGTTTTCGTCATGAACATCTGATAGTGATTGTCAACCTGCTGAACATTTCAGTACGAAAATTATAAACTTAATTGTAAAAAGGTTTATTAGCTGAAGTAGTTTTGATTTATTGTGCACCATTTGACTTGTAACCTGGAACATGAGTAGTGTAAAAACAAGCACATGGCTTCGTCGGGTTTCTACACTGTTGAGGGATATTTTTAAATGCTAAGGTAGTGTAAATATGCTAATAAAATCATTGCTGAAGATGAAGAGTTCGTAACACTTCTGAATCACTGGTTGTCCTTGTTTATCTTTATACTAGTGGACTGAATTACTAATTTGATGCAGCTGTAACCATTTACTCAATGAATTGTTGAGTAGAACTAATAAATATCCTATTAGAGTGCGGATGTTGGCGTTTTCTATTTGGCACAGAAAATATTTGACACAAATGTGCTGCCTAAAACGAAACGAGAATGTGGTGAATAGAAAATACTTTCATAAAACGTAGTGCCTATATGAATCTCATCTATCAAAGATGTTCAAGTTGATGAACGATGTTCCAGGGCGTATTGAATACACAAAGGTTCATTTTATTCCAACGGTTACTAAACTCCAAGGGGTTCATTCAGTGAACAAATAACTGATAGTGTTGAGGTAAATAACTAATTAACATAGGTTTGATGAGCAATCAGGTGGACCATGAATGTGTCAAACTAAGTAGTAAGAAACATTAAAAGAGTTAGAAACTTATTTTTCGTCAATCTTAGACAATATATATAAGTTAGTGATTTAACCATGTGACAGAAAGAATAGCTTACAAGAAATAAATATCTATCCAAAAGCCGTCTATGTATTGAACGTCTAGGTAGTTTCTTTGCGGGACCTTCTAGATGTAGTAACGGAATTTGAGTATACTTTACACGAAGACCATCCAGTTTACCAAGTGCTTCTCTAGCATTCAACATTTTCTCCTTGAAAAAAGGACAAACGTAATTTTAGCAAAATCGATTGGGACTAAACTTAACAAGTAACCAGAAAATTAAGATAAGAAATAAACGCTAACCAGTTAGAGATTGAAATACTTAATGTGCAGTGTGAAGTTTTATTCCCACTATATGTACTGAATTATTTACTACGTTAAATAGATGCAATTATTTGACAAACAACACCACTAAATACTTTGAGAAATTAAACCAAATTTAGAAATGACTTCATACTGGTGCATGCTAACTGTGATAATTATTTCAAGGTTGTGAAAACTAGTTCTACGGTTAATAGACAAGAGAGAAGCTTAAAAATAATTGCAACTGATCATTTACATGGATGTACTCCGCCATGATCAAGTATCCTTCCATTTTGTCTACTTTGAATCTTTTCTGACTTTTACCTACCGAAGTTACATTCACGAATAATTATTTTAGGTTTGTAAAATTATTGGTATGGTATATGCAAAAACATTTGTCACGGTAGACTAACCTGCAAAATAATTTCTTGTTCCGAACGATCCAATAAATCCTTGATGAAATTCCAAGCCTCTAAATTACGGTAAGAACGGGCTTTATATTATTGATGGGCTCACTTGTGACATTTGTATATTCTGGGTCGCTCGGAAGCATGGTTCCTTTAAGCCCTAACTCAAATTATCGGAGATGTTCTTTAACAATTGAAGCTTACTATAAATGAGATCTTTGTATCGTGGTAATGCTGTGCTGACACCATAGAACATCCCAGGAACATTCTGAATACGTTGCTCTTGATACTGAGATTTTGCCTAGAATGTTATATGAAAGATGAAAACTTAATGAACGAATAAGCTATTTAAGTATCATTTGTGAACGTAAAATACTTGGCGTTAGATGTAAAAATTGTATTTAAATAACCTGAGCGATTGAAAGTTGAATGGTTCCAACGTTTCGTTCGGTAATCGCTGAGAGCATCCAAGTACATTTTTCGCATCTAATGTTTTCTACATAATTGACGCCCAATCTTTCCCAAGCCATTTGTTCGAACTTCGATGCATAATCACATAAACCATATGATATTACATTTTTTAAAGTTAATACAACATGCGACAAGGTATACAGTTTGCTTTACACTTTTGACTTGATGCCTATTACATTGACAAGTGGCTTAGTGAATAAGTAACTTGAACTTCAATCATGGAGTCGATGACTGAAACAGCAAACAACCTACTTTGATTTAAACAATCGAATACCACCGCCAGTTCCACACAGTGTGGCACAAATTTGCGCACAAGAACCTATACTTACACATCGTAGCAAAAACAATTATGAATTACCTGCAGGTTGAAGTGAAAAAATTGATTCCGTCACATAGGCTGAAATTTGAAAGGATCCCTAGACTACAGTTCAGAATTTCACGGTTAGATTTCCAAAATGACGTCTATACAAAGATTTATAAACTCAAGTATTTCACTAGTAATACATAGATTGAGTAAGCTGGTTTACTAAGAGATTGATTACTTTTTCTTCTCTTGATCTAGAGGATAAAGTGTTCCACATAATAATATTGATGATAGCGGAAAGCTAAGCTCAGAAGGCATATCATGCAACCATAACAAATAAGTTTTGGGTGATAATACAACATATCTTTCAATTGTCAAGCTTCGAAAATATTCACGACTGAGTACTTATAACAAGACTTTTCCGTACGATTTTAAAAGCCACAATGTGAGACAATGAAATACAAATTTTATATCTTAAACACCAAAAGATTTAGTTTATTCGACTTACAACGATACCTTTACATATATTTTGAAGCTCTTCATTCGTGGAATACATTTCCGAAAAAGTCTTGAAATTCACTGCATAACGACATAAGAAGCTCTTGTATATATTCAAGATTTGCATCTCCTTGTCACTGGTAAAAGTTGAGGGCAATTCTATGTCTTCAGCTTCACAGGAATCAAAACTTTCAGTCAAATGTTCATGGACTTTAAACAACGACGGTATATCCTTGAACATTCCATTAATTACGCTGTTACATCTTAATGACGAAACATTTTGTAACTCATCACTGACATCCTGTAATTTTCGAATGAATGAACCATACATTTAGCTAACCTTTAAAATTCTGATGCATTCTAGAAGTCTTTTACCATATTGAAGCATTTCATCATATACGGACCTGGCTATCTTCCTCTTCTTCTCCATTGCGTCTAAGTCTTTTTGCGCAGTAGATAACAACCCTTTATTGGATGTGCTCAACTTTTCTTTGAGTGTTTCATTTAGAAGATTTTTAATTTTATTGCGCTGGAAATCGAGTGCGTCAAGGAATATAGATCCCTTTGTAACAGATTCCCCAAACACATTCTTACATCCACGAATTTCCGATTCTGGTGTTTTATTTACAAGATCACACAAATAATCTGGATGTAAGATATCTAACTTGATTGATACATGTACGCAACCGCCCGACATCAAAAAAATTATCAATCAAAAACCCACCGACTTAGGTCATAGCGACTTTTAAGCGACTTAAACAACCTAAAAATTAAACCATTCTGTGCAGAAACAATGTATCAGTTATTCTTCAAGCCTGAAGCAAATTCAAAATAATGGGTCTTTCGTCAACTCTAGAAGTAAAAATGAAACAAACTAATTATAGTCCTCAAAAGTGAGGATTTTAAGTCGTAAACTAGTGTTGTTCAAATGGTTCAAATGGTTGAGGACGGAATAGAAGAAGCTTCCGCTTAACAGACTTCCGTGTCTAGTAGCAGGGGATCACCAATACCTCCATGCAGGAACCAAGGTATATCGACGATAATAGAAGAAAAAATGGAAATCGGTAAATCACAGTAAGATATTATCCTTAGTCCTTAAGAATATGTCATGTTGCCTCTTAAAGGACTCCTGGAAAGTCTCTTGGACTAGCCCAGACGGCAGCGAACCCCAGCATTTGGCAACTCTTAAGGAGTAGAAGTTGTGTCTACAGTCCGTTCTGCCAAGTTGTGTCTCCAGTTTCTGGGTGTTACCCCTTAGATTAGTGTTGGAACTAAGCTTATGTAGGTGTTTAAGAGGGTGTCCAGAAGTGTTAAGGATACTGCAATCCATTAGAAGGTCACTTCTAAGACGCCTATACTCTAATGGGTAAAAGATAAGTGGTTGGAGGCGCTCTTCATGAGGTTTAAATTTGAGTCCTCGAATTGATTTCGTGGCTCGCCGTTGCATACGCTCCAGAGTGTCCTTATCCTTTTGGAGTGAGGGAGGAAATACTGTGTTTCCGTACTCTGAATGGGGACGGATAAAACTATTGAAGATTATATGGAAAGTTCTTCCGTCAAACTGGCCAAAAATGCGCTTCAATGTTATCAGTGCAAGGTTTGCTCGGAAGGCATTTTTGTCACAGTTAGAGTAAGACTACAAATCGTGGGTATCAGCACTCCCCAATCTTTTTCAACCTGGAATACTTCTAGATAGGAGTTTCTTAAGTTGTAACTGTAGTCTGCAACATGTCGCAGATGGACTACGTTACACTTTGAAGTGTTGTCGCCTACCCAACTATGAAGTCGAGTCAGATCCTCCTGCTGTGGCGGCATATCCTCTTGATTGCGTATCTCTCTCCAAAGTTTTACGCCATTGGCAAAAATTAATAAGTCCGAAGTTACCTGTTGAGGAAGATCATTTATGTAGATCAAGAAGAGAAGAGGCCCTAGTACTGAGCCCTGGGGGACCGCACTAGGACATTCCGTAGCCTGAGATAAGGTGGAATTAACCCTGACCTTAAAATGTCGATTTTTCAGGTATGAAGTGAGCCAATCGATGAGAGGTGGTCTGATACCCAATCATTTGAGATTATTGATAAGACATGTATGGTAAATTATGTCAACCTTCCCCTTGCGATCAAGGATGCTTGTCCATCTATCCACCACAGTCAGCCGGTTGGTTATAGAAGAACGACTTCTCCTGAAACCATGCTGTTGGGGTGAAAAGAAGTGTAAGGATAATAAATGGTCGTGTATGCCGTCACATCAGGGACTTCATAATTTTTTAAGGTATTGAGAGAAGGGCCACCGGTCGGTAGCTTGAAGGTTCGCTGCGTCGACCTCCTTTGAAAATTGGCGTGACGTAAACCAGCTTTCGAATCTCCGCTAGTTTGCCTCAGCTTAGCGAGTGTGAGAACACCGCTGAACGGTGTTGCCAGGATTGAAGCTGTTTCCCTCAGTATAGCGAATGAACCATATCCGGGCAAGAAGAAGTGTCTTTTCTTAGGTGCTGCAGTTTCCGGTACATCAAGTCAGCGCCTAGGTTCACTTCGGAAAGTCCTGTGTAGTTGCAGATGAAGCTCTCATCAGTATAGTTGATGTGAGTCGGTCGAAATATCCGAGAGTACTGTTCAATCGGAAGGTCAGCGGCGTCACCGTCGTTACAAGTCAGGCCATTAGAATCTAGGTGTTAGGAAACTCCAGTTTTGGTTTGTCGAAGAGAGGCTGCATAACGGAATAAGCTTTTCGGATTAGAGACAAATTTATCCATAAGCTTTATCTGGTACTGAAGCCTGTCTTCTCTTATAGCCTTTGTGCATATGTTCCTTATATATTTGTGTTGCCTGTACGCGCCGATATTATCAGTTCGTTTGTATTCTGCTAAATTGTGCGTTTTGCGGCTTAGCAAACGAAGAGTGCGGTTCTTGATGACTGTAGGTGGCTTGTAGATTTTGGGGACCGTTTGAGGAATTGACTGCTTTGTAGCACATAAAAGCGTGTGCAGTAAGAAGTCCCAATGAGCATCCACATCAATTTGAGGGTGAACATCCTAATCCACCTGTTGTGGATAGTTCTGTAGAGGTGACACATTCAACCGTTTGAAATTCCAGCGCAAGTTAATGGTGGGATATCTTAGCTCAGTTTTGCTGACGAAACTGAAAGCTATAGCGGCGTGATCGTTTTTTCCCAGGGGAGCCAGGATTGAGAGGTTGTCAACAAGGATTCTTCGTTTGTAAATACACAGTCTAAGCGCGATGGTGCCTGACTATCTCTCCAACGAGTTGCTGACTACATTTTCGTATAACCCCAAGTCCTCAATGAGGTTGAAGAATCGAGCTTTAATTGAGTTTTCACCTCCAATATACATACGTTCCACGGAGTTGACTCTGAAAAGATTGAAGTCCCCTAGAATCAGAATATGAGTGAAACCGAGACGAGTAGAGCAGGATAGTCCTTCCAGCATACGACTGTCATACTCGATGTCGGCAGTGGACTTCTTATATATGACTCCGACTAGACACCTCGAAGTAGTAGACAATCTTACAGAGCACCATATGGATTCCTCAAGATTGTTAAACTCGAGGTTATGTACTTGGTGTACCTCCGGGCATGATCGTATGTGTAAGTCTACCCCACTCCCAATTCCTGTTTTTTCCGTCGTTGCGAAACAAAGACATACCAGGTATTGCTAACTCCGGACCCGTAAACTGAGAAGATATCTAAGTTTCAGATATTCCTATCAGATGAGCCTTATCAGCATTGCTAAGTTCACGTAGCTCATCCATTTTATTTGAGAAACTCGCAGCGTTCATGTACAAGCAGTTTATGCTTTCAATTTAAACGCGCGAGCTTCTCCTTTCTGTTTGTTTGGATGAGCGTTACGTGAATGGACAGGTAGCCTACCTATACAAGGTTTTCTAAGTTGATAGCCCTGCCCTTTACACGTTTTTTTATCAAGACGGTCCACAGGTGGAATGGTCAGCTACGATTTGCCTCTGTGCTTGATCCTGGCGTCATGTGTCCTATACGCATGCATATGGATTACAGTTGGCAGCCGACGTCTGTTGGCACGAAATGCTTCCAGAGTTGCAGCTGCCATATGGGAGGGTGGGAAAGTTGTCTTCATTAGTCGGGGTCTAGAATCTCCATCCTTCCATCCATCCATCCTTCTTGGATAGTCTCGTCACTTGTTGAGTCAGTATGTTTTTGAGCTTCAAGGATTGCTTGATGAATTTTCATTCCCTAATATCAGAGTTTGCTTGATTAGGGTTCGTGTTTTCCGGTACACCTTGCACAATGATATGTCTTCCGCGGAAAAACGTCTCGCGATATTCCTTAGGGATGTTCCGGATGACATTGCGCTCGGAGTACGGTATGTCGGGCAGTATTCTTACGTTCCCATCGTATTTCAGTAAATGACTCGCTAGCAAGTCATCCTCTTCGTCGGTAGCATTAGTGAGTGTTATACGAAGTAGCGTTGAGTGATTTTGATACTAAGATTCCTTTCTCCGAGTGAGCCGTGTGACTATCAAAGGCTCTATTCTAGGAAGTCCAAGTTTCTTGTTCAATTCACCTCAGAGCATCCTGTCATTTTTGTCCTGCAGACTGAGAAGAAGGTCAGGGTTGTCTTTGGGGTTCATGATTATGAGAGAGTCATCGCGAACCGTTATTGTTTTCCCAGGTTTTCCGGTGCTTCCAGGCTCAGCACCTTGTGGTTTGGAGTTCGAAGCACGTTTATGAATCCAAGGCTCTTTGATGACCGGACGGACATTCTTGGGGGTTGACTGTGCGACCAAATCACCAGCTGATTTCCATACAACACCAGGGATGTTCAACTTATACGGTTACGCCTGGTCCTTTTTAGCTCACCTACAGAGTTTTGGGGAGCCACTGTTGCATTCAAGGACCCTGAGCTGGGAGAACCGAGTTTACTGAGGGAGTCGATTACCGTCGACGTGATGATGGTGCTGAGTTTCAACATGTCATCATTAGTGCCAATGCATGCTCCATCGATGGTAGACCTGTTGACATCCCTCTTGGTTTCATTGCGCGTCTCTTTATGATTGTGATTTTGCAACTTTGCTGACAACTTATCCCTCAGACCTGTCAATGATGTTACTCAGCAAAACTTCGGCATCCGTGTTGCACCCGACACATATCCACTTATGATCGGATTTGCTGAGTCTGTTGTAAGCAGTTGCTGTGAGATCTGTGCACGCTTCGTGAAACCAACCTTTGCAGTTGTTGCACTGAATGCCAGATGTAACAGCAAAACGGCATTCAGGTCGTTTGCATAAATTTTTCATAACTATATTGACGTAACTTATTTTATAGATGCTAGTAAAAGCATAAGACCGTTAAAAATACACTAAAAAGCACACTTAAAACGGACGAAAATGGATAAAAACAGTTGAGATAAACTGAACTAGCCTTTACGTGAAGAAGTGAAAAAAACGAATAGTAAGAATAGTAATAATAATTTATTCTCAAATAACAGTTTTTTACATGATACACGCCAGTTTACAGGCAATATCAAATTGATACAAATGATACAATATCCACTGTAGTAAATTACACAGCTGGGTTGATAATTTATAAGATATGAATGTAGATGGTTTTAATCAGTATCACAGTTGGTGCGCTTCACGAAAGTTGCGTTGCGAATGTGCAACTGATGGTCAAGGGTAGGTCCATTGAAGTTGGGAGCTTCTAGAAATCGCAATTTTATGTCCCTTTGGAATGTCTAAGGCTATGAGGATGGTGCAGGATAAAATCTTTCGTTCCATATCACAAGGGGGCTGAAAGAGGGAGCAAGTAAAAGAAAGGACGAGAGGCAGAGTAGCCAATATTTATGAAGGAATGTTTAAGGTATGATTACTCAGTCTTATTTTCTTTTATTAAGTTATTTGTTAAGAGCATTTAATAGGTTAAAGAAAATGAGTGTAAACAAGGTATGAGTGGGCATACAACTGACAAATAGAGGCGATTTGGAAAGGAGCTGAGAGTATGGGATTATGTGTGGTTATAAAATAAAACATGGTGCTAGAAATAGTATTGTGATATACAATTGGCTGTCTTTTTTTATCGTAGCAACTGGAGCCCTTTTCATTTTTTTGTATTATTTTTTTCAGGTATCATAGGGTCTTAAGTAGGCTTCGTATATTAGCGAATTGTCTAGTTTGCTTGTAATAGGATTACTGGGTAGGAAGTGAAACCAATTCAACGTTCGTAACACTATTTAAAGAGGTATTTTGCGTGATAAAACAGCTTCAACACTATAAGTTCGTGACATCCCATTAAACCATAAGGAGCCGTAATTAAACAAAATGTTCTGTCCTACAGACATGGGTGGATTGAATTTATCTCCCCACCATCATGTTTGCTGGTCAGTAACGCCACCCTCCCTCCTTTTGTGATGTTAGGCTCTCTTACGTTTATGGCAAGTATGAATACTGCTTTAATCAAAGCCCATAGTTGGAATACACTGTCTCTACTAGGTCCATGTTACAAGCAAATCAGATAGTTGAAAAGTCTTTTTTTGGGTTAGATGTCCATATAGTATATCACACTGCTATGAAAATAACTAATGGTTTAAAGAAGTAAGGACTAATACCAAATCAAAAGATATGAGAGGGTATAAAACTGTAGAAAGAAAAAAGAAAAGAAAAAGATTCCAGGGTAAGACAAATAAAACGTTGAGAAACTCACAAGACTTTGCGGCCAAATTTTGAGCTTTGTATGATCGGCCTTAGTAGATCAGCATCCATAAGATTGAGCTATCTGTCTACTTGCAGTAGAAAAAAAGCATGACTTTTAGGAAGAATAATGTACATTTAACCTGTAGAGATTTGGGAAGTGAAAGCTAGGGTTAGGAACATAAGGTTATGATTAATAAACAATGAATAATAGGAAAGGATAAGCCATATATTCTGTGATTTGGTTATATTCGTATTAGTGACAGTCGAATTTGTTATAATCTTGTTCTTTCTAGATACTGGGCGGTCCGTAATAAAGTGCCTCATTGGTGGACGGGAGTTCAAGGAAATGTTGAAGCTCTTTGGAGTCTAGAAATAGGGTTATTAGCTTTTTGAATCTGGTAAAGGTATCACAGTTGCGGATAGGTATTGGCAGCCTGTTCCACAATAAACTATACCGTACTGTAAAAAACTTACAACGCATTTGTTTTTGGTGTTTTACGGTAAGTAGTGTATATGCGTTGTTTCTAATCTCAGGCAAAACCACTGGTAACTATTAAATTGAGTTAAACTCAAAAAATGTAATCTACTGGGCATATAGCTCAGGATAGATTCTTTTGATCAGAAATGTTACTTTTGTTGCGTAAGAACACAGCAAAAGTTTGATAAATGCAATTCACGTTAGGACTAAACTTTCCGTTTGAAAATCGCGCGGAACACAAGTTCTCGTTTAACGGACTACCGTGTCTATTAGCAGTGGATCACCAATACCTCCGGGTATACGCCTAGGTATATTTAACCATCAAAGAAAAAATAATTAGTTAATTCTAGCTCACATCGCGCGCTTTTCGAACGGAAAGTTTAGTCCTAACGTGATTTGCATTTGTAGCGGTAAATAAATCCCCAAAATCAATAGCTCCGCAAGTTTCCGACATTGGATGCCGACCACATTAGTTTCAGTGGACTCACCTAGCCAAAGGCGTTCGGTCATGAATCCGCATCAGATCACGAGTGAGAACGCCGTGTTCAACAACCCCTGCAATCGCTAGTCAGATTAGATCAGAGGATCCTCGATGTATTGACAGCCTAGCAAATATTTATTCGAACGTCCTCGCTTCTGTCTCTTGATTTCACTTGTTGGGTACGATTCATATTAGAATGTGCTACTTGTTAAAGCGTTGTCAAACTCCGAATGCCTGTGGCATCTTCATTGGTGAGCCTAACGTGATCTGGTACGCTAAATTGCAAACTGTGAGTCTGTTCTTTATCGGGATTTAATATATTTTATACATTGTGATACTTTTTCTCCATATTTTTGGATATTTTTTCACTCTTTCATTCTCGTACTTGATATTTCACCATGACTGAACAGACACCCAAGGTACTTAAGCTAAAGACTATGTCCCCACCTTCGTTCCAACTGATGCCCTTCTAGCCAGACAACATCGAAGCCTGGTTCTGCTATGCAGAACCCGACTTCTACGAGCGCAGCGTGAACGACACGCGTGCACAATTCCTCTCAGTAGTCAAGGCACCACCGCGCGACACATCTATTATGTTTACTAGTGATGTTTCGGAACCCTACGGGACACTGAAAAGATCTATCCTTGAACGCGAAGACCTAACCGGTAGACAAAGGTTAGACCGACTCCTTAATGACATCGACCTGCAACCCGGTTCTGCGACAGACATGTTGCGAAGAATGAGAGAAGTTATTGGTAAAAGAACCTTCGATGATGGCCAATTTAAACAGCTTTTCTTATCCAAACTTCCTCAATAGGTGCAAACTATGCTGGTCTTGTTTCAAAACGACGCCTTAGACGAGCTGGCTGCATCTGCCGACCGCATCTTAGAAATCACGAAATCTAATGCCGAGGTTTTTTACAGTCAAAGAAAAGCCTCAAACAACCAAGAATGACATAACAGAGTTACATCATACCCTTACACGTTATCGTAAACTTCGTAACGACCGTAAACGGTCACACACCCCACGAAGAAGCATTTCATGTGAGCGATCTGTCTCTAGACCACGAGAGACGGATAACCCCGACTGGTGCCGGTATCATAACCAGTATGGAAAGTCCTCCAGATATTGCAGAAAACTCTGCAGTTTTTTCAATTCAAAATCGACCGACACGAAAAACAATTCAGGAACCTTCCAAGCCAGCACGTGTTAACGGCAACCGTAGCTGGCGAACATAGCCGTCTGTTATACGTCACAGATGTGATAACGAAAGTTCGCTGGCTCGTCGACACTGGCGCAGAAGTTAGCGTTTTCCCAGCGAATTCTAATGATCGGCTTCGCTACGTATAGCAAAAGGTACGTTTACCTTAACGTGCGTTTACGCAAACTCATGCACTGGATCTTTGTTGTTGCAGATGTTTTCATGCCAATCATTGTTATGGACCTATTTCAGCACCGCAATTTAATCACTGATACGCGCAAACGGATGCTTACTCATTTACTTGCCTGTTACTCACAATGGAGCATAGGCCGCTGACCAGCATTCTCCAACCCACTCTGTCCTCCGCCTTCTTTACTAGTTCCATCCAATTCTTGTTCATTTTTCTCATGTCTATTTCCATTTCCGGACGTAATATGTTTTTTGTTCTTCCTCTCCTCCTTTGCTTAGCCTTGAGGATTCCATGTGGGGGCTTGCATTGTGACGCAGTTAGGTGCTTTCCTCAGTGTGTGTCCTATCCACTTCCAGCATTTCTTCCTGATTTCTTCCTCCACTGGGATCTGGTTTGTTCTCTCCCCCAGTTGGTTGTTGCTAATAGTGTCCGGCCAACGGATCCGAAGTATTTTGCATAGACAACTGTTAATAAATACCTGTATTTTCTGGATGATGGCTTTCATAGTTCTCCAGGTTTCTGCCCCATACAGTAGAACTGTCTTGACATTTGTATTGAAAATCCTGACCTTGGTGTTGGTTGAAAGTTGTTTTGAGTTCCAGATGTTCCTCAGTTGTAAATATGCTGCTCTTGCTCTGCTGATCCGCGCCTTCATATCTGCATCAGATCCACCATGTTCATCAATGATGCTGCCCAAATATGTAAAGGTGTTTACATCTTCCAAATCTTCTCCGTCAATTGTGATTCGATTGTTACATGCTGAGTTGTAACGGAGAATCTTGCTTTCCCCTTTGTGCATATTGAGACCTCCTGCTGCTGAGGCTGCTGCTACACTGGTCTTCTTCTCCTGCATTTGTTGTTGCGTGTGCGATGGAAAATCCAGATCATCTGCAAAGTCTAGGTCGTCCAACTACATTCTAGATGTCCACTATATCCCGCGTTTCCCTTCAGATGTTCACGTCTTCATGATCCAGTCGATCACCAGGCGAAAAAGAAAGGGTGAGAGTAAGCGACCTTGCCTAACACCGGCCTTCACTTCGAACGAATTTGTCAACTGTCCTCCATGCACGATTTTGCAGTGTAATCCATCATGTGAATTCTGTATGATATTGACTATCTTCTGAGGCACGCCGTAGTTTCGAAGAACCTTCCATAGTGTTGTTCTGTCCACGCTATCAAATGCTTAGTCGTAGTCAATGAAGTTGATGTAGAGTGATGAATTCCATTCAATTGATTGTTCCACAATGATCCATAGAGTTGCGATTTGGTCTGTACACGATCTATCCTCACGGAATCCTGTCTCTTGGTCACGAATTTGGGTGTCTACGGAGTCCTTCATCCTGTTTAACAATACCCCGTTGAGGACTTTTCCCGGTATTGAGGGAAGAGTGATGCCCCTGTAGTTAGCACACTTGCTGAGATCGCCGTTCTGCGGTATTTTGATCAGAAGTCCTTCTTTCCAGTCTTTTGGTACTTGTTCCTCATCCCAAATCTTATTGAAGAGAATGTGGAGTATCCTTGCAGTTGCCGCTACGTCTGCTTTCAGTGCCTCTGCTGGAATGTTGTCTGGTCCTGCTGCTTTGCCACTCTTGATTTGTCTGATGGCCATGCTGATTTCTTCAATTGTTGGTGGGCCAACATTGATTGGGAGGTCCGTGGGTGCTGCTTCGATGTTGGGTGGGTTCAGTGGAGCTGGTCGATTCAAGAGTTCTTTGAAGTGTTCTACCCACCTGTTTTGTTGCTCTTCAATGTTGGTGATTACCTCACCTTCCTTGCTTTTTACTGGTCGTTCTGGTTTGTGGTGATTTCCAGAAAGTTTCTTCGTCGTGTCACACAGTTGTCTCATGCTTCCTTCTCTTGCAGCCTTTTCCGCTGTCGTTGCTAAATCTTCTACATATTTATGTTTGTCGGTTCTGATGCTCCTCTTCACTTGTTTGTTTACTTCTGTGTATTCTGCTCGTTCCTTGGCATTTTCTGCTCTTGTTCGGCTGGTATTGATTGCTGCCTTCTTGTTTCTTCTTTCTTGAATCTTACCCAGTGTATCAACAGTGATCCATTCCTTGTGATGGTGCTTCTTGTGACCCAGGACCTCATGACATGTTGAAGTGATTGCCTCTTTGATCCCCTTCCAGTTGCTCTCCACAGTAGTTCCTTCTCCATTGAGTAGATCATGGAAGGCCTGGAACTTGTTGCTGAGGACTATCTTGAATTTGTTGAGTTTGTTAGTATCCTGAAGAAAGGCCGTATTGAACTTTTGTGATATTGTCCGCCCCGTTGTCCAGTGTTTCTTGAGTTTCAATTTCACCTTGGCGACCAGCAAGTGATGATCTGATGCTATATCAGCTCTTCTCTTGGATCTCACGTCCTCTATAGTCCTCCTGAACGTTTTGTTGATGCAAATATGGTCGATTTGGTTTTGCGTGGTGTGATTCGGTGAAGTTCATGTGTAGTCCCTCCGAGGTCTACTGCCGGTCCCAAACCCGGATAAAGGAGGAGGGTTGGGCATGGGGTTAGCGTCTCCATCCCGTAGAAAACTAACTCGCTAAAAAGACGCTAACCAGAAAAAATTATTCAAACCTTTTAAACTCTGCCCTAGGAATCAGAAGGTCTTCATTTAGAAGAATTATGACGCGTCATGATGAAAGCCGAATTCCTTCGAACACCTGGAGAGCCTTCCAAATTGCTGCAGAAATGAGGAGATACAACCTAGAGGTACTTGGGATCAGTGAAACACATTGGACGCAAGTTGGACAACAACGACTAGCTTCAGAGGAGCTTCTGCTACACTCCGGCCATGAAGAAGAAAATGCACCACATACACAAGGAGTTGCATTGATGCTGTCCAAACAAGCGCAAAATGCATTTATCGGATGGGAATCTCATGGACCAAGGATCATCAAAGCCTCCTCCAAAAAAAGGGAAGAGGGCATTTCAATGAACATCATCCAATGCTATGCGCCTACCAACGATTACAATGAAGACGCTAAAGATCAATTCTCCGATAGGCTGCAGTGCCCAACAAAGGACTTGACCATTCTGATGGGAGATTTCAATGCCAAGGTTGGAACGGACAACACTAGATATGAAGACATCATGAGACGACACGGACTGAGAGAAAGGAACAAAAATGGTGAGATATTTGCAAACCTATGTGCCTTAAATAAACTGGTCATAGGCGGCACCATATTCCCACATAAACGAATAAGCAAACGGAGGCTAGTAGACGGAAATACTTATTTATGTTTGCGTAACTTCCTTTTCTGGTTGCAGATTATCTCCAGTCACAATTAAGCACACGATAAACCCATTCTATCAGCCACTACTCGATAAGTATTCTGGGATATACCAACCTCAACCGAAACTACCGCGTGTAACCAGCAATGTTACACATAACATTACGACTACAGGACCACCTGTATTCTCGAAAGCATGTCAACTGGCCGCCGTAAAGCTAAGGTTGGCGAAAAACGAATTCGACCACATGATAGACTTAGGCGTCATAAGACCACCAAACAGCCCATGAGCACCTCCGTTGCTCGTGGTCCCTAAAAAGGACAGCAACGATTGGCATCCAACTGGTGACTATCGGCGATAGAATGCAAAAACCATTCCTGATGGTTACCTGTTGCCTCACATTCACGATTTGACATCTACCTTGAAAGGTACAACTGTCTTTTCGAAAACCGACCTGGTTAAAGCGTATAACCAAATACCTATGGCTACTGACGATATTCCGAAAACAGATATCATAACTCCCTTCGGACTGTAAGAATTTTCGCGAATGCCTTTCGGTCTAAGAAACGGTGCACAAACCTTCCAAAGATTCGTAGACGACGTCTTCCGAGGTCTCAACTTCTTACATGCGTATGTTGACGACTGTTTAATAGCAAGTCCAGACGGAGAATTGCATCTCGAGCATCTGGATCTTGTTTTCGAACGACTACGAAAACATGGCACTACTGTAAACATTCAGAAATGCCAAATCGGAACTGACTCATTAGACATCCTAGGACACACTATAGATGCTCAAGGCATTCAACCCCTTAGAACCAAAGTGGCGGCTATTCTGGATTATCCAGAACCGACCACCGTCAAGCAATTACGCACGTTTAACGGCCTGGTAAGTTTCTATAGACGATTCATACCGAAATGCGTGCTACTTATAAAACCTCTTACCGACCAACTTCGTGTAAATGCGAGATCCATCAATCTGGACGACACCGCACGAAAAACATTCTCCACAATTAAGGAACTTATCGCTCGAGCAACAATGCTTGCATATCAGGACACTGAAGCACCCATTAGCATCGCAGTAGACGCATCCAACTCAGCAATCGGAGGAATCTTAAAACAACGGGTTAACAACTCCCGGCAACCATTGGCATTTTTCTCTAGACGGTTGCTAGACACCGAACCGAGGCACAGCACATTCGGTAGGGAACTCCTAGCTATGTATTGTGCTGTACGACATTTTCAATACCATATCGAAGGTCGTGAATTTACCCTTAAGAAGATCTGAAATTTATTATATACTCATAGTCTCTGATCCTAGTATTAACCAGGTTAATGATTAATAACAACTAATACTCAGATAATATATTTAATTTAACGAGCTCTGTACTGACCCGGTTTCAAATTATGGCCAATAACTCCAGTAAAAGACAAATTTCACCAATATCTAAGACAAATAAAAGGTCCAAATCTGTAACCCCTATTACTGATGACTCAGTACCTGACAATTTCGAACCTTTAACTACTGAACAATATGCGTATTGAACACAAATGTCACTATCATCACCTGATTCTCCATGTTACAACCCCTCTATCTCTGCGTGCAGTATGCCAACGGTAAGACTGGTTGACATACAAAACACTATAACGACGTGCATCAAAACGTCACCATATCCTGTCAGACATGTTCTACCAAGGCCCAAATCTAAAATTTCAAAAACTAAAGAGCCCAATAGTACATCGTATACACACGAAAATACTGATAGATATAGCACTGACATCTGTCAGCTACAAAAATCTCTATCCGAAACTAGCGGCAGACTTGAGCAACTAGCACCCCTCACACATAGATGGGGCCTTGACACTGATAGAAATCTTGAGCAAGTCACTAAATCTGAGTGCATTTTGGAGTTTGTGGCTGAAGAAGTGACGAAGAGAGTGATGTCCTCCCTCAACGCAGTTGCATATAACCTGCCCGACCGCACAGACACATATAAGTTAAGGGATATTTGCCTTAAAGCATGCGGTATGCCAAACGTTAACTAAAAAAGTCATCCGCCTTAGAAAAAATCAGACAGATCGACTTGCCCCCTTTTGTTTATGTTTGGCTGTTGTAACGATGCTAAGCAGTTTATTGATTTGAGCAAAAATATTAGCTCACTAATTCCATACAAGAATATGAAAGTCACTCCAGACCTTACGCCCTGTCAACGTCGTGTAAGAAGACGTGAAGCGATAGAATTGAATGGGAGTGTTACAGTAAATAACCAGCCAGAGACAGTTTGCAACATAGTAAATAGATTAAAGAACATGAACAATAAGCATGACGTCACTCCACAAACGGGTGGTCACTTTGTTGATCTAGATGAGTCTGATGATCAGAAACCCTTGGACACCAAAAAGCATAACGACATGTCTAATCCCGGCTGTTCGCTCAGTAATGTACTGAGATGTGAATCGTGTGACAACACACATCCAACTAAACCTGTACACTCGAAAATTTGTCCTCCGAAAGATGCTCCACAAGCTGACTTGAATGAACCTGAATTCATCCCACGGAGACAAAGAAAGACTCCAGCTCTGACAATAAAGGGTGGAAAGACAAGACTCACGATACTGAATAGGGTAGCATGTAAGATTGAACCCAACTGCTCTATCGGTACCCCAACAACAGTGAACAGGTTCTTCCCACTGCTCTCATATAACCTGCCATCAACACCCCTAAGCTGCAAAGCGGGCGGTGGACTCCAGCGTAACAAGCCTTTATACACGCAGACTAACAAAACTACTACCACTCCAATCACCTCCTGAAGCCTAAAACCATTATTAAGAATAGTAATAATAGGTTTTAAAGAGAGCAAGAACAAAGATTGGTGCAGAATAATGTGAATTCATTTTATTTTGTTAGGTTCTCATCAGCTGCTTATAACCTAAATTATTTAAAATTCCACATTAATACAGATATTGACATATTTATATATAAGAGTGTGATTAAGGATCAATACATGTGTATGATGATGTAGCGAATATTCAGATAGAGTTAATGAGCTCATAAAATGTTTGATTCGAATAAATAAATAAAGTTAGAGAGGGAAAGTTCCAGAACATTGAAATAGTGATTAGAACTCATGAAAATAGATTAATGGTAATAAAGAAAATATGAATTGAAATCAATCAGTTATGTATGATGTAATTTATATTTCAGAAAGAGTTGCACTAATGACGTAATAACTAAATAAATAGGAGCAAATGAATAGAAAGAGTGGGGGTTATTGTTACCAGGGTAAAGAAAGATTTATTACTGTCTCTTTTTGTATACATAGATCTGGTTTTAAGCGTTTGATTGCTAACGCTTCAGCGAATTTCAAAAGGTTCGAGTTTGGTTGTTTGTTAATCACCTTGAAGGACTTCAGTATATCAGCTTTATGTCCTGTATCAAGGAGATGTCTGGCGATAGCACTGTTGAATGCGTTCAATCCATTTAACCTTAAACTTTTCGGAATATGTTCTTTGAATCGGACGTAGGCTCTCCTTTCTGTTCTACCAACGTAACTGCTTTGGCAGGTACATGTAAATTTGTATACACAGTTGGTGGTAACATGAAAGGGATACCTATCGACTTTTGATTGTGTCAAAGAGCATGTTGTTTTGGACAGGACAATCAATTTCGCTGCAGGATAAGTTCTTGTCAGTGCAGTTTTTAGTCTCATATTGATTGATCCTGTGACATCGTCACCTTTGAATTTTAAATAATTTAGGTTGTAAGCAGCTGATGAGAACCTAACGAAATAAAATGAATTCATATTATTCTGCACCAATCTTTGTTCTTGCTCTCTTTAAAATAATAAAGGGAACTATGTGTATGAAATAATAGGTTTCTCACTCCACACCCTATCTGCATTTCCCAGGATCGCAACTGTAATTACTCTCAGAAAGAAAACTTTTCACGCCCTTTTGTACCAACCTATCACATAAAAACGGCTCTCATGTATAATAACAGTCGTAACTCCTTCCAGTTACTAGCAGCAGACCCCTCTCACGCTAACGTAAATAGCCATAACAGAGGCTACGAGTCTAACCATCAAGACTATTTTGCGAATAACCAAACACTTCACAGTAGGCCTGTACAAGATTTTTTTGGAATAAGACCCCTAGTGACACCTCTGTTGAAGCATATAGTCCAAGTTATTTCAAACCACATGCAAACCATAAATTTGTTTCCTCCGTACAGTTTCAAAAAGAGAGTACTCCCACCTTTTGCTTCTGGGTAAACTCCCCAACAAACTTCCCTAGCTCATTTGATACATCTCCCACTAAGTCTACCTATCGAAATACCGAGCTAATGAAGAACATTCAATCCCTCACTTCAAACTCATCTCACACCCGCGAGGGTTACGACGACTTTATCCGAGATACCCTCACCTATTTTAACCTAGTAGGCCACTTTATTAATATATGTCTTGTCAACGCTAGATCGATCTGAACAAAAAGACGGATCTAGCCCTGTTTGTATCCATATATCAACCATCCCTTTCAGTGGTATCTGAAGCATGGACAAACAGTAATATTTCCGGCCGAAGTATATCTCTTGATAACTATTTCCTATATAGAAGTGATAGATTGAATGGACGAGGCGGAGGATGCCTTATTTACGCTCACTCTAGCCTAAACTCACTGCTATGTGATATGCCTGAACTAAATAAGCTGAATGATTCGGTATAGATTGTATTAAAGCCGTCGAACTCCGTTACCTTACTGCTCGGCTGTGTTTGTCGTCAACCTAACGCATCAGTAGATGAAATAGCATTATTATCGGAGGTGTTCACACTAGCATTATCCCTTTCATTCATAGGCAAGCTTATTTGTGGTGACTTCGACATGCCCTAAATTTCTTGGCTGAATAATTTATTGAATGACTGGAGCTTAGACAATGGACTCAGTATGTCGATAGCCCTACCAGACATCAAAACATCTTGGACTTGGTCTTTACCAGTGGCCTCATCCCCAGTATTTTGTATATTTGGAAAAAGTTTCCAGGTAGTGATCATAACATTGTCATATGCAGCCTTGATGTAAAAACCACAACCGGTAGACGTAAAACCGTAATACTTCGTAGAAACTATCGCAAGGTTGATGGGAACAACTTCCACAATTACCTGAGAAGCACTGATTGGAGAACTTTCTGTACTGCAAACAATACCGACACACTAACCAATATATTTTATTTCAACATCAGAAATATTATCAACAAAATAGCACCTTTAGAACACTGTAGACATACGTTCTCCCAAAATCTCTATATACCGGTCAGTACAGGAAGACGTCTTCAAAGACATTGTACTCGATTCCACAACTTTAATGACTTTTCCTCTTTATTGACCATGACAGAAATACTTGTCCGAACAGATGCAATAAGTACACAAAAAGCAGTCGCACAGGAAAAACGTGCAGTCAAACTTAATAATAACTCCTCTGCACTCACCATACTCCTTAAAAATAAACTTAGACGTTCTAAATCAAGAGGGACTACATTCATTAAAGGCAAACAAGTATACGAAGATCCTAAATTTGTTACGGAATTATTTAGTGAACACTTTCGCTTCTCACTAACTAACGTAAAACCGCTTAATGATTCAGAACCAATCGCAGTACCTATCTGTGAAATTACTAATGTAGACTTCAATGTACAAAATATCTCCAAGGCAATTAGTACATTGAAACACTCCTACACTGATGGACCAGACGGTATTCCAGCTAGCATGCTAAAACGTGGAGGTGATGATATGTGTGTTTTGCTTCTCAAACTATTCGAATTATCACTCTCTACAGCGTGTTACCCTACTGCCTGGAAAACTACACATATCATTCCCAAAATTAAAACAGGACCTGAAGCAAATGTTGACAATTACCGGCCAATGAACATAACTTCAGTGGTATCTAGAGTGATGGAAAAAGTAGTTAAGGCGGCTGTATCCCAACATCTACTTACTAACAATTTCATCTCGACCTCCCAGCATGGATTTCTTAGGTCCAGATCACGTGATACATGCCTAGTAGACTACCCGAACGATATATCTCAGAAACGAGATAGCGGACTCCTTGTATCAGTCCTATTCCTAGACTTTAAGAAAGCCTTTGATAGGGTCCCACACAAAAGGCTACTCGTCAAACTAAAGTCCTTTTGAATAAACAACCCACTGTACCCATGGTTTGCTTCGTTCTTAACAGAACGTAACAGATGGTAAAGTACAATGACTGTCTCTCGTTCCCTAAACCAATCACCACTGGGGTCATCCAGGGAAGCGTATTAGGTCCACTTTTGTTTCTTATGTATATAAACGATATATGTAACACCATAGAATTCGGAAAACCATACTTATATGCTGGTGAACTCAAAATAGTATACAGTTATAGGCCTGAGGCTCTAAGTGAAAGTGTATCCCTGATTCAAAATGACCTCAATAACCTAACTATCTGGAGCGAAAAATGGCAATTACCACTAAACCTTAACAAGTGTGGGATCATGCACTTTGGAAAACATCCCTATAATCTGCAACTTCACTTAAGTAAAAGTAGAGTCCAAACACTCGAATCAGTACACGATCTAGGAATTAATTACACAGGAAGCCTGAACTTTGAAGAACATGTCTGCTCTATTATTTCTGAATCTAGATGGCTAATTGGTTTCATAACGAAAAATGTCTTCGCAACAGAAGCTAAGCTTACACTCTACAAAATATGTGTACGACCTTCCTTTGATTACTGACCTTTTGTCTTCTCTAATATGAATATCACAGACAAGATAAGAGTAGAAGACGTTTAAAGACGCTTCATACGCCAACTGCTGGGATGTAACTCGAATCTCGATTACACAGATAGATGTAAGCACCTGTCTTTAGGCTAAGGTACAACCTAATATTTCTCTACAAATCGATATATGCACTCTCATTTCTAACCTCCTGCCCGACTATGACCCACGACCCAGCCTATAGACTAAGAAACAACGCATATACACTACTTACCGTAAAACACTAAAAACAAATGCGTTGTAAGTTTTTTTAGGCGAGACTCTAATTTAAGGATGAGCCAATCAGAAGCGTTCAAACAATTTTAAGGCCACGGAGCCAAGTTCAACACGTGGTGCTAACATACGATCGGTTTACAGAGGATTTTAGAGAAAAGGTGATTGTTGAGAGGCTACAACAAACGGGACTATTAAGAAGTTCTTGTACGTGCGATTGCGGTTATCAAATGACTGCATCAAAGTGTGCAGACCACCGTGGTGAGATTGTTTCGTTGTTCTTCATGTTGGAGTAAAACGCTTGCTGGAACGGGAACTTTCTTCGCTCGATCGCGACTGACACTAAAGTAGATCATGATAATAGTGGCAAATTAGGAAATAAAGACACTAGTAACGCTGGCTGCGGCGCTTGTAGATGCTAATGGATCTTCAGCAGTCCAGTGCTGGACTGCGTAGTATGAGTACTGCCATGACATATGTGAAGGTAAAATGACACGTCTACGCCAATCATTCGGAGGAGTAGGATGGATTGTGGAGATAGATGAAACTGAAGTAAGAAAGCGAAAATACAATAGGGGACGTAGTATCAAGGAAGAATGGGTAAGTAGCATTTCCGTAAATATGCTTGACAGGTACTTGGAATTTATGGCTGATCAACGCAAAAGGGACATTTTCAGAGGGTCAGAAACCGGTAAGCAAACACAATAATACCAACTGTACAGGAATACGTGCAACCGGGCACAACAGTATATACGGATGGTTGGTGCCTACATAGACTTGGATATGTGCATCATGTAGTAGTGCAGAAGCGCCATTTCGTCGACCCTACAACCGGAGTCCATACTAATAATATTGAAGCTATGTGGTACAGACTGGAGGAACTATTAAGACCATACCACTGCTCTAGAGGACGACTATTATGGAGCCATATGGACGAGTTTCTATACCGTATGCATCATGATTTCAGGGCTTCTGAACCTTTATCAAACCTTAACAAGTTTTTAAATCATGTAAAAGAAAACTATCCACTGTAATTCATTACTTTCTTATGATATATTTTTACTTTGTACTGTCTACTGACTGGCCAATAATTGTCAAGGTCGTTTAACATTCGTTCAAGGTTTGTACCTAAATTAGACTCTCGCTGATTCAAAAGGCTAATAACTCTGTTTCTTGACTCCAAAGAGCTTCAACCTTTACTTGAACTCCCGCCCACCAATGAGGCACTTTATTATGGACCGCCTAGTATCTAGACAGAAGAATATAACGAGCCCGACTGTTATTAATATGAATGTAACTGAATTACAGAACATATGGCTTATCCTTTCCCATTACTGATTGTTTATTAATCATGGCCTTGTGCTCCTAACCCTCACTTTCAGTTCCCAAATCTCTCTACAGGTTAAATGTACATTATTCATCCAAAGTGTCACGCCTTTTTTCTTTTTATTGTAAGTAGACAGATAACTCACTAATCTTATGGATGCTTATCTACTAAGGCCGATCATACAAAGCTCAAAATTGGTCATATAGTCTTGTGAGTTGCTCAATGTTTTATTATTTTTATCCTAAAAGAATATTCTTTACAATTATATACTCTTTGATGTCCGTCGATTTGCTATTAGTCCTTACTTTCTTTAAACCATTAGTTATCACCATAGCGGTGTGATACACTAAATGGACATCTAACCCATAATACAAATTCTTTAACTACCTGATTTGCTTGTAACATGGAACTAGTAGAGATAGTGTATTCATACTTACCACAAACGTAAGAGAGCCTTACGTCACAAAAGGAGGGGGATGGCATAAATGACCAGCAAACTTGATGGTGGGGAGATAACTTCAATCCACTCATGTCTGTGTGGCAGAACATTTTGTTCAATTACGGCTCCCTATGGTCTAGTGAACTTATGGTATTGATGCTGATTTATCATGCAAAATACCTCATTAAATCGTGTTAAGAACGTTGAATTGGCTTCACTTCCTACCCAGTAATCCTATTACAAGCAAACTAGATAACACTAAAATACAAAGCCTACTCAAGACCCTATTAAATCTATAGAAAAAACTAATATATAAGTAAAAAGGCTTCGAAAAAAGGGAGATAGCCAATTGTGTATCACCATACTGTTTTTAGCACTATATTTTATAACTACACATAATCCCATTCTCTCAGCTCCTTGCTGAACCACCTTCGTTTGTCAGCTGTTCATTCACTCGTACATTGCTCACACTTATCTTCTTTAACCTATTAGAGTGCTCTTGCTTAGTAAATACTCTAATAAAAGAAAATTAGACTGAGTAGCCATACCTTAAGTTTCCTTTCATGAACATTGGCGGCTCTGTCTCTCGTCCTTTCTTTTACTTGCTCCTTTTTTCAGCTCCCTTGAGATATGGAACGTGTGACTTCATCCTGCAGCATCCTTAGAGCCTCAGATATTCCAAAGGGACATAAGGTTGCGATTTCTAGAAGCCCCCACCTTCAATGGATCTATCCTTGACCATCAGTTGCACATTCGCAACGCAACTTTCGTGAAGCGCGCCAACTGTTAAAGTGACTAAAACCATTTACATTCATATCTTATAAATTATCAACCCTGCTGAGTAATTTGCTACAGTGGATATTGCATCATTTGTAAACAATTGATCTTGCCTGTGAACTGGCATGCCTCATGCAACAAACTGTTATTCGAGAATAAATCATTATTATTATTATCATTGCTGAAACAGTGGCCCGTGCCTTCGTCGAACGATGGGTAGCAAACTTCGACTGTCCTCCAACTATCACTACAGACCGCGAACATCAGTTCGAATGTGAACTTTTCCGTTGTCTTATCACACTTTTAGAAATCACTCGCTTCCGAACGACCGCCTACCACCCACAAGCAGACGGGTTGGTAGAACGTTTTCACCAACAACTGAAAGCTTCACTATCAGCTGCAAACTTTTCACAGTGGACCGACACTTTTCCACTCGTCTTACTAGGTATTCGTACTGCAGTGAAAGCTGACATTGGATACACTGCGGCTCAACTCGTTTATGGAACGACACTTCGACTTCCAGGAGAATTCGCGGATCCTTCATCTTCTTCAATAAACATGGATCTAGCCTCCTACACGAGCAGGCATACAAACGCAGTACGTTCAGTTAAACCTGTTTCCATTCAACCACAATCCACCGATGTTTTCGTTCAACCTGACTTACGATATTGTACGCATGTCTTCGTACGTTGAGACCCGCATCGAAGACCTTTCGAATCAGTATACGAAGGATCTTTCAAAGTTCTTCAACGCAAACCCAAGTACTATATAATCGACAAGAACGGAACCAAGGATAGCATCAGTATCGATCTCCTCAAAGCAGCGTATTTAGAAGGAAATCCTATCCACGTCGATTTTCCTTCGGTACAATTAAACGATACGGCTCCTACACTTATAATACCTCAACCGACAACCAACACGCACGGCCATACTTCGACAGTATCAGAAAATAAACTTTAGACAACGCGTTCTGGAAGAAGAATAAGATTTCCAGAACATTTAAACGACTATTGCACGCAGGACACCAGTTAAAAATTTGCTTCATCTCGATTTTCCATGGCATTTAATATAGCATAAAAAGAACAATTTCTATATGCTTATATTTATATATTTATTATTTTGCTAATATGTACATTAAAAATTTTTTTAAAAAGCGAAAAAAACATTTTGTAAAAATCGCTTTTACGCTATTTTCCTTTCTTTGCCCACTTTGTGTCTTAAAGCGCGTACGAGTTTATTTCGACACGCACTTATATATTCTTTTTTTCCTTTTCCAGAACGAGTGGAAAAGACGATAAAAAGAACCATGAGATTTACGAGGAAACAAAAATTTTCATTGTACTTTATTATTTTACTATATCATATTTCCGACATTGGATGCCGACCACATTAGTTTCAGTGGACTCACCTAGCCAAAGGCGTTCGGTCATGAATCCGCATCAGATCACGAGTGAGAACGCCGTGTTCAACAACCCCTGCAATCGCTAGTCAGATTAGATCAGACGATCCTCGATGTATTGACAGCCTAGCAAATATTTATTCGAACGTCCTCGCTTCTGTCTCTTGATTTCACTTGTTGGGTACGATTCATATTAGAATGTGCTACTTGTTAAAGCGTTGTCAAACTCCGAATACCTGTGGTATCCTCACATTTCTCAAACTTTTGTTCCCTTTTTAACGCAACGAAAGTAACATTTCTGATCAAAAGAATATATCCTGAGCTATATGTCCAGTAGATTACATTTTTTGAGTTTAACTCAATTTAATAGTTACCAGTGGTTTAGCCTGAGATTACTATTCGTTTTCTTCACTTCTTCACGTAAAGGCTAGTTCAGTTTATCTCAACTGTTTTTATCCATTTTCGTCCGTTTTAAGTGTGCTTTTTAGTGTATTTTTAACGGTCTTATGCTTTTACTAGCATCTATAAAATAAGTTACGTCAATATAGTTATGAAAAATTTATGCAAACGACCTGAATGCCGTTTTGCTGTTACATCTGGCATTCAGTGCAACAACTGCAAAGGTTGGTTTCACGAAGCGTGCACAGATCTCACAGCAACTGCTTACAACAGACTCAGCAAATCCGATCATAAGTGGATATGTGTCGGGTGCAACACGGATGCCGAAGTTTTGCTGAGTAACATCATTGACAGGTCTGAGGGATAAGTTGTCAGCAAAGTTGCAAAATCACAATCATAAAGAGACGCGCAATGAAACCAAGAGGGATGTCGACAGGTCTACCATCGATGGAGCATGCATTGGCACTAATGATGACATGTTGAAACTCAGCACCATCATCACGTTGACGGTAATCGACTCCCTCAGTAAACTCGGTTCTCCCAGCTCAGGGTCCTTGAATGCAACAGTGGCTCCCCAAAACTCTGTAGGTGAGCTAAAAAGGACCAGGCGTAACCGTCTAAGTTGAACATCCCTGGTGTTGTATGGAAATCAGCTGGTGATTTGGTCGCACAGTCAACCCCCAAGAATGTCCGTCCGGTCATCAAAGAGCCTTGGATTCATAAACGTGCTTCGAACTCCAAACCACAAGGTGCTGAGCCTGGAAGCACCGGAAAACCTGGGAAAACAATAACGGTTCGCGATGACTCTCTCATAATCATGAACCCCAAAGACAACCCTGACCTTCTTCTCAGTCTGCAGGACAAAAATGACAGGATGCTCTGAGGTGAATTGAACAAGAAACTTGGACTTCCTAGAATAGAGCCTTTGATAGTCACACGGCTCACTCGGAGAAAGGAATCTTAGTATCAAAATCACTCAACGCTACTTCGTATAACACTCACTAATGCTACCGACGAAGAGGATGACTTGCTAGCGAGTCATTTACTGAAATCCGATGGGAACGTAAGAATACTGCCCGACATACCGTACTCCGAGCGCAATGTCATCCGGAACATCCCTAAGGAATATCGCGAGACGTCTTTCCGCGGAAGACATATCATTGTGCAAGGTGTACCGGAAAACACGAACCCTAATCAAGCAAACTCTGATATTAGGGAATGAAAATTCATCAAGCAATCCTTGAAGCTCAAAAACATACTGACTCAACAAGTGACGAGACTATCCAAGAAGGATGGATGGATGGAAGGATGGAGATTCTAGACCCCGACTAATGAAGACAACTTTCCCACCCTCCCATATGGCAGCTGCAACTCTGGAAGCATTTCGTGCCAACAGACGTCGGCTGCCAACTGTAATCCATATGCATGCGTATAGGACACATGACGCCAGGATCAAGCGCAGAGGCAAATCGTAGCTGACCATTCCACCTGTGGACCGTCTTGATAAAAAAACGTGTAAAGGGCAGGGCTATCAACTTAGAAAACCTTGTATAGGTAGGCTACCTGTCCATTCACGTAACGCTCATCCAAACAAACAGAAAGGAGAAGCTCGCGCGTTTAAATTGAAAGCATAAACTGCTTGTACATGAACGCTGCGAGTTTCTCAAATAAAATGGATGAGCTACGTGAACTTAGCAATGCTGATAAGGCTCATCTGATAGGAATATCTGAAACTTAGATATCTTCTCAGTTTACGGGTCCGGAGTTAGCAATACCTGGTATGTCTTTGTTTCGCAACGACGGACAAAACAGGAATTGGGAGTGGGGTAGACTTACACATACGATCATGCCCGGAGGTACACCAAGTACATAACCTCGAGTTTAACAATCTTGAGGAATCCATATGGTGCTCTGTAAGATTGTCTACTACTTCGAGGTGTCTAGTCGGAGTCATATATAAGAAGTCCACTGCCGACATCGAGTATGACAGTCGTATGCTGGAAGGACTATCCTGCTCTACTCGTCTCGGTTTCACTCATATTCTGATTCTAGGGGACTTCAATCTTTTCAGAGTCAACTCCGTGGAACGTATGTATATTGGAGGTGAAAACTCAATTAAAGCTCGATTCTTCAACCTCATTGAGGACTTGGGGTTATACGAAAATGTAGTCAGCAACTCGTTGGAGAGATAGTCAGGCACCATCGCGCTTAGACTGTGTATTTACAAACGAAGAATCCTTGTTGACAACCTCTCAATCCTGGCTCCCCTGGGAAAAAACGATCACGCCGCTATAGCTTTCAGTTTCGTCAGCAAAACTGAGCTAAGATATCCCACCATTAACTTGCGCTGGAATTTCAAACGGTTGAATGTGTCACCTCTACAGAACTATCCACAACAGGTGGATTAGGATGTTCACCCTCAAATTGATGTGGATGCTCATTGGGACTTCTTACTGCACACGCTTTTATGTGCTACAAAGCAGTCAATTCCTCAAACGGTCCCCAAAATCTACAAGCCACCTACAGTCATCAAGAACCGCACTCTTCGTTTGCTAAGCCGCAAAACGCACAATTTAGCAGAATACAAACGAACTGATAATATCGGCGCGTACAGGCAACACAAATATATAAGGAACATATGCACAAAGGCTATAAGAGAAGACAGGCTTCAGTACCAGATAAAGCTTATGGATAAATTTGTCTCTAATCCGAAAAGCTTATTCCGTTATGCAGCCTCTCTTCGACAAACCAAAACTGGAGTTTCCTAACACCTAGATTCTAATGGCCTGACTTGTAACGACGGTGACGCCGCTGACCTTCCGATTGAACAGTACTCTCGGATATTTCGACCGACTCACATCAACTATACTGATGAGAGCTTCATCTGCAACTACACAGGACTTTCCGAAGTGAACCTAGGCGCTGACTTGATGTACCGGAAACTGCAGCACCTAAGAAAAGACACTTCTTCTTGCCCGGATATGGTTCATTCGCTATACTGAGGGAAACAGCTTCAATCCTGGCAACACCGTTCAGCGGTGTTCTCACACTCGCTAAGCTGAGGCAAACTAGCGGAGATTCGAAAGCTGGTTTACGTCACGCCAATTTTCAAAGGAGGTCGACGCAGCGAACCTTCAAGCTACCGACCGGTGGCCCTTCTCTCAATACCTTAAAAAATTATGAAGTCCCTGATGTGACGGCATACACGACCATTTATTATCCTTACACTTCTTTTCACCCCAACAGCATGGTTTCAGGAGAAGTCGTTCTTCTATAACCAACCGGCTGACTGTGGTGGATAGATGGACAAGCATCCTTGATCGCAAGGGGAAGGTTGACATAATTTACCATACATGTCTTATCAATAATCTCAAATGATTGGGTATCAGACCACCTCTCATCGATTGGCTCACTTCATACCTGAAAAATCGACATTTTAAGGTCAGGGTTAATTCCACCTTATCTCAGGCTACGGAATGTCCTAGTGCGGTCCCCCAGGGCTCAGTACTAGGGCCTCTTCTCTTCTTGATCTACATAAATGATCTTCCTCAACAGGTAACTTCGGACTTATTAATTTTTGCCAATGGCGTAAAACTTTGGAGAGAGATACGCAATCAAGAGGATATGCCGCCACAGCAGGAGGATCTGACTCGACTTCATAGTTGGGTAGGCGACAACACTTCAAAGTGTAACGTAGTCCATCTGCGACATGTTGCAGACTACAGTTACAACTTAAGAAACTCCTATCTAGAAGTATTCCAGGTTGAAAAAGATTGGGGAGTGCTGATACCCACGATTTGTAGTCTTACTCTAACTGTGACAAAAATGCCTTCCGAGCAAACCTTGCACTGATAACATTGAAGCGCATTTTTGGCCAGTTTGACGGAAGAACTTTCCATATAATCTTCAATAGTTTTATCCGTCCCCATTCAGAGTACGGAAACACAGTATTTCCTCCCTCACTCCAAAAGGATAAGGACACTCTGGAGCGTATGCAACGGCGAGCCACGAAATCAATTCGAGGACTCAAATTTAAACCTCATGAAGAGCGCCTCCAACCACTTATCTTTTACCCATTAGAGTATAGGCGTCTTAGAAGTGACCTTCTAATGGATTGCAGTATCCTTAACACTTCTGGACACCCTCTTAAACACCTACATAAGCTTAGTTCCAACACTAATCTAAGGGGTAACACCCAGAAACTGGAGACACAACTTGGCAGAACGGACTGTAGACACAACTTCTACTCCTTAAGAGTTGCCAAATGCTGGGGTTCGCTGCCGTCTGGGCTAGTCCAAGAGACTTTCCAGGAGTCCTTTAAGAAGCAACATGACATATTCTTAAGGACTAAGGATAATATCTTACTGTGATTTACCGATTTCCATTTTTTCTTCTATTATCGTCGATATACCTTGGTTCCTGCATGGAGGTATTGGTGATCCCCTGCTACTAGACACGGAAGTCTGTTAAGCGGAAGCTTCTTCTATTCCGTCCTCAACTATTCGAACCATTTGAATCATTCGAACAATTTGAACCATTTGTCCTTTTGAGCGGCATCTCAAGATGTGGCCTTGAGCATGTGAACAGCACCAACCGGGCAATGCCTACTGATCCTTCAATGGGCAGTGGTTCTAATAGTAAAAGCAGCAAGAAATCTACGTATGTTGGAGTCAAAACTGATGTTGATGTTATAGGAAAGAAAATATCGACTTATATGCTATTCTAGAAGTAGATAAGAAAGCAACAGCTGAGGAAATCAAAAAATCCTATCGTAAAGTACGTTCATCTTATTTTAATATTCTCTCAGCTTGCATTAAAATATCACCCGGATAAAAACCCAAAAGATCCTGAGGCTTCTGAAAAAGTACAGTGTATATTTCTTGAAAACACAAAATTGTAGTTCAAAGAAGTCAATAGAGCACATTCTATACTAGCTAACGAACAGAAGAGGAAATTGTATGACCGGTATGGAGCTCTGGGGATTTATGTAGCAGAGCACATTGATGAAGAAGACTGGCAGCCGTACCTGGCTTTACGCAACCCTTGTATACAGGTACGTAGTGTGGTTTGGAAAGTCTCGTAATTCATTTTTCGTGACCTTTTATTCAACTAAAATGTCGCTAACTCAGAACTATTGTGCTCGTCCTAGCGACTTGCAGATGTTTGGTAGCCCACTACTCTTTTCCAACCGCGTGTAAATTTCTGGTCATTGTTTGTGTACTAGACACAAGTTACTGACTGACTAGTGTCTAGTACACAAACTGGCAGTTATTAGTTTTAGGCGTGACAAAATGCTACTTGGCTCCCTACCAAATAGGCTTGTTTATTTCAAATGCCTGATTCCGGTCAGTAAAGTCCCAGAATATATTACCTTTGTCCCCTTTGTACCAATATTTTTGTTCATATAAATAAATAAGCAATGAATAAGTCACCATCAACTTGCCAATCGCATCTGTCGTGTATGATATCTGTCATCCAGTTTTTAGTATTTTGTTTGAAGGTTGCATCCACAGCATGCGTCATTAATTCCGCGTTATTGTACCTCATTACACAGTGACAGTCAGTTTTGTACTCGTTTGGTTTGATTATTTTTGGTTCGAGTTGTCTATCACACGAGATCAAATTGCATAAAAAATGTTTATCCTAGGCTAAACATACTACTATGATACTTACCGTAGCTTAACCCTCTAATTTAACCAGATTGTGATCAATAGTTAGCGACCGTTGTTAAGTTAACCTCAACTCGGTCGCACTCATTCGTTACTTCATTATGCCTTCTGGGTTTCGTTACATACTTTTTAACCCTCAAATCCATTCCTTTTTGAATCCAACCCTCTCTGTGTTAGTTTTACTACTATCATTGCTGATGTTGTTTCAGATCATCTGGTATTCATATTAACTTCAACGTTTTGTTGTGGCAACTTAGGCTGACACACATGTACCAGATCCTGGACTTATTATAAATTACTGACTGAAAAGTCGTCATTTACGAGTGCCGAGACCTATTATACATGTTAATTTTCTCTGTTCAAGCATAATTATTGCTGTAATAGAATCTGAACAAAAAAATCTCTTAGAAAACGGACCAGTATAGCATCGATCAATGTAATTGTTGACCATTATGAAAAAGTTAGTTCTTTTTTATCATTGTCCGTAATATTGTCTAACTTTAGGGGTGCTTTTTGAAGTATAGTTTCTTGTACAAATACAAATTTGTTCTGTGCCCTACTTTGTTTGTGGGTCCCTCACAAATAAAAGTCTTTCGATGGATTTTAGTGAATAATAACTTAAAAATAAAGATTGTATTATTATTATTATTATTATTATTATCGTTTCCATTCTGAGTTTAATCAGTTTCTGCATAACTTTCGACTTTTTTCTGTTTACAGTGCCTTGCTTGTACCTGTTTCTTGTGGACATGTTGTTGTTGCTTCTTCTGTTGTTGTTGCTGTTGTGGTAAATATTATCCAAAAACTCCCCCTGTTCCCGATGAAATGAATGAAGTACGTTTTAATTATTTCGTAAATCCGTATAAATGCTTTCATTATGCTTCTGAATGGTTTTATTAGTGGTGAGATTTAAGTCTTACTCTTTCAATGTGGTTTTAATATTTTAAAATTTATATACACCTCGTGGAAAAAGTTATATATTGGGATGCAACGGTCGTTTGAGAACAACAAAGCAAAAAGTTAGATAAATAGATGGGCTATCTCTGAGTAGCTTTTCTTACGTTCAAATGTTTTGGATAGTTAGATTTATATTACCATACTGGAGTATGATTCTTTAAATACAAGTGTGGATCCCCGTTGCCCATTATTTTCGCAAACATGAAACCTACTACCTCAGTCTGTCTATCTACCAAAATTGGTATTAAAAAATACCAAGTTTAGAGTATGTAAAGAGTCTGTTAATAATGGTAATTATGACTTTTATGTATAAATTACTCATTAGCCCAAGCCAAAAATTGGATTAAGTCGAATGACTGTGTGACGGCTTAACTTAGGTCGACTAAGAAGTCACACATAATAATTTCATATCCCAGGCTACCCGAACCTGACTATCCTGTCCTGCATTTCTACAATATGCTTATTGTAGTATATGCAACAATGCTGAGAAGTACCCGAGTAAAGTTGTATTTCCTGCTTCGGTTTGGGCACCTGGGCAGTATCACAGCCCACACACACAAATATGATGTGGCATATAAATATTTGGTGCCCTCTTGTACCGATATTTATGTGTTGAAATAAATAAATAATAAATAAAGTTGTATTTAAAGTAAAAGATAAAAGAAAGAAGGTTGAGCAGGATATGACCAAACTGTTGTCGATATTAGCGTTGGATTTGAGTAAGTGCTCTTGGACATTGACCATCATGGGTTTCTATGAGTTGATAATACATTAACTGTTCCAGAACAGTTTGATTAGAGCTGTTCAGTTTCATACATACGGTGCAACGACATTAAGCAGTGATACAGTGTTAAAGGTGTTCAACTTTCATCCAATAAGTTCTGGGTCCGAACCCCACTCCATCCATATCTCTCTGGGCAGCTGGATAGCAGCATTATCCCTCATAATTATAGTGGAACTCAAAACTAAGCTTATGAATTTGCACCTGGTAAATGAGTTGTCCTTATTCAATGAGATAAATGCATGACAGAAGTTAGACCAGTAAATGCCAAAAGATGGTATCTTATTTGTTTTCTAAGTTTAGTATCAGCTGTAGTGTTTATTGAGTGTATATTTGTTATCGTAAACGCTCTTTGTAAGTTCACTGTTCTTCTAACCATTAGGGAAATTTAGAAATCACTTTAACTTTCAAGTTTTAACCTGTAGATTTATCCAATTTTTATTACATGGGATTTTCGATTCATTGATCATGAAACTGTAAATAACGGGATATATATATCTGTATATGTGGAGACAGAAAGAGATTGCTTAAGCTGACGATTACTGTCACCAAGTCAACGTTAAAAGCTAAATCATTTTACCATTGTCCACTGAAGAGAACCACTAGAATTGCTACTCCTGGAACATACTTTAACTCCAGCCGTTGTTCATAAATGTCTTGGAAGCATTGTTCGCATAGTGTGTGTCTAGCTGGTTGGAAAAGGTGATTTTTTGGTATATAGTACTATATATATATATATATATATATATATATATATATATATATATATAATGCTTGGAGTTATTTCTGTCGTCAATTCACATACACATAGTATTCGGATGTTTATCTAGATCACAAGATCAGAATAATCTGATTATCACCTTAACGCTGCTATAAGTATAATCTATCTAATTTATTAAGCACAAGTTTAAGTACACGACTTTCAAATATCCCCCAGCCGAACAAAACAAAGCTGATGTTGCTAGTTTAAGCTCACGACCTAATTACAAGATGTAGAGTTCCATAACCGTCAGATCACCTTAGATTTACTATCGCTTATCTGCAAGAATGATTAGTTATTGAGGTGAAGTAAGTACTTATTTCATTTTATTTCATCTCCTACCACTAGTAATGATAATAATAATTTTTTATAGGCTTATGATGAGTCAAATTTTGAAATGCCTATGAACAATAATAGTAATATTGCAGAAACTCTTGTGACTAAACAACCAGATCCAGCTCCAGCTGTCAATCTGTACACAGTGCCACCAACTACGTTGTCATCTTCATGATTTACTAAGATTGCAAAATAATTGTTAATAACAATAGTAAAGTCTAACCTTCCATATTTCCTAGAATAAAATTTCCAACTTGTCTTTCTTCAAGGAGGAAGTGTCTTGCACTACATGTCTTTCTTTATGTAGCCTTTCTCGTCCTTACTTTTGTTTGTTTTTCTGTAATCTCTATTCTGATTTTTTTAACCCCCCCCACCACTAAAAATAGAAATATTTTGCTGCCTTTCAACTAAAGGTGGCTTTGGGTATATATATATAATGTTTCTTGTTTCTTGACAAAGTTTATTTCTACTGAAATATTATGTAATGAATTTAATCTGAAACGATTTTGTGACATAATTGTATCCGTCCAATATACACACACACATAATTGTTGACAACGGTTAATTTGTATAAAACATATTTATATATAGAAATCACTTGTTACTGTTTTTTCCTCTTCTAACTTTTCCCCACCCCACCTAATCATGATGATGATGATGGAATTACAGGTTATTGCTTGTTATTAAAAAATTTCTTCATCTTTCTGCTTCGTATATGAAATGAAACTTCTTCTTTTTTTCCTCAGAAACCAATCTGTTCATTAAGGAATGTAATTTCCATTTTGTTTTTTATTCAACAAATTTAGGTAATTTAAGTATTCTATTTTGTTTTTCATATTTTTCTGTGTGATTCAAATGAACTATGATTGTTTTTATGAAAAAAGAAGAGAAACATTTTTCATTGCTTTCTTTTTGTATTTTTCCTCTTATTAACAGCCATATGAAGTTAGCGGAAATGATGTTTACACATAAATATTTGTGTATTGAATTTATTTTATTTATTTGTTTTAACACATAGATTTTGGTACAATGAAGCACCAAATACATATGCACCACACAAAACTCATTCGATATGTGTGAGGGCTGTGATACTGCCCGGGTGCCCAAACTGATGCAGGTGGTTTTCTTGGGGGGCCACTCCCCGAGCCTTTGACCTAAAGGTCTAACCCACAAGGCAGTGGAGCATCGTAAGGAGATGCAGTCCCATTGAAGCCGGTGATCAACAACTGGTTCATACACCATTTGTTCCCGCAGGATACTGAAGCCCATGTGCACAATTGGTTTAAAATCAGGGTTTCCCGACTCCCAGCCCGGTTAAAGCTCCGGACATTCGCTTTTCGTCCTCTCATTTTCGTAAACAACACCCCCACCACGAGAAGGCAATGAGTAGGACTTCCCTGGCAGAGGCTATATACGCGTGGCCATGTGAGAGGATTCATTTTACTGCTTATTATTTCATTAATTATATGATTCTGAATAGTTCATTGGTAGTGTCTCCACCTTCGACAATAAATAGATGATTTTGGCTTAGATTTCATAGGGTTACTTCAATTCCCTCGAAATCGTACAGTTGAGTAATGTTTGACAGCGGTTAAAAGTAGATTTCCAATCATCAGGTCACAGATCTGAGTCCAATCAAAACTAAATCGGTCTTAGCAGTCCAGTAGAATGTTTATTCTTCAAAAACGTATGCATCGAAATGGAGTCCATAAAGGTGAACTCAGTAGATGGATGACGTATTGCGTAAACTTGGAAAATATCAATCAATCGCAGTGGTAACGTGAGTATTGAAAATAGTTTACCTTGAATATGTCAATAACTGGAGTGACAAGGTTGTTCAGTGCTCGAATAAGTGCATTTAATAACAAAGCAAATCGTCAAACAGGTAGAATTTGAAGTTTACTTATGAAAGTTTTAATATGTCAATATCCCTGAATTTCTTCCACCTTTTTTAACTATGGCTAATTGGTCGTAATCGATTCTTTGCTACCTATCACCTTGTTTACATAATCGATTGACAAAAAAAATAGAACAAAGTTGTCAACTATTTTAAAGCAATGTGTATTGATTCGAGTGTCCTGTTTATAATGATTGAGAGTAATTGTTATATTGTCGACTATATAGTCATTAGTTCTATTTTTGCTTCACTGAACGACATATGGATTTGGTACGACTTGCAGTTGCATATAAATGTGCTTTGTTGTATTTGTGTATTGATGCAACCCTAACTACAAACTTCTAAGTATATTTGCCTATTAACCGTGTAGTTTAAGATATCTAAAGATGCAATTATGTAGATAAACTTGATTGTAACTCGAATGTGTTGATAGGGTTATCCCTCTTCATACTATACCCTTAATCTTAAGAGAACTTCCGCTTCCCTTGTCACTGAAACCTAGAAATTCGATTAGCACTGAGGACTAAATAAACATAACATTGGTGATAAGTTAGTATACTTGTTTAGTTATGCTTCCATGTTGTACAAGAATAAATAGCTTGCCACAATATGAAAATGCTGTTTCTTCGATGACATGTAACAGTAGTCGGAATGATACTGTTGACATTCAGGTAATTTACTATTCAAGATTACCACCAAAGAAAACGGCACCTCGATAGTCATTCAAAGCAAGCAGCTAAAACATTGGGAAGAAACTTTTACAGATCAAGTCAATCGAAGTTGTCAATGTTTCATACTCATGAATACTTTGTCGACTAAGTTTTTTATTACTCTAATTGAAGTAAAGGAAACTGGGAAATCACATAGGGGTCTGAATGTCTATTAAAAGAAGTTTTCAAGGATAACAACTGTTGCTAGTATTGTAGTGAACGAAGAACTCAGGTGGGGAAAACCAATTCATTGTATAATGCAAAATTGAAGTGCTTTCGTAAAATATGAAAACCATCCACTAAATACGTAATTTGTACGTCTTCCATCATTTGTGCTTTACAAGACTCATGATTCTTTCAATTCTGTTGTTATTACAATTACTTTCTGTCTTCTTTAATTGAATCTTTTACTGGCATGCATAACACTTACGACTGGTGCTATGTACTACTTATATTTGTCAACATAAGCAACACACACCACAGTATGACTAAGTTTAATAATAATAGTTGTAGTTTTACTCAGTACCATATTTTTATTAACAGTAAAGAATTCTCAACCCAAAGTATACAATATTGCAGCCAATCCTCATTTTCTATCCATTCAAAAAATATATGTGTAAAAATGCCTTTAAACTGTGATCAATCCCCGTTTATTCTTCCGTAAGTGCTCATTATCAATTTCCATCTTCCAAAACGTTCTTATCACATAATATATTTGATGTATGAGTTGTGTTGTAATTGTTTTTAAAAAAAATTTGTTTCTCGCATCTGCTGCGATCGCCGAGGGGTAAGTATAGTGAGGTTAGACGCAGGGTATTAGGGAATGATGGTAAATCAGTTGATGAGGTTGTGAATCTTTATTGACTGAGATGGTTGGGGCACGTGTTACGTATACCTGAACACCGATTACCACGACGTGCAATGCTTAATAGTGTTGGGAATGGTTGGAAAAAAAGTCAAGGGTGGCGAAAATAAAACGTGGCGTCAGTGCTTGAAGTCACTAACTTCTAGTCTGAGCCATGTTGGTAGATGCAGACTACTTGGTTGGGGTCCTCGTGACTATCCTAACCAATGGTTGGAGACTCATGGTGACATTGCTCAGAATCGACCACAATGGCGTAGGTGTATACACTCCCTGTCTTCCCTTAAACTATGAGATTAGAATCGCCTCATATCTTTCTTCCTACGAACTAATTCTTTCTTCCTGTACTATATCCTTGTTGCAATCTTTCTTTTGTATATTATCACTATTGACTTAACTACTCCTATGAATTTGGTGTTCATGTTGCTGTGCAAATGCGGTATGGCAACTTGCACCGATGCATGTATATGTTCCTGGTCCTACGTTGTAGCTGACTGACTGGGTTTTTTTTAAAAAAAAATGTATAAATCACTCGAAGTTATGATACACAATTAATGATCAATTAAAAAAACCCAATGTAAACCTGGTCAATGTTTTGATGACTATCAAAATATACATTTCTGAAATGTTAATTTGACTGTTTGTTTTTTTACACAAATGAAGCTGAATAACCACGATATGAAATATTAGTTAGACTAGTGAGTCAACTATATTACAGAGCTACTTTATTCATCGACCTGAAACTTCTTATAATAATAATAATAATAACCAACTTAAATTAGTCTAATTATTCATTTATCATCTATTACTGATACATTTTAATTAAAGTGATAATAGAATAGAATAGAAGGTTCTCATAGTAATTATCATTTACTTGTTTGGACAAGTTATTGTCATTGTTTGATAACCTTAATTCATGCTAAATATAAGAAAAGAAATGTTGTTTTTTAAAACAAAACATGTTATGATTAACTCTATTGAAATCATTTCAGTTATATGTATATGTATATATATATACATATATAATTAGGCGTAGAACCATGCAAATACATCGTATTTCTGAATATAACACCTCATAAGTGATTAAATGATAAACTAATGCAATAGGAGGCTATACTCTCTAACAAGCTTAGACCCTAAATATCCTGGTACAGTCGAAAGTGGGGGGAGTCAGCTATCCCTCTTGAAATGCTCTCAAGTGGTCACGTGCATACAATCACTGACAGGGAAGTCCTACTCACTGCTCTCTCATGACGGGAGTGTTGTTTACAAAATTGAGAGGACAAAGAGTGAATGTTTGGCACTTTAACCGGATTCCAAACCAATGGTGCACATGGGCTTCAGTATCCAGCGGGAATAAATGGGGTATGAACCAATTGTTGGTCACCGGCTTCCATGGGACTGCATCTCCTTACGATGCTCCACTGCCTTGTGGATCAGACCTTCAGGTCGAAGGTTCGGGGAGTGGTCCCCCTAAGAAAACCATCTGCTTCGGTTTGGGCACCCGGGCAGTATCACAGCCCTCACACATATCGAATGAGTTTTGTGTGGTGCATATGTATTTGGTGCCTCATTGTACCATTATCTATGTGTTAAAATAACAATAATAGCTGAATAATATCTCACTGTAGTCCGGATTAATAATGTAATTCTCCGAATGAACTAGTATCAAAGACGACAATTAGACAGGAACAGATTTTTTCTAAAGTTAATCTTTATGCATATATTACATATTAACAGGGAAATAACGCGATTCGATATCACAAAGATTAAATGATATTAACTTTGTGGGTCACTCCATTGTCAACAAAGTAAGCTCTAATTGCTTGACCTAATTCTTGTTTTGAATATCAATATCACTATCTACCTTCAGTTGGCAAATACATGAAAACTACGGAGTATTTATGGGACTTGTCGGGAGTGTAAACGTACCACTTTGCTAGGCATTGTACCAAAGACCTCCAGATTTTGCGACAAGAAGTTAACTTTTAAACTACTGAGTTGCAATTCAATGGAATCATCATTTCGCAAAATGACTATGACCTGAAGATTTCGGGTTCAGTTCTTGAGTGAATTGTTGGTGTACACTTCTGAGTAGTTCCATGCTATATAGTAACAACCATTTACTTTTCCCTGTTTCTTTTTTATCTAACCCCAACTAATGTCAATTTATGACTAAATCTCCCTACGAATCAAGTAAACTTTCATTAAACCTTTCAAGCGAAAATGATACTAGATGTTAAAATATGTTATATTATGAAAGTATACTGATTGGACTGCACATATTTCAATTGTTTATGGGCTTCCACTAAAGATTTCGAGATCAGCGGAGTGTTTTCTATGTAACAACATAACCGTCTAGTGGTTTAATTAGGATTTGTAGAAATACATTGTTTGCCCTTTCTAAATAAAACGCAGTAACCTAATCATTTATACACTAATATAAGGTCACAAATTGAAATCCGTTTAATACCAGTATTCAGAAATCTGTAGTGGTGGGTCATTTCAGTTTATTTGGTGAAGATATCACAACTACAAGTTACGTATTTCAAGGTCTTAATGACCAGTTTTTCTCTACAATCGATTGGTCAGTAAATAGTGAGCAATGCTATGTTTATTAAGTCATTCAGCTACTGATAGAATCTGATCAATCAATTTTTGATGAGATAGCTAGTCTAAGTGACTTGATATCGCGTTCACTACGTTCAGATGCTAAGTGGTTAGACGTATTCTGTAGGAAAGCCCGCTTGATCCAGGTTTCGTGCTACTTGGCATGTCAACAAGTTGAATTCATAACCTAGGGAGTTTCGAACTCTTGTCTCGCACATTCACAGTATGAAACGTTACCATTGAGTATTTTGGGCAGAGACTGATATCTTTTCTCCGTTTGTCATTACTTATAGGGATTTTTATTTTCCTCTTGCTAATATTTAATATAGTATATGATCAGTATGTGTTAGCAAACGATAAAATTAAATGCTGAGTCTCTTACATGCAAACATTGTCTTAGACCCTGTAATACTTGTCTGTGAAAGTAAAATAAACAAACTTTAGTAAAGTTAGTGTAAGTAATTGTTTTTAATAGTTAGAATGATTTATAAAGTCCATAATAACATTTACAAAAAATTATAACCAGAGATAGTTTCATGTTGAAAATAACCCATACCAATGATAATTAGTGATTTAACTTACTTATGCCTGTTACCCCTCTTCGAGGAACATAGGTCACCCAACAGCATTCTGTATTCAACCATGTCCTGGACAACACCTTCCAGTTACTATTCATCCTTTTCATGTCAGCTTCCAATCCCCGACGTATTGTGTTCTTTGGCCTCACACTTTTCCGTTTCCCATCGGCATTCCAAGTTAGAGTCTCATGGTACAGTTTGACGATTTCCCCAATTTATGTCCTATCCAATTCCAACGTCTTTTCCTAAATTTCACTTCAGCTGGAAATTGGTTCGTTCTCTCCCACAGTGGGCTGTCGTTGGTGGTATCCGGTCAATCGACATTCAGTATCTTAAGTGGACAATTGTTTATAAATACTTGTACCTTTATAATGATCGTTGTGGTAATTTTCCAAGATTCAGCACCGTACAGTAGGACTGTCTTGACGTTCGTATTGAATTTTCTGACTTTGATATTGGTTGACAGTTGTTTTGAGTTCCTTATGTTCTTCAATTGTAGGAATGAGGCCCTTGCTTTGCCAATCTTCGCCTTTACGTCTGCATCCGATCCTCGGTGTTCATCTGTGATGCTTCCCAGGTACGTGAAGGATTCCACATCTTCCAGAGCTTCTCCATCAAGTGTGACTGGGTTGGTGTTCTTCATGTTGTATTTGAGGGTCTTTTTTGTGTACATTGAGGCTTACTAATGCACAGACTGCTGCAACACTAGTTTTCTTCATCTGAATTTGTTCATGTGTATGGGATAGAAGGGTCAGGTCATCTGCAAAGTCCAAATCCTCTAGTTGATTCCAACCTGTCCATTGTATTCCATATTTCTTCTCAGATGTTGAGGTCTTCATAATTCAGTCGACCACCAGAAGAAATAAGAGTTTAGAGAGTAAGCAGCCTTGTCTAACTCTAGTCATCACTTGGATTGCATCCCTATAGACTTGCATAAATTTGCACCTTATCTTGTTGTATACGACTTGAGCAATATTATCTATTAAAAGAACACTGTCTAAGTTCCACTTAATGTGTACCTATTTCATCACTATAGTGATGTTTCTCATTTAACATAGTCAGTCATTATCAACAGGCATTCGAACTTCAATTTGAATCCCTCCACACCTACCAAGATTTCCATTAATCTTCAATATTTAGAAAGATAAATCTGTAAATCACACAGAGTTTTTAATATTCCGTAACTATTACGAACTTAATTAGTTGATGAAACTGAACAAAATGATTGAAAATGAATGAAGTGATACACGTAAATTAATGTAAATAAACTAACATTGTTGTGGCATCTTTATCTTCACAAAGTGTTCAACACAATTACAGTAAATCATACTCATTGTGCTGATCGATGTTATTAAATATACTAATACTGTTTTTTTTAGTATCGGAAGGTTTTGTGGAGATTGTATTAATTTCAATCGTGGGAAACCTGGAAGCACTGGACGACCGTTTCGCGCAAGACTAATAGGTTCTGGGTTTGAATCCCGCGAGGCGAGGTCGTGAATGCACACTACTGAGGAGTCCCACAATAAAACGAAGCGGCCATCCAGTGCTTACAGGTTTTCCATGGTGGTCTAGCTTCAATGGACTCATGATCTCAACTATTGAAATGTTTTTTTCTTTACTTTTTTAAAAAAACTGCTAATACCCAATAAAACGGTTCATATCTATGCTACTTGTTCATGATTTATATCAATCACAATATGTTACTTTTTATGGATTAAACGAAATGAGAGATTTTTACATACAAATACAATTTATTATCAGAAAGGGAGTTTTATGTAGATGATAGTAATATCAATAGTTGAGATCATGAGTCAATTAAAGCTAGACCACCATGGAAAACCTGGAGAAAGCACTTAACATATTCTGTTGATAACTCAAATGATTGAATAATTTTTTCTGGTTAGCGTTTTTTTAGCGAGTTAGTTTTCTACGGGATGCGGTCGCTAACTCCATACCCAACCCTCCTCCTTTATTCGGGCTTGGGACCGGCAGTAGCCCCCGGAGGGACTCTAGGCGGAGTTTCAAACGATTGTTACTACTTAATTATTATCCTTTTATTGATATCAGTTTGGTTTTTTTCGCATAATAGAACAAACAGCGTTTACGAATAATATTTGTTTGTTTGTTTGTGTGTGTGTGTGTATGAAGAAGAACGTTTACCTTGAAATATATTGATCAAGTAATCGATCAGTTTTTCTGTGTTACAAAATAATAAATTATAAATGTTCCCAATGCAGTGTACGTGTCAACTAGAATCAATCAATTAACAATACTGATCTTGATGAAGGTATGAATAATCACTAAGTATACGTCTAGTAGTAGTGATATACAGACATTTAATTTAGCGAATTACAAATACGATCAATATTTATCAAGTATTGTCATTCAAACGTTTGATTATTTTAATCTTTCTGATATTTGCCTTCATTTATTTATATCGTTCATTTTAAATTAGTAATTGGTATTGTTGTATTTATTTATCCGTCTATTAGCATTTCATTGTATGTTGACTTTTTTGTGTTGACATGTGATGGACATGTTCTACGAATGTCGTCCCACAGAATTCCACGTCGTGCATTATTTGCCAACACTGGGACTGGTTGGAAAAACCGGAGAGGTGGTCAGTGTAGGACATGGTGTCGTTGTATGAAAGAAAGATAAACAGGACTGACTTCTGTTGGTCCTTCTCAACTCCCTTGTTGGGGGCCTAGTGATGGTGCAACACAGTGGATAGAGACGTTATCAGATATGACTCAGAATAGAAGCCAGTGGTGATCCTGCTGTAACCTTCTTTTACTTTCTTCATAAAAAGTGGTTGTAACTTCCTTAACTGAAAGATTTCTTCTGATTGTACCTTTCCGTTCCCCCATTATTACCACTATTATTATTTCACTACCATACACTAATTTGTGGTCGTTATTGTTCCTTTTTTTTCCTTTCTTCTCTCGTATATGCACCTTATATTCTTTATCGCTTTCTATTCTCATTATTATTGTGTGAAGCATATGTATCTGGTGCCCCCTTGTACCAATATTTGTGTGTTTATGTAGATTACAACAGTGAAGCAATAATTTTCATATTTTGAAAACTTCTATTTTTCTGTTGACAAGTAGAAAGTACATTTTCAGTACCTTGTGAATTGAGATTTGCCCATTCGAATGGTTTATTAATCAAACTACGATGACAAATAGCAGAATTCTCTTTGATGAACAAACTATATTTAGATCTGAACATAATCAGTATATTCTTTAATAAATACTTCAATATGATCTTAATGTCTGATAATTTTGTTAAACTTCATTATTTTCAAATAAAATCTCACAATCGGGCATACGTTTTTGGTTGAGATCATGAACCGATTGATGTTGGACCACCGTTGGAAACCTGGAAGCACTGGGCGGCCGTTTCGTCCCATTGTGGTACTCATCATCAGTGCGTATCCACAATCCCGCTCGCGGGACTCGAACCCAGGGCCTTCAGTCTCGCGCGCGAAAGCTTACCCTAATGGACCACTGAGCCGGCATCCAATGGTGTTAGTGTCTAACATCAACCAATCCACGAAATTATTTGAATAGTTATTGTTATTTCCTTAAAAGAAAGTCTTTTAGACTTTTCAGATTTATGGGTTGATAAAATTCAATCAAACGTAGAAAACTACTACAACCATCATTAAAAATGTACAAATATATATAATTAATTGTCTACGCAAGATACGCAACATCCGTTTGCCGGATATCATTAGCAACAGCCTTCTGTGGGAGGGAACAAACCAGCTTTCAACTGAAGGGAAAATTAGGACAAGATGTTGGAAGTGAGTTGGACATACTTCGAGGAAATCATCAAACTGCATCACGAGGCAAGCGCTAATTTGGAATGCTGATGGGAAACGGAAAAGTGGAAGGCCGAAGAACACACTGTGTAGGGAATTGAAAACAGACAAGGATGAATATGATTTGGAAAAAAATTACTTAGGTAGCCACTGGAAAGTGTTGCTCAGGACAGAGTTGGATGGAGGGTGCTGAAGGATGGCCTATGCTCCTCTACGAGAAGTCACAGGCGTAAGTCAGTAAGAAATCTTGGATCAATGTTGTCGAAAATTGTATTAACTTATTAAAGCGTCACCATTGACATGATCACGTGATACATTCGCAGTCAATAATTCTACTGTTCTATAAAGAACACGATATTTGAAGTGCTGTTAGAGGTATGGGTGCAGTTATCACTTCTCGGTTGCCCACACTGTGAAAAGGTTCCCCTGTAACTATCTGAAAAGGAAATTGGATTAGAGGTGGTCTCAGTGATTTGAGAGCGTGACCACAGTGCCTAACGGACAACTACTTAAGGTCGGTCACACATGACACTTTTGTCAGTAATTCTCGTGGTAGCTCCGTAATTGTTGAGACCTTACCACCGGAGATAGATATGCGTGGGATTGTGTGAGATGTACATTTTAGGGTCGACCTCTTCTAACCCCACTGCTCATTATGGGAAGGCAGAATCGCTATTATGCTGGATGTTTGAAGGAAACACCGTACTGCAGTCACATCTCTGTACAGTAAGCAGTACGACTTTGTCTTCGGACCTTGTGTTTGTTGCTTTTAGTTTTACGTTCTTCAACAGACCTGTCTGGCATTGTAGGACGTTGAGGAACGACTGTTCCATCCAGTATAGCTCGATTGATTCATCACAATAGGCAAGCCCAACCACTACGTCAAGTTAACAACAACGGTCGGAAAGAGCACGATATAGATAAAAGCAAAAGTTTACTGACAAAAAAAGATACGAAAGGTCGAAGTCAGTATATTACAATATAAACAGTAACGTATTTGTAATATATCGTATATTTCTGAACATATCAGAAATCATACTTCATCTTAAAAATTCATGGTACGTGATTACTTTTAAAGAACTGAGGAAAATGGTGAAAAATGCAGTTAAACTGATCCATGAAATCTTGTATCTCTTGTATGGTGTCAGATTGATATATCAAATCTGTTGTCTTGATTACAAAGGAAAACGTGATGAGACTTGATGACTATCTTAAAAAATACTGTTTAACTATTTTGAGTTTACTAAGCTCTCGTTTTCCTTACCTCTAGAAGCTATAAACTTGAAACGATGCACAAAACTGTTTATAAACTCAACACTAGCTGTTCACCAATCAACTACCTAGTTGTCGAAAACATGAAACCTACATTGTGCAAATATCAGGTTGATACTAAATGTCTGTATAAAATGGATTTGGATAAGTTAAAAAATATTTAGATTTGGTACAAATGTTACTTACTTACTTACTCACTTACGCCTGTCACTTCTAATGGAGCATGAGCCGCCGATCAGCATTCTCCAACTCACTCGGTCCTGGGCATTCCTTTCTAGTTCTACTCAGTTGTTGTTCATTCTTCTCATGTCTATCTCCATTTGTCGGAGTAATGTGTTGTTTGGTCTTCTTCTTCTCCTTTTGACTTGAGGATTCCATGTGAGGGCTTGCATTGTGACGCAGTTAGGTGCTTTCCTCAATGTGTGTCCTATCCACTACCAGCATTTCTTCCTGATTTCTTCCTCCACTGGGATCTGGTTTGTTCTCTCCCCCAGTTGGTTGTTGCTAATAGTGTCCGGCCAACGGATCCGAAGTATTTTGCATAGACAACTGTTAATAAATACCTGTATTTTCTGGATGATGGCTTTCGTAGTTCTCCAGGTTTCTGCCCCATACAGTAGAACTGTCTTGACATTTGTATTGAAAATCCTGACCTTGGTGTTGGTTGAAAGTTGTTTTGAGTTCCAGATGTTCCTCAGTTGTAAATATGCTGCTCTTGCTCTGCTGATCCGCGCCTTCATATCTGCATCAGATCCACCATGTTCATCAATGATGCTGCCCAAATATGTAAAGGTTTTTACATCTTATTCTTGTCCATCAATTGTGATTGGATTGGTGTATGCTGTGGTGTAACGGAGAATCTTGCTTTCCCCTTTGTGTATATTGAGACCTCCTGCTGCTGAGGCTGCTGCTAAACTGGTCCGCTTCTCCTGCATTTGTTGTTGAGTGCGCGATAGAAGAGCCAGATCATCTGCGAAGTGTAGATCGTCCAACTACATCCTAGATGTCCACTATATCCCGCGTTTCCCTTCACATATTGACGTCTTCATGATCCAGTCGATCACCAGGAGAAAGAGAAAGGGTGAGAGTAGACAACCTTGCCTAACACCGGTCTTCACTTCGAACGAATTCGTCAACTGTCCTCCATGCACGATTTTGCAGTGTAATCCATCATATGAACTCTGTATGATACTGACTATCTCCTGAGGCATGCCGTAGTGTCGAAGAACCTTCCATAGTGTTCTGTCCACGCTATCAAATGCTTTTTCGTAGTCAATGAAGTTGATGTAGAGTGATGAATTCCATTCAATTGATTGTTCCACAATGATCAGTAGAGTTGCGATTTGGTCTGTATACGATCTATCCTTACGGAATCCTGCCTGCTGGTCTCGAAATTGGGTGTCTACGCAGTCCTTCATCCTGTTTAACAATACCCTGTTGAAGACTTTTCCTGGTATTGAGAGAAGAGTGATGCTCCTGTAGTTATCACAGTTGCTGAGATCGCCTGTCTTCGGTATTTTGATCAGAAGTCCTTCTTTCCAGTCTGTTGGTACTTGTTCCTCATCCCAAATCTTATTGAAGTGAATATGGAGTATCTTTACAGTTATTGCTACGTCTGCTTTCAGTGCCTCTGCTGGAATGTTGTCTGGTCCTGCTGCTTTGCCACTCTTGATTTGTCTGACGGCCATGCTGATTTCTTCAATTGTTGGTGGGCCAACATTGATTGGTGATCAACCAGAAGTACCTAAAAAGTCTAGATACATTTACACTGACAAGTAGAACCTACCTTCAAACCCAATCCCTATACAATTCTGTCAATAATCTTCAACAGTTTAATTATATTTAGATTGATCTAAATACTGGACATTTTAGTTGTTAACCTATATATCCGTATTTGGTTTTGTAAGGCCGGTGAAATGTCACTAAGCCCTAGCTAAATCATCTGGCATTTGGGTCACTGAATATCAAACAGATCGTCGACCCCTGTCAAGCTCAAGGAGAACCAACGCGTATTTCACGAACTGGCGCACGCGTTGGTAGTTTCGCTATCTTCTCTGTACTCATTCTTACTAATATATTCCCTTAATAATGTCTTTTGCTTTATACAGTTTTCAAAACAGCCATAGTACTTTGATACATCGAAGGGGTAATCCACTTTAGATGTTGACCACAAAGTGTGACTTCTAAGTTAGCTAGTTCGTCACACCATTCTCATCTAACTCCAGTAGGCCTCCGATTATTCGACATAGATTATCTACGTTAGCGATCTACAGTATGTATGATTTACAGATATTCTATGTACTTCCATGTACTGAACATCCAGAAATATTGCTAAAAAAGAAACAATTCAACAAAGATATTCAACTATAACAGTTCTATATACATTTAATTTGATTTTTAATGAAATAAACCTTTTAGTAAAAGGAAAAAGATGGAAAGTGGCTAGTAGTGGTATCCAGGACACGCGTTTCGTCCTATTTGGGATCTGTCAGCTGAATGTACCTGCATCGCAGAGTTGACGTTCACTCCGGGACTCGAACCCAGTACCGTTCGCTTCAAACACCATCGCATTATCCACTTGGCTACTGAGTCCTGATAGCCACATGCTTGTACAATGGGCTTTACCGAGGCAATTCTCACAGGATGCACATATGCCAACATGAGACTGATCAATTGCAGTCCTAAATAACAATGGGAAGATACAAATAAAACAACACCAAGTAAACTATTAGTAAAAAGTTCATATCTTTATACATGATAGTCAATGTTTAACTTTATTGATAAATTACACAAAATTTTCATACTTATAGAAGAACACAAATTCATGTGATAATAAAGTGTATCTTTACACTTATCGATTATATTGATTATTTTATTACTTTAATCTGTAAATCAGTAATCAATATGGTGTTGGAAATTAAAGGAAAAGAAAAGAAATAAAAGATTTCTGTTAAAGCACTTACAGTTAGAGCTTTTGTAAAGAAGAAACAACGGTTAAGGGCCTACATTAATGTGTGAAAATAACATTATAAATTGAAGTGCTTATAAAAATGAATTGTGAATACTTTAAAAGGCAATTAGAAGATGAATAAAATGATAAATACTTAAAGATATGATAGTCACTGAAGAGCCTAGTACTAAAACGAAATAATCGCTTAGTGCTTGTAGGTTTCAAATGTTGATCTAGCTAAGATCAGTTTAGCATTTGGATTGAAAATTATACAATTTTCACAAGTACCCCTTATTAGCTACAATTGACTCATGATGTCAACTATTGAAACTACTATAATATCCACAAAAAACCACTTCTGATATTAATCAACATATGCTCACTAGCGACTGGCTTCAAGAGGTATTTCCTGGAGTTCTAGTGAGAAGTAGTGACTAATGGAGTTCAACTGGGTCTATTGTGAGATAGTAACTCACTGATGACAATGGTGGATGTGTCGCTCGATTTCGTTGATTGGTTGAAGTTGGACATTAACACCGTTGGATACCGGCCGGTTCAGTGGTCTAGAGGTTAAGCACTCGCGCGCGAGACTAATAAGTTCTGGGTTTGAATCTCGCAAGGCGAGATCGTGGATATGCACTGCTGAGGAGTCCTACAGTGGGACGAATTGACAGTTTAGTGCTTCCAGGTTTCCCGTGGTGGTGTAACTATAATTGACTCATGAACTCAACCATTGAAATTACTATAATATCCACAAAAAGCCCTTCTGATACTAAATGAATATGTGGTTGTATGAATGATAATAATAGAGTTAAGGATAAAAGAAAAAATACATTGAGATTATATAAGAGGAAAAGGTGATTGAAAATTGTGAAGGCACACTTATTCTTGTATGATCTCTATTTCGGTGATGAAGGCAAAGAGAAGAAGTCAGTCGGTCAGTCAGCTACAACGTAGTACAAGGCATATATAAACATCGGTCCAAGTTGCAATACTTCATTGGCACAGCAAGATGAACACCGGTTCCATAGAAGTAGTTAATACAATGGTGATAATATATAAAAGAAAGATTGCATATAAGGATATAGAAGAGGAAGAAAGATATGAAGCGATTTTTATCTCATAGTTTAAGGGGAGACAGAGAGTGCGTACACCTACACCATTGTAATCGATTCTGAGCCATGTCACCAAGAGTCTCCAACTATTGGTTACGATAGTCACGCGAACCCCAACCAAGCAGTCTGTATCTATCAACATTACTGCCACCTGGAACGGTGGTCGGGCTTGCCTATCGTGATGAACCAGTCGTGCTATACTGGATGGCATAGTCGTTCCTCAACGGCCAACAGGCCGGTTGAAGATCGGTAAAATTAAAAGCAACAAACACAAGGTCCGAAGACAAAGTCGTACTGCTTACTGTACAGAGATGTAACTGCAGTACGGTGTTTCCTTCAGACAATCAGCATAATAGCGATTCTGCCTTCCCATAATGAGCAGTGGGGTTAGAAGAGGTCGACCCTAAAATGTACATCTCACACAATCCCACGCATATCTATCTCCGGTGGTAAGGTTTCAACAAGAACGGAGTTAACACCAACATTACTCACAAAATTGTCGTGTGTGACCGACCTTAAGTACTTGTCCGTTAGGCACTGTGGTCACGCTCTCAAATCACTAAGACCACGTCTAATCCAATTTCCTTTTCAGATAGTTACAGGGGAACCTTTCCATAGTGTGGGCAACCGGGAAGTGATAACTGCACTCATACCTCTAACAGCACTCAAGTAGAGAGAGAAAATGGCTGGATAAAATTCTTTTGTGTACAACGGTTAGGTCTTTGTGTATGAACTGAGACAGCTTCGGTTGTGTGCAAAAGAGGAAGCTGTAAGTCAGGTAGTAAATCTAGTGTAATACAGTGGATAAATTTAGACGCTTTATTCAAGTTACCTTAATATACTGAATGAGCGAAATGGACGAGAAAAGAGTTTTTAATCTCTCTTAACTTTCGTTTCCTCAACTAGGCCAGATGATGATCTGTACTATGATGATCGACTTGTTAAAGACTTGTTTTAATGTTCACCTAGTCTAATAGAAATTGTTTTAAACCTTGAATGACGCAACAAATATATCGTTAACTACTGATAAGAGTTGAACTTGTATGATTGGAATGAGTTTCTTTAAAGGTGTACATAGTAGGAGTATACTACTAACATTAAGGTGTTGATTGTTTATAACAAATTCAGCATAACAATTGTTCATTAATGTAAGCAGTTTATTCTTTTGTTTTGATTATATGCGATGTTCAATGGTATAGGAATAGATTGGAAGAAAGCTAGGGGCGGCCAGACCGAAACATGGCATAAATCCATGAAGTCACTGACAAGTGGACTGAGTCATGTTGGTAGGTGTAGACTACCTGGTTCGGATCCACGAGACGATAGCAACCGATGTTTAGAGATCTTGAGTGACATGGCTCAAAATCATTTGCAATGGTGCAGGTGCATCCACTGTTTGTGTTCTCCCGAATTCTAATCTCCTTATTCCTCTTTGTCTCTTTTTCCTCTTTCCAAATTTATTTCACTGGATTATACTCTTTAAACAACATCTTCAAACCCTAATGTTTCTGATTACTGCTTATACTTTCACTACCTCTATCACTATGGGATTTTAGTCGACAACTGCATCTCTGTGCTAATGTGGCGTGGCAACTCGAACTGATGTATGTACGTACGAAGTTCTACTTTGTTACTGACTTACTGACTGACTTAGTTTTGATTAAATGAGATTGATCAGTGTGCAACTATTTAAGTTTTATTATCCTCAAGTAGAAATCGATATGTTATTTGTATATTGTTATATCATTACAACATTATCAGATATTTACATTTTTCTACATTTTCTACAGATCTAAATGAAAGCAAGAAGTTATGGGATTTCTTTTTCCTTCAGTGTACATGTTGAATATACCCATATATTAACTTTAAAACGGCATGAATTGTTGAATACTATCAACATGGAATAGCAAGATTTCCTTTTTCCTCAACATATTTCAATGGTAGTTCATAAAGTAGGTTGATAAGTAAGTAAAAATATCCAACTAGAACGTGACATCGTTAATATATATGTGTTTATTGACTATTAGTATCAATTGAGGATTTGTTTTATGAATACGGGTGCTCTAGGTAACACAATTCGTTTAATAGGTCGATTTGTTTAGGCACAAACTTACAAGTGTATGTTAAAGAAAAGGTTTTTTTTATCAATATCTAGTCTTATTTATATGAGTTAGTAGCTTGTGTGACCATAATAACTAGCATAGCATGAGGTCATGATAATTAGGCTCTACTTAATTATCGTTTACTAATAAGTAACAGTTTTCTAGAGTGTGCTAATTTTAGATAACTGTTAATTAGCACAGATATTTTGCGTAATTATTCCTTAATACAGTGTGTGTTTTCTCAAAATAGCATGCATCTATAAAGTCTAATAATATAGAGTGACTAATTTATGACTGATATACTAATATGAACTGTTTTACTAAACAATTATTCCTGTTCTAACATTACGTTTTAGAAAAATATACCCTTTTTCCAAAGGGAAGTTGATAATCAAACAGCTTATGGATTGATGAAAAGTATTTAGCGCCCAAACGCTCTGGTACGGTCGAGAGTGGGGAGAGTCAGCTATCCCTCTTGAAATGCTCCAACATGACCACGTGCATACAACCACTGACAGGGAAGTCCTACTCACTGCCTTCTCGCGGCCGCGCTATTGTTTACGAAATTGAGAGGACGAAAAGTGAATGTCCAACGATTTAACCGGGTTGGTGGATACGGAGGATCTATCTAGGGGAGTTGGAAAACCCTGACTTTAAACCAATGGTGTACATGGTCTCCAGGATCCTGATAGAACAAATGGTGTATGAACCAATTATTGGTCACCGGCTTCTGTGGGACTGCATCACGTTACGTTACTCCACTGCTTTGTGGATTAGACCATGATGCATCATCAATATGATATTGATTCTGTGCTTAACAAACCAAATGGACATTACTACTCAGTGTGTAGCTAACCATATACACTTGAAACATAAACGCTGAATTTGGATAATATTACGAGAAGATGAAGGTTATAGGAATTAACTGATATATTTACGCAATACATCTTACGAATACTTATTAAGAACATTTATATATAAAAATAAAATGGTCAATTAGACAAATTTAAAGGTTTCATCCCAGAGACACGTACATTATTTATTTATTTATTTATTTGAACACATAAATATTGGTACAAAGGGGCACCAGATACATATGCGTCACACAATAATAATGAGAATAGGAAGAGAAAAAGAATATTAGGTGCATATAAGAGAGAAGAAAGGAAAAAAAAGGAACAATAACGACCACAAATTAGTGTATGGTAGTGAAATAGTAATAGTGGTAATAATGGGGGGAACGGAAAGGTACAATCAGAAGAAATCTTTCAGTTAAAGAAGTTACAACCACTTTTTATGAAGAAAGTAAAAGAAGGTTACAGCAGGATCGCCACTGGTTTCTATTCTGAGTCATATCTGATAACATCTCTATCCACTGTGTTGCACCATCTCTAGGACCCCAGTCAGGGAGTCGAGAAGGACCAACAGAAGCCAGTGCTGTGGAGCCTTTTTTCATACCACGACACCACGTCATATACTGACCACCTCTCCGGTTTTTCCAACCAGTCTCAGTGTCAGTAAATAATGCACGACCAGGAATTCTCTGGGACGACATTGGTAGAACATATCCAACATCCATCAGAGCTGTTTCCAGAATGTCGTCGACGGCAAAGTCGAAGAGGAGTGGTGAGATTGGACAACCCTGTCTAACCCCAGTGCTCGAATGGAACAACGAAGAAAGGTGATTGTATGCTCTCACCCTACCTGAGGTGTTTGTATATAGGGCTTTTAGGATGTTAATAAACTTCAATAGACAATCCCAGATAACAGTCTTGTCCAACGAAACGAAGGCAGTCCTGATGTCTAGAAACCCTACGATTGTTGGCCTTTGATAAGTATGACGGTGTTCTAAACACGTACATAACGAAGAGTAATCGCGAGCTTCAAGTGAGGATGGTTGAACAAGTGTTTAAATGGTTACAAAAACTAATGAATTCCAGCGGTTATATAGGATCACAGGATAGACAAATATCTTCCTCCATTGCCAAACATTAGGTTAAGACCAATCATATGATTAATATCAGGTCAGCCTTTGCAGTATTGCACAAAAGTTTTCGAAAGGTATATAATAAATTTTATTGAAGCCTTAGCTATAGGAAAACTGAAAATCTCTTTGTTTATTCAAAAGGAATTTCTTCTTACTCTTAATCTACCTTAGTAATAATGATTTATTATCAAGAGTGTTTTTGTTTACTTCATTATTAGTTTTGTTTTTGTTTACATTTAAATGTGTTTAGTTCACCTTCCATCTTAACAAGTATATTATGTGTGATTAGATTGTTCAAAATGTATTGCGGTAATATTTCACCTTCACCTTTTTTCCAAATTTATTAAGATGTCCTACCTGTTTTCAATAAACATTGAATCCAAGTTACAATCATACCGTGAATCATTATAATAGATTGATACAAACCTTTGTCTGAACTTAGCTGAATATTTCTCATATCGATTTAATCCTTTTTCTTTCCCTACTATATGTTTCATATATAAATGACCGGAACTTTTTATCACTGTACATATTTGTATGATACAGTGGACAGCTAGAATGCAGTTGAACGATCTAGACTTCGCAGATGATCTGGCTCTTCTATCGCACACGCAACAACAAATGCAGGAGAAGAAGACCAGTGTAGCAGCAGCCTCAGCAGCAGGAGGTCTCAATATACACAAAGGGAAAAGCAAGATTCTCCGTTACACCACAACATGCAACAATCCAATCACAATTGATGGACAAGAATAAGATGTAAAAACCTTCACATATTTGGGCAGCATCATTGATGAACAGTGTGAATCTGATGCAGATGTGAAGGCGCGCATATTTACAACTGAGGAACATCTGGAACTCAAAACAACTGTCAACCAACACCAAGGTCAGGATTTTCAATACAAATGTCAAGATAGTTCTACTGTATGGGGCAGAAACGTGGAGAACTACGAAAGCCATTATCCAGAGAATACAGGTGTTTATTAACAATTGTCTACGCAAAATACTTCAGATCCATTGGCCGGACACTATCAGCAACAACGTACTGTGGGAAAGAACAAACCAGATCCCAGTGGAGGAAGGAATCAGGAAAAAGCGCTGGGAGTCGATATGACACGCATTGAAGAAAGCACCCAACTGCGTCACAATGCAAGCCCTCACATGGAATCCTCAAGGCTAAACAGAGGAGGAGAGGAAGACCAAAGAACACATTACGCCGGGAAATGTAGATAGACATGAGAAAAATGAACAAGAATTGGATGGAACTAGAAAAGAAGGCGGAGGACAGAGTGGGTTGTCGAATGCTGATCGGCGGCCTATGCTCCACTGGGAGTAACAGGCGTAAGTATGTAAGTACATTTTTTGTATCCAAGCTTACCTATCTCTATTTGCTTAGATTACTCTTTGTCTGTTTTCAAATGTAAATTGATTAGAACTTAATTAAACAGCTTTTGACGAGTAATGGTCAGAATCTTAGCTACATTTGTCTATACAGTCTTGAAGTCCGTATGATCAAACATAAAATATACACATCTGCAACATTATTCTCACTCGACTTTCATTTCTTCGTTGTAACAATATGACAACTTATAGTAATCTATACGAAGTTAGTTAGGATACATATTTCACAGATTATTATCATCATCTTATGGAATCAGACCAAGCAATAAAATCGGTGAAACCACTAACAAAAGAAACAGTGTACATTCAATTTCACTACTGAAACATAAAAACCAAACAACCACATGGATATTAAAAGAATCAAACTCCTGATAAATTATTTTAAAGAAAGAAACTGACTGAAAGTTTAACCCCCAAGACATTAATAGCTGTGTTAGTTATGTAATCAGTGATGTGAAAGTTTTATGTATCGTTCGAATAAATCTTATTCATTGTCAGCTATACGAGCAAACGGCCAAAGAACACATTACGTCGGGAAATAGAAGTAGATATGGAAAGGATTGCCTAGGACAGGGTTGGATGAAGAGTGGTGGTGGGCGGCCTATGCTTCTCCACGAGGAGCAACAGGTGTAAGTAAGTAAGTAAGTATTGCAAGCAAATCAGTCTAAACCCAATTGAATTCAGTTCAGTGTGAGTTAGACGTCTCAGCAGTTTGTGATTTTGAAAACACAAAGTTCAACGAAGGGATCTCTTTTCAATGATTTTATTATCAAGCTGTACAATCGTATATATACGAAAAAATCTTTTTTAAGTACTAGTTTTGTGAGGAAATGTGAACAAGGAATAACTAAGATGATTCAATAGAAAGATTTTAATACTAGATTACGTAATACGAGTAATAACAACCGACTTAATAAGTTAGTAATGAATAATAGCGTGAATGTAGTTTTTGATTCCGTTACTTACTTAAGCCTGTTACTCTGCCTAGAGCCTCTTTGGGACTACTGCTGGTCCGAAGCCCGGATGAAGGAGGAGGGTTGGGCATGAGGTTAGCGACCCCATTCCGTAGTAAATGAACTCGCTAGAAAAAACGTGAATGTAGTAAGACGACTAAAACGTTTTTGTTACATTAATTATAGATTATAAAGGTTTACTTAGACATCCTTGTACAACGTTCTAGGTGAACAAAAAAAGTAGCTAAAAAAATATCCAAGATAAATTGCGCTAGTGAATAAGTAAAAACAGAATGAATTTTCAGTACTGAGATCAATTGCAACTAAAAAACAATCGATTTTGAAAAGTGAACGATTAAAATCAGGAGGTTTAAACTTCGCTGTTTACCACAAAGTTATTGACAAAACTACACACAATATGATTGAATCATTAAATAACAAAAATATCAAGTTACAATTCTGTTGTTTCGTTAGAGTCTTCGATATCAGTATGGGGATTTTTGGAGATTATAATATTTTAACAGTTGAATTCATGTGTCGATGTAAATTATACCACTGTTGAAAACCTGGAAGCACTGAACGGCCGTTTGGTTGTAGTATATGGCTCCTCAGCAGTGTACATCTATGACTCCGCAAGCAGGACTCGAACCCAGGACCTTCGGTCTCGCATGCAAACCCTTAGCCTCTGGACGAAACAGTCATCCGAAGCTTCCAGGTTTTCACTGATGGTTTAGCATAGATTAACTAATGAATTCAACTGTTAAGAAATAATTCACTGTATTCTCTTCGATGTTTGATGTTCGAAAATCAGTCACAGGAATTTATGCTTAATCCCCATTTTTTACTTCATGAATATAAATTTATGAAATTTAAACTTACGCACATTTGCCCCGGTTTCAATGTTATCTGTAACCGACTGTATAACAAGCAATGAAAAAAATCAGGAGTTTTGTGGAGATTTTAGAAATGTTCACTCATTGAAATCATGAGTCAATTGAAGCTAGATGACCATGGAAAACCTGGAAGCACTGAACGGCCGTTTCGTCCTAGTATAGGACTCCTGAGCAGTGCGCATCCATGATCCCGCACCCCGCGACGTTCGAACCCAGGACCTATCAGTCTCGCGCCAGGCGCTTAAATATAGAGAAAATATTGTTTGAAACTAAAATGTTTAACGAAATAGTTCAAAGTATGGGATATCACGATCTCAAAATTTAGTCAAATATGTGAATTTCATTCTAGCACATCATAACAAGTAATTTAATGTCTGATCACTCATTACAATTGTCCCCTAGATTTTAATGAAAAAGTTGACGTCTCTCCACTGTCAGTGAATTCATGAGGCAATGCCCTGTTTTAGTTTAGTTTTCTTTAGCTTTTTTTCAATCTATTTTACAAGCTATTGAGAATTACAGTACTAACATATTACTTTTACCTAACCTAGTCAATACTTACAAAACGTCCATTATAAATAAGTACTACTAACTAATTCTTCCTAATTTTACGGTTCATATTTCACAGTGATAGAATTATACAAGGACGACTACTATGTAGTATACTCATCTTTTAGTAGATATTTAATAGTTAACTTCATGAGCCAATTGAAGCTAAACCATCATGGAAAACCTGTAAGCACTGGACGGTCGTTTCGTTCTAGTATAGGGCTCCTCAGCAGTGTGCATCCACGATCTTACCGTGACCAGTGGAGTTCAACCGGATCTGTTGTGAGATGGTGACTCACTGATGACAATGGTGGACGGTGGCGCAACTTCATGGATTGGTTGAAGTTAGACATTAACACCGTTGAATGACGGCCAACTCAGTGGTCTAGAGGTTAAGTGCTCATGCGCCAGACTGATACGTCCTGGGTTCGAATCTCGCGAGGAGAGATCGTGGATGAGCACTGCTGAGGAGTTTCACAATAGGATGAAATGGTCATCCAGTACTTCCAGGTTTTTCATGTTTGTCTAGCTTCAACTGACTCATGAATTCAACTATTGAAGTTATTATCATATCGACAAAGCCTCTCTCTGATTTTAATAGATAGACTAACGTTTTGCCGACTTCATAGGTCATATGATTTATTAAAAGCCATTGAAAGAGTTTCTAACTAAATAAATATAATATGTCTTGGTTAATTACTTAAATTAGAATTTTCGACTATTATATCAACCAAACATTATCAATCTTATGTGAACTAGAATATAAATAAGTAAGTGATTCATCTAAGGGTACCAATGAATAATGAAACATAATCACTATCTCATAGAATACAAGTCACCTGTACTCTGTTAATACAAACAAACATTCTGACGTTCATTAAATGACGAAACTACAGAACATAATAATAAAGTTTACAACCGAGTCAGTATAAAATAATGTTGCCAGTTATACATATTAATTAGTATAGTAGTGAAATAGTTAAAATAAAAAATTTTTTTTTCATTTTAATTAGACCATCAATTCTAAATAGTGATCTTAGTTACCGTTAGTTACCGTTTTAATAAGCATCGATTTCTTATATTACACTTATCAATAGTGTATTTACTTGTCATTAGTAGTAAACTAACATTTTATATTATGAACTGACCATATTACATAAACCATTTTGAAGTTAGGAAGGAATAGACGGCTATTTTATCCAATAGGAACTTTTCAGTGTTATATAGGCATAACCCCACGACGGATCAAATATAGTATATTCAGGTTACACGAAGCTCTAAAAACGACTAGGACTCCTGGATGGCATCCAATTCAACATATTTACAACATGAGTAAGTTTAAGATATTGAGAAACGATCAGACAACTGAATTGGTTACGGTTATTTGACTCCTGACATGGTATTTAATGAGTTACTTCTAATGTTATCTAGTAAGTTATATATAAAAAAACGTTAATTACAGTTGTACGTTTGATATGGATTGTGAACATTTTAATGCGCCTTCAACTGTTTCATGTGATTATGATGTTTTTGCTTTTATTCTAGTACAGATAAGGGGAACATTAAACCCAATTCGACCACATTCAGTCAGTTATTCAGTTATAATCATCATACAGTATAGCAACAATATGTACTGGCTCGAGTTGTCATACCACAATAGCACTAAAAATGATAGAAATAATGTAGTAGGAATGATAATAGGAAAGACCAAACATTGAGAATATAGTACGAAAAAAACGGAATCCAAGGATATGTATGAAAGAATACAGAAACTCATCATGTAGGAAAAGATAAAAAGTGGATACGTCTGTGTCACTGTGATTGATACTGAATGCAGTGAAATAACTTTAAGAATAAGGTAAAATGTAACTGTTAACCCCACAATATATAAACGAATTATATAGTGGAATCTTATTTAAAGGATGATTTGTTGCTCATTTTCCCATCACGAGATGGGTTTTTTTTGTTTCATGCACTATGTTTGATGAATAAGCTGGTATAAAAATTACTTATCCAGAAGTTTGACTGATCAAGTTATGCAGAACAAAATGCTCCCTCAAACAAACAAAATTCGACAAGTCCTCTTTTCTTAGTACGTCAAACTGTATCTACCAATTTACATGTAAGTCTCCAAGGATATACACTGAAAGAACAGAGAGGAGATTACATGTTCACACCTCCGAGTATGTTCCAATGAAAGACTGAAGCGGGAAGAATACTATTTACAGAATGAATAACACATTGCTAACAAATGAATGGTAATCAAGGAACCTATTTAAAATTAAAATTAAAATTAACGTCTTTAGTAAATATCAGTGTGGTTTTTTTTATCTTAAATTGTTTACCGAATTGAGAGGACGAAAAGTGAATGTTCGGCGCTTTAGCGAGTTGGTGGATACGGAGGATCTACCTAGGGGAGTTAGAAAACTTTGACTTCAAACCAATGGTGTACATGGTCTCCAGTATCCTGAAGGAAAAAATGGTGTATGAACCAATTATTGGTCACCGTCTACCATGAGACTGCATCTCCTAACGTTGTTCCACTGCTTTATGGATTAGATCTTTAGGTCAAAGACTTTGGGTGTCGCCTCCTAAGAAAACCACCTGTTTTGGTTTGGGTACCCCGTCAGTATCCCAGTTCTTACATAAGTCGAATGATTTCTGTGGTACATATCTATTGGATGCCTCCTTGTACCAATGTTTATATGTTTAAATAATTAAATAAATCTTAAGTCATAAACTACATTAAAGAGATAATGTAACTGATGAACTTTAAGTGTAATTGACTTATAACGGGAATGATAGGTGTGCCACACGTTTTTTTGTATACAAAGTTCAGATCAAATGAATTTGATGCTAATGGACTCTTGAAAACAAAGCCAAAGTGATGTTCGATGCACATACATCCAATTTTTGTTCACCACCCATTGAATATTTAATAATCGTACTTGTGAAAACTTAATTTCTTCTCAGTCACAAAATAAGGGAATTACCACTCATTTTTTAACACTCATTTGTAATTCATTGTCTCTTTATTATCACTTACAACTTTACCCTCTTCTTCCCCATTTTCATGATTTCATCTTCAATGTATAAATACTAAACAATTTTAACTGTTATGTTAAGTATATTGTTCCCTCTTGTCGTTTGCAATTGATTATAAGTCATGGAATATAATTAACTCGTTTCATTCTGCAAATAGTATTCTTCTCTCTTTATTTAGATTTTAATGTTTGAATTGATGAGTTAGATCACCGTTGAAAACCTGGAAGTATGGGACTCCTCAACAGCTCATATCCACGATCCCGCCTTGCGATATTCGAACCCAGGACCTATCAATCTTGCACGCGTGCGTCTAAAGTCTAGACCACTGAGCCGGTAGCCAGTGGTGTCAAAGTCTAACTTCAATCGATCCATGATCTTAGGGTCGTGGATACACACTGGAACGAAACGGTCATCCGGTGCTTCCAAGTCTTCAGTGGTGGTCTACCTTACATCGACTCATGAATTCAACCACTAAAATTGTTACAATCTCCACAGACCATCACTCTGATTATTTAAACTGATCAAGGGATCAGGATGTATGAAAGAGACTGATATATTTATCCTTACCTTGTTATGTTCTTAATTTTTATCAATATCACGTGCAGTTAATATTATAATTTCAATAGTTGAGATCATTAGTCAATTGAAGCTAGACAACCATGGAAAACCTGGAAGCGCTGGACGGGGCTTGGACCCAGAACTTATCAGTCTTGCGCCAGGTGCTTAACTTCTAGACCACTGAGCCGGTTTTAAAAGGTGTTAATGTCAAAGTCCAACTAATCCACGAAATTGAGCTACACATCCACTATTGTTATTAGTAAGTTACTACCTCACAACTGACCCGTTTCAACACAATAGGACGAAACGACCGTCCAGTGCTTCCAGGTTTTCCATGATGATCTAGCTTCAATTGACTCTTGATCTCAACTACCAAAACTATTACAATGTCCACAAAACCCCTTCCAATATTATAATTGTGATTATTTTATTACTGTTTATTTTTTGTGCTAAAACCATTCTTTCATTCTTTTCTTTTCTTTAACCTAAATAAACTCTTCAAATCTTATATAATTATTACATAAATCATCACCACCTTATTGTTTCGTGTCTTTTATGTCAATATGCAAGTGATCTAAAACATATTTAAACCTCTCAAATCATTTACAATTATCACACTTACTTATTTGCTTACGCCTGTTACTCCCAATGGAGCATAGGCCGCTGACCAGCATTCTCCAACCCAATTATCACACTATTCATCTAATAAGTTTCCAAACTCTATCATATCTCAATGCTATACTCTAATACGAATACGGTTGTAAGCAGTTGATGAGAAACCATGAAATATGATGAATTCATATCATTGTCTGAAATGTTTTTGATTTCTAGCAATATGCAAATTTATAAAAGGAACCAGTTGTATAGAATAAGCTTCACTCTATGTAACATCAATATGTTTTAGTCAATCATTTGTCTTTCTTAAGTTAAACAGTTCCACTAATCAGTTTTGACTGTCATTGGTATACAATAGGCATTTTTCTGTTTGGTAAAGAGCTCATTAGTTCAATACATTAGGAATCATATGCTTTAAATCATTTCTAACACACCTTAAAATAGATTTTTTCGAGTTATATGAAATGGCTATTAAACTATATACCATTTAATAATGTCTAAATTCCATTAATCACGGTTGTTTAGTGATATATGTGAACTATAAACATTCTGAGTATTACCGAACTTACTTATATGAAACATTAACTTATGGATTAAATTCACTTGGTGTTGTTTTACTTGTATCTTCCCATTGTTATTTAGGACTGCGATTAATCAGTCTTATGTTGGCATATGTGAATCCTGTGCGAATTGCCACGATATAGCCTTAGGTCACAAGCTTTTTAAGCAAAGATGGATAGTGGCTAGAAGTGGAATCCAGCTTGACGCGCGTTACATCCTATTCGACTTCCGGAGTGAACATCAACTCTGCGATGCAAGTACATCCAGCTGACAAGTCCCAAATAGGACGAAAAGCGCGTCCTGGATTCCACTACTCGCTACTATCCATCTTTGATTAATTTATGGATTAGTTTTATTCAATGAATAAATTCATCATTTCAACAAATTGATTTCGAAGCTTTACTTAATTGTGCATAATAATTAATTGGTCTATCCTAGAAACAATCTATTTGTCTGAAAAAAAACCCAATACATTCGAAATGTGAGTAAAAAAACACGTTGATTCAAGGGAGTTTAATGGTAAGATAGTTAAAAAGAATAACCATTTATATTAGTGTAAATATTTCGTTGTCATAAATTCAGTAATCAACTATGGTGTTGCGGCCACACTGCTTGGTGAAACCTATGCAGGATCTTGTGCAATGAATTCCATGTTTTCAAGGCTAATAAACCCACCACGTCGATGTGATTTTGTGAGGAATCGCGTCCCCTCAGATCTTTATGTGTATCTCGGTATAGTAAGAAGAGCACGTAAAGGATTTTTGAAGTTTTTATTTATCCTGGATATGTTTTATCTACATTTATACTAGATAACACAAGGACGTTCATCTGAGTATTCCTGGGTGAACAAACAGGTATACCTATCCTGTGAGCAAATATACGTTACATGCACACCAGTAACATACAGTTTTTTTCCTGCGCATCCCATAACGTACATATAGGTATATTCACCCTTTTGGAAAGGTAGATATTCACCACTTCTTTAGAGATTTATTTGCTACACCAGACTGTCGCTTACACATTACATGTATATCATTCAGATCATGGCTACCGAACCAGTACTTCCTTACAGACGCATAAACGTAAGCATTCTTTCGGGGGGAGGTTGTTGGTTGCCACTTCCTGGTATTTGCTGCAATATCTTTTTATTATGTCTTCGATCTGATAGATTAGGCTGCTGATTTTATTAGACATAGGGTGAAATAAAATCAACGGAATGGTCATAGATTCATCACAAACAATTTTTATAACTGAAATTGTTAATATACTGTTCACTACTACTACATTTATGTTGACCATAACTATGTGGCCTAATCCCTAATAGTATCGTTACTCAATAAAATAAACAAATGATAGAATGGTTGATCAGATGATTTACACGAGATAAACGCTAATTGAGAAAAAAAACTTAGTTCCAAAACTTCTAGTTCAGTTTCTCTATTCATTAAACATAAAACACATGTAAGTCTATTGGCTTAGACTAAGCCTCGCATTGCAACCAAAATAAAAAATAAATCAGATTATTTCAAAGGATTGAAGAAAACAAGTTTTGTTACTACTTAGTAGTCAACCAGCATGTTTCAGTGTAAAAATTATGTTAATTTATTCTAATTTTGTTGATGTTCAAAATCCCGACCGTTGTTGCTACCTTGACGTGGTGGTCGGGCTTGCCTATCGTAACGAAGTAATCGAGCTATACTGGATGGAACAACTGTTCCTCAGGATCCTACCATGTCAGACAGGTCGGTTGAAGAGCGGTAAGACTAAAAGCAACAAACCCAAGGTTCGAAGGCGAAGTCGTACTGATGACTGTACAGAGGTGTGACAGCAGTAAGGTGTTTCCTTCAGACAACCAGCATGACAGTGATGCTGCCTTCCCACAAGGAGGGGTGGGATTAGAAATGGTCGACCCTACAAATGCACACCTCACCTTATCCCACGGATATCCGTCTCCGGCGGTGAGATTTCCACAAGTACTGAGCTAACACAAAAATTACCCATAAAAAGGTCGTGTGTAACCGACCTCAAGCAGTTGTCCCTTGGGCACTGCGGTCACACTCTCAGGTCACTAAGACCACCTCTAATCCAATTCCCTTTTCAGATACTTGCAAGGGAACCTTTTCACAGTGTGGGCAACCAGGAAGTGATAACCGCCCTCATACCTCTACCTCTGATGTTCAAAATGTGAATAACTTTGAAATTAGTCCTAGACGGGAATGGAACCTATTTCTATCTCCTAGATATCTAAAGGGATTTCCAAAAACTAATCACCCCAGTTGAGATATCATTCTGGGAATGAAAAGTCTAGAACTTGATATAATAGGCATCTGTCCGTCAAAAATTTTCAAAAACAACAAACACTAATCAAACGTGGCTCCCGATGCATACTATTAACCTCAAGGGACAGTATTTAGAAAATCGTTTGTTAAATTTATGAGTTTACTGTGAATTTTATGTCAAGATGGTAAACACAAACTTATTGACAACTTTACAAATTATTTTCAATAAAGATAAGTAAATATATTGATAAGCCTTTATTGAAGTTAGAAATATGAGCTATGAGATTTCAACTCAGTAGTCTGAAGATTATAAGCTCACTATAGAGACCTGAAGGTTGTGGGTGAAGTGAATGAGCACGACTCAGGAGTCATATACTAGAACAACAAATCCAATCAGTGCTTCCTAAATTTCAATGGTTGTTTAACAAAAGCTGATTCGTAATGTAAACTAATGAGTGACAAAGTTGGTAAACAATAATTTTGTTGTTGGCTTGTGAGGTAGAATATCTTCTTCTCTAGGTGCGACTTATGGTTCGGACATGGCTTAGGTAATTATATTGAATAATTCATCTTACCGTTGAAACAGTCAATATAAAACCTAAATTTTTACTTTGTTATATATAGCGGGCTTGAAATGTACTGAGAAATGTTATTCTTTGCTGAATAGCAATTCATCAGGTTTTGTCATTTGAACAGCCGAATTTTAAGGATGTTAGAATCTGTAAGGGGTAAGTAAGAGTAATAAAGCTCGCGACGACAATCAAGTTATTTCTATCATTATGAAACTCATGTAGTGTGCGCAGTATAAGTACTAGTATGTTACATTATTACAAAAACATGTCTACACCAAAGAGAACATCATGTAAAATATAGAACTAGAATGGCTGAGATAGCGGTCAAGGCCACTATTAGGTTAAACAACTGAACGACCTTTATTGTTATTAACATTAATTGATGCCTTCCAATGGCTCAAGTCCAAAAACCGGTTTCAATCACTGGTTATAATACTTTAACATATATTTCTGAATCGATAGCGTTTTAAGTTAGTTAACACAAAACACAGTGAGGGGGTGTTTTACATACACTTCATGACTTCATTCTATGACACAAAGAACTAGTAATTACATATATATACACATTCATTAACATGAATTAAGGAAAAACGAATCGTCGAATATCTCGTAAACAGTTGTCCCACTGTATTTTTTCTGCACTGTTTGAGTGGGCATAAAAGACATGAATTATAATGAGAGCTAAAGTTATAACGATTCATTGATTTACGTAATCAATATCATACAGAACAATGTCGTTGGGCATTGACAATTTAAGAATATATTTTATATAACTGATTAATACCGTTCATTATTTAAATAACTCAACCTGTAGCTGTTCTAGGGTTACGGCCGATCACAAGACCGGGTGAAGAAGGAGGGTTAGGCGTGGATTCGGCAACCTCATCCCATAGAAAACAACCTTACTAAAAAACATTAACCAGAATAAACAAATTAAACCATTTAAACTTTGTCCTCCAGGTTGAAGGAAGATTTATGACTCCTCGTGGTGAAAGTCGATGTTTTTCGGCAGTCACAAAACCAATGCTCCTTCTATCAACCAGAACAACAATTAATATAAGTACATAGAAACGAGCATGGGGAAGGATTTTCAAATCTATATGTATTCAACAAAATGGTTATAGGTGGCACAATATTCCCACACAAACACATACACAAAGCGAAATGGATCTCACCGGACCACATGACAGAGAACCAGAATGATCATATTTGTATCACTAAAAAAATTCAGAAGGTCAATGAAAGACGTGAGAACCAGGAGAGTAGCTGACATAGCTTCGGATCACCATTTGGTGATGATGAAGATGAAACTAACGCTAGAGAAGCACTGGACAACTGGGGAAACAGTATTACGAAGGTTCATTACAGCTTTCCTTCGAGATACTATCAAACCCAGCAAATCCAAGATAACTCTCAACAACAGATCCCAAGCCTTACGAGATCTACTGGAAGAAGAAAGCATTATGGGGGACGACTGGAATGGGATCAAAGATGCAGTAACTTTAAAGTGTCAGGAGGTTCCGGGTCGCAACAAGCATCATAATAAGCAATGGATCTCTGTGGAGACCCTGGACAAGATTCAAGAAATGAAGAAAAAGAAGACAGTAATTAACAGCAGTCAAACAAGAACAGAGAAAGTCAAGGCCCAAGCTGAATATATAGAAGCAAACAAGCAAGTGAAGAAGAGCGTTAGAGTCGACCATCAGAAATATGTGAATGAGCTAGCAACGATGTTGGAAAAAGCTGCAAGAGAAGGAAATATGAGACGGCTATATGACACAACGAAGAAACTGGTATGGAAATATATTAAACCAGCGAGACCAGTCAAGGACAAAGAAGGAAAGCTAATCACTGAGACTCAAGACCAGAAAAACAGATGGATGGAACACTTTGAGGAACTGTTGAATAGACCGGCCCCATTAAATCCCTCGGATATCGAAGCAGCGGACATAAATCTTCCTCTAAATGTCATTCCACCAACGATCGAAGAAGATAGGATGGCCTTCAGCCAAATCAAGTGTGAGAAAGCAACATAACCTGACAATATAACAGCCGATGCACTATGGTCAGACATAGAAGTAGCTGCAGACATGCTCCAAATTCTATTCACCAAGATTTTAGAGGAGGAACAAGTACCACCAACAGACTGGAGAGAAAGATAACCCATCAAGATACCAAAGAAAGGAGATCTGAGCAGATGTGTGAACTATAGAAGCATCACACTACCGTCAGTACTATGAAAGGTTTTGAACAGAGTGTTGCTGAGCCAGATGAAAGATTCAGTAGATTTCAACAGAACAGATTATGTAAGGATCAACAGTGTGGATAGGAGAACTTCATAGAAACTTTTTCGACACTATGATGTACCTGAGAAGATCATCAATAGCCTACGTAATTCATACAACGGACTACACTGCAAAGTCGTGCACGGAGAACAGTTGATAGATGCGATCCAAGTGATGACCGGAGTCAGACAAAACTGCTTACTCTCTCACTTCCTCGACAGGATTATGAGAACCTCGACATCTGAGTGAAATCATGGGATACAATGGACAGCTCGGAATCAACTAGAAGATTTGGACTTCGCCGATGACCTGGTTCTTCTGTCTCACACACATGAACGAATGCAGATGAGGACAACTAGTGTAGTAACAGTCTCTGCATCAGTAGGCCTTAACATACACAAGGGAAAATTCAACATCCTCGAATACAACATGGAGAACGCCAACCCAATCACACTTGATGGAGAAACTCTGAAAGAGGTAGAATCTCCCATGTACATGGGAAGCATCATAGATGAGCAGGGAGGATTGGATGCAAACGTAAACGCAAGCATTGGAAAAGGAATGAAAGCATTCCTAAAGTTGAAGAATATATAGAACTCAAAACGACTGTCAACCAACATCAAGTTAGAATCTTCAATACGAACGTCAAGACAGTCCTACTGTACGGTGCTGAAACTTGGAAAATTGCCACAACAATCATTATAAAGGTACAAGTATTTATGAACAATTGTCTACTTAAGATACTGAATGTCGATTGACCGGATACCATCAACGACAGCCTGCTGCGGGAGAGAACAAACCAGCTTCCAGTTGAGGGGGAAATCATGAAAAGATGTTGGAAGTGGATAGGACATACATAGAAGAAATCATCAAACTGTATCATGAAGCAAGCGCCAACTTGGAATGCTGATGGGAAACGGAAAATTGGAAGGCCAAAGAACACACTACGTCGGGGATTGGAAGCAGACATGAAAAGGTTGAAAAGCAATTGGAAACAACTAGAAAGGAGAATGCATGACAGAATCCGTTGTTGATTACCAGTCGGTGGCCTATTCACTAGAAGGGTTAACAGGAGTAAGTAATAGCACATAACTTAACCTGATAGTAATGACGAAGTAACTAAATCCAAGCCTCTTACAAGTAAATCTAACACTGTTAGACTTCACCAATTAACCGACCGACCATCAAACCAATAGAAATCAAGAATTACTGAACAGCTCTCTTGTTTCAAAATAAGACTAATAATACGTGTCCATAACCTAATCAGAGATTGAATCTAAGATCCTGAGATCATACGACATATACTTTACCCTCAGATCATCGAGTTAGCATCCAACAAAGTAAACAGAAAATGTCTGTTGAGTGTTACATGACTTTCAATGATTCTCTCACTAAAGTCAATCTGATTGATATAAAATTCAATCTAAATATTATATAAGAACTTTAAACATTATTAACGTGGATTAGATGACCTATTGTATGTTTAATCAACCAGAGAACAATGTCCTTGTTTATAATCAATAATTTTGATATTTGATTTCCTTGGAAAATAAAACGCCTGAACCAGATTGCCAAGGGGGGCGGAGGAGAGGAAACATTATTCCTCTTTAAATCTAAATGTATTTCATAATTGGCATAATGTTTTTTTATTGTATGGGTATCTATAGATTATAGAAATGACCCCTTTTTTTAATACCTGAAAATGTGTACAATTTAATCAATATTGTATACTATTGAATAAACAATTAGTAGTCATGTGGTGTTACATGAATATGTATTATTTTCTCTCCTTTTTTCTTTATAGAGGATTGACAATAGATTTACAATGAACAATCAATGTAAGAAGAATAAAATTGAGTTCACTTTATAAGTGAATGAGAACACATATGGGAACAATCAAATGTAATTAAAAACAAAATTATAAAATAAAGATGGATAGTGGTTAGCAATGGAATCCAGAACGCGCGTTTCGTCCTGTTTGGGACTCGTCAGCATCAATGGGAAGATTCAAGTAAAATAATATCAAGTGAATTAAACCTCACCTCATTGCACAAACAAGTGGCTATCAGGACTCAGTAGCTAAGTGGATAACGCGATGGCGTTTGAAGCGAACGGTACTGAGTTCGAGTCCCAGAGTGAACATCAACTCTAAGATGCAGGTACATCCAGCTGACGAGCCCCAAACAGGACGAAACGCGCGTCCTGGATTCCACTGTTAGCCACTATCCATCTTTGCTTATAATGTTTGTAAATTAAAGCAATATCAAGGCATACGCACAGTATGCCAAATGTCAATAAGAGACTGATCAATTTCAGTCCAATAAAATCAATGGGAAGATACAAATAAAACAATACCAAAATTATAAAACATCTTGGTAACATCTGAGAATCATAAAGAAAATAATTCATTTGCAAAATGTCAACCAATCATCTCAGATTTCATTGTTCTTTCATTTTCATACTAATCATTGTTTGTTCTCGTTCCGTTTTGTTTGATCTTCTTAATCTTCTGTCACTAGGTATTTCATTTTCAATTGATGTTACATACTACTTATATCTGTCGATATCAGTAGTACACACTACAAAATTTCTATTTCAAAGAACATCTGGTATACAATTTTTCCCTCACAAACAACATATGAAAAGACATAGCATATAAATTACAATAAGATTACTACCAGCTTTATTCTGAATACTGGTGTCCCATTATGAATTTATGTCTGAATTCGTGTACACTTAATTCAAAAGTTATTAACATTGAAATTTTCATGTCGTTAAAACAATTTCCTTAGTTTTGTAGCACCTTCATCACTACTAGTAATGATTTTTAGGATGAGGATTTTGTGGATACTGTTTAAATTTCAGCATAGCTTACATTGTGGATTAACTTTAATTACATACTCAACAGTGTAGATCTGTTATCGCTCTGAGGGTGGAGCCCAGGATCTTTAAGTCTCGTTCTTAATGTTTTACCAACCGATAACTGAAATTACGTATACTGATCGAAATTTCTAACTTCAGTCGGTGTCATACGTGGTACAATTCATACTGTTGAATGCCAGTGATTATAGCTTCTTTCTAAAATTCCAAAGTTCGTCTTATAGTTAGTCCGTAACGAAAGCTGTTAGTGAGAACCACAATGTATTTCCCACACTAAAGTGAAACAGTTGAAATATGCCTGATACTGACCATTCAATTTCTGTTTAGTGATTGATACTATAGTCTGACGTATTTCTTGTTAAGATTCTTTGTATTGTCTTGATGTCTTTGGTGATAGTTCGATTGGTGTAAAGAATTCTATTTTTGATTAGTTTCTTGTGTTGTAGTCTAACCCTTGTTTTGTTCTAGATAATGGTTGTCTTGATGTATTTATTAAGTAATGATCTACTGATTCTTTAGTTTATACTTTTGGGAATTTCACTAGCTTTTCCTTAAAAACATTTCTATATTCCATCATGTACTGTCTAGTTTTGGTATTCAATGTTGGTAGCTGTTCTACGCTAAGTGACTTCTTCAATCTTGTTTTTTGTATGTCGATGGCAAGTTAGCATTTCTATGTTTGATGTTTGGTGTCTGTGATTGCCGATTTCACATTTCATTTTCCAAACTGTCAAGGTAATTTCCTCCCCATTGGGCATTTGATCGTTGTTTTGTATCCAGTGTGGTTTCGTTGAAAATGCTGACAAAGATCCATATGGAGAAACGACAATTGTTTTCTAATGGAAGTCTCTTGTTTGAGGTAATTTTCCCATTTTTAAACAAAGAGAAGTATGTTACAGTCATAATACTAGAGAAGTAGCAGAAAACAGAATTCCATTCATGAATACGTTAAAAAACAGAGCAAATACAGGAAACCTGATAACACAAGTATACTAGACATCAAAACCATACTAATCAAATATCAAACTAAAATACTAATAATCCAATCGCACACAAGAACAGTTGTGATACATACACTATTCGAAATAGTTAAACACGCTGCAGAACTCTCACCATGCAAAAAATGAAAGAAACCCATCTTCTGTCTGTCTTCTGTAAAAATGACTACTCTAGGAAGCTCACCAAAAGTGTTTGGTGATTCAAGTCATCATATCGAAATCAATCTCAAAAACTAGGCAAAGGACAATCCTTTCATGTATGAGAGATATTTCGGTAATTATTAAGATTTTAAAATACTTTGAACTCAGTATTGCTCATAAACAAACAATATCACTCTATTCTGTTCTATACAAATCAAAGACATAGTACCGAAGAAAGACATATCCAGAATCATCTACAAAACAACCTGTATCAACTGCGGCAAACACTACACTAGAAAAAGTGGATGCACTCCCCACTTACTCATGGACGAAAACTAACTATTTGTGAAACGACACTGATAACAGTTCATATAGAAAACTACGGACATTAATTCTGTTGAAAGAACGTTGAAATTCTGGAGCATGAAGATTCTGAGAATCCCGGAAAACTTCTGAAAAAATGGGATGTAGACCAGGCATCTATTAATAGACTCTGATTTAAACCTAATCTACCAACGCATTTGCTAAAGATGAAGATCTGTTGACCAAAGGTCAACTTGAACACAAAGATATCTGATAACGATAAAACCTAAGGAGGTTAACCAATCACAATCAGGGACTTTAGGATAAACCGATATGAAACTTGTGAAATAGGTAGAAAGATAAGTTTTTCATGAAGCAAGCGCTGATGATATTGTCCAAAAGGACAATCAAAGCTACACAATTAAATTATCTAGCTCAACTATATAGGAACTTGAACAGAATATGCTATTGTGAACAGTAAAGCGCTGTTAAATTAACTCGTCTAACAGAAAATTCTGTGTATGCATAATATATAACGAGGGATTTGGAAGAAAACACTTCAATGGTGACAAACTAGAAATATTTATGTATGAGATCTCATTGGAATTAGTATGATCTCACTGTAATATTGATTTGTTATGAATTCATGTCCGGTTTTTTATCATTTGATTTATCCATCAATCAAAATACGACTTATACAATCTTAGCACTGTGCCAAACCAATGACGTTCAACCGGTATGAACAGTCTAGTGTCCTTATTGGTCGTATGTCCTCCTAGCCCGTCCAGTTGAGTGTAGAACACCAATACCAGCTCCCAGTATGCGAATCGAATCGAATCGAATCATTTATTTCAGACATATTGGGTTTATATATCAACCAAACAGACCTCAACGCACCATAAGATAGCAAATAACATTTATACAAGATGAAGCCAAAATGTGACTGTGAACGTGGGAGGCAGTAGTCAATAAACTGAACATAACTTAAGAACCATAAATCGTACAATAATAAAGTATAGATCAAAATAAAGCTTATAATATGAGAAATATAAATATACATAATCTAATTATTGAATAGTTATACAATAAGAATATTTATAGAATATTAGTCCATTAATAGTCCTCAGAAGTTACTCGTGATTAATCTTCGCTCGGATATAACATTGATTAGTTAAAGATAATCCACTTACTAAAAATTGATTGATGTAAATTCTCTCCTAAATAATTCTTAAAACAACTCCATTTAGTACTCATGTAAATTATTTGAATTTCAACATTCATTTTCTATACTTCGTGACAAGCACGATCAGCCAACATCACCAATGTGTCATGATTTACTGGTCTGTATTTTCACTTTCAATCAAACTACAATTAAACAGCTAGCTACTCAGTATTCTTTGATTACTGGATATCCTCACATCTGATTATGAAAAGATAGACAATCTGAACCCTCTCCTAGGAAGCTTAATCATCTTTTATGTTTTGCTATTAAAACCTATTCTTATTCACGTTAGTAATTGAGATAAAATAATGAAAATTCACAATTCTACTCATATTCATTTCAGTATTCTAGTTCAAATGCCCCCAAAAGCCCTGGTACGGCCGAGAGTGGGGTGGGCCCGCCCTCTCTTCGAAATGCTCTCACATTGCCACGTGTATGCAGCCTCTGCTAGGGAAGTCATACTCATTGCCTTCTCGTGGCGGGGATGTTGTTCACGAAAATGAGAGAACGAAAAGCGAATGTCCGGCTCTTTAACCGGATCCCAAACAAATGTTGCACATGGGCTCCAGTATCCTGCGGGAAAAAATGGCGTATGAACCAATCGTTGGACAGCGGCTACCATGGGACTGCATCTCCTCACGATGCTCTACTGCCTTGTGGGCCAGACCCTTAGGTCGAAGTTTCCGGGTGTGGCCCCTTAAGGAAACCACCTGCTTCGGTCTGGGCACCCGGACAGTATCACAGCCTGCACACAAATCGAATGATTTATGTGGCGCATACCTATTTGGTGCCTCATTGTACCAATATTTATGTGTATAAATAAAATAAAATAAAATGAATGAATTCTAGTTCAAATAAGTGAAACTAATCACTTATACATAAGATGAACTAATTTCAATTAAGTTATTAAAGTTTTAAAGCTTTTTATAAAATATAACTCATATTGTAATGTGTACTACTTATATGGACAGATATAAGTAGTTTATATCCGGAATTGAAAATAGAATTCTCACAGATAAAAGAGGAAAACGATGAGAAAAGAAGGGAAAACGAAAAGCAATGAAAATAAGAACAGATATAAGAGGATGATGAAGTTTGTAAAGGATAGCTTAATGTATTGGAATCCAGTACGTACGTTTCGTCCTATTTGGGATTCATCAGCTGGATATACCTTCATCTCAGAGTTGATGTTCACTCTGGGACTCGAAATCAGTACCATCCGCTTCAAATGCCATCGCGTTATCCACTTGTCTATAGATACTGATCAATTACGGTCCTAAACATCAATGGAAAGATTCAAACAAACAATACTAAGTGAATTTATACAGACGATCTTTTAAAATAATTAATATAATTGTATTCATGTTATAAGCAACTAAGAAAAGGGTATGAAACAAGTGAACGCATATTTTGATGTTCAATGGAACAACTATTGTATTTCTGTTTATTTTGGACTAGTTTAAACATGAATCACTGTATTTTGATGAAGTTTTGTTCTCTGAGTTGGATGATTTGGTCGTGTAGCTTTCATCGTTCTTCTGAACGACCTCATCAGCACAAACTTCAGCTTGTTTTGTAAACCAATCAATATCGAGGTGTACAGGACAAGCTGTGAACCACATGTGGAGAAATTCGAACATTTCACTTCTATCTGAAGTTTATTCTGATGTCGTTCAGAATAAAGGTGAAATCTCCATGACCAAACCATACAGCTCAGAGAACAAGAAATCTATCCAAATCATCCACCTGAGCTACAGATCTTCCCCACCATCTCATGAATCACTGTATTATCTGTTTATAGTTTCATGAATATTCAGTTTATAATATCAAATATAAATGAGTTTAACTAAGGTTACGATTGTCGTTCAATGATAGTTTGTTCTAAATAAATTTAAAACTCCTGTGATGATAACTAGAATTAAGGTTATCTGTCAATTATGTTATAACTCATTCGACAGTGTCTGTTCATCTAGTTTGTAAATGTAGTGTATCAAGTAATTTTTCAACTAACTTCGTTTGATAGAAAAAGCTTCATATATATTAAAGTCATCTAAAAACCAACTTCAAAAGCTTGGGTCAGGCGTTTGTCAGAAAAAAATCTGAAAGGTACCAAAAATTGCTGCTAATACCTTAGGCGCTCTGGTGATAAATCTCAAGATAACTAATTTAGCTGCTAAAAACAACGTCAACTTGAAATGGTTTGACAAATAACACAGTTTTCGAACATTGAAACATCGACAGCTGATAAAACTTCCGAAACAGATAGAAAAAGGAAAAGGTAACGACAAGCTATATGTAATGAAGCCTAAAAGACGATAAAATTCACAAATCTTTCCGTCAAATCGACTCAAGTTACGAAGTGTAAAACATATGATTGGTCGCCATATATGAGATTGGCCAACCGTAAGATAACATTTAAGGATAAAAATATCACCTACTGATTAGTAGTTTACATATATATGAAAGCATTTTCAGGGAGATCGAACAGAACACATGCCAGAAATAGAAATTATTTTTATGGCGTAGGAAGTTTTAACCTAATAATGAGTGAATATTCATAGTGAGGGGCGAATTATCAGCCAATATATATGATAACGCTAAGATTGATGTAGAATGATCTAATAACAAAGAGTTGTTTCTCTGATATAGGTCGTTTAATCACTAAGCTTTCGATATGGTTTGCGACATCATCAACATTTAATTCATGTAAACGTGAGTTTCTCAATTATACCTCAACCATAATGTCAGATTACTATGACTTCTGTATTTACAAAATGCGGTCTCCGTAGTATGTCCTTACAAACTTGTTTACTGTTATGATCGATTGAGGTTTGAGTATTTGGTCGACAATCCTCTACATGTCTGGAGAATTCTAAAATAATGTCATTCAATGGATTTTTATTCTTGTTTCCATATCTTGTCCCGTAATAAACGATTTATTATTTCTTCCCTGATGCTCAAACACCGACTGATTTTCTACTAGTCCCAGCATAAAATCGTGGGTTCATACTACTGAGGAAGCTGATCACTGGTGGCTAATTTTATTTATAATCTATGTTAAAGATTACTTAGGTATTGTGTAAATCTTTACATGAGTACTTTAACATCACTTTATATGTATGATAAGACTAAGTACTCATAAGTATTGTATTCACATCCATAAAGCGTGGTAATATGCTGTTTGGTTGAGATCATGGACTGAGCGATGTTAGATCACCATTGAGAAACTGAAAGCACTGGACGGCCTATTCGTCATAGTATCAGACTGCTCAGCAGTGCGCATCCACCATCCCGCCCTCGGAATTCGAACCCAAGGACTTCAGTCTCGCGCGCGAACGCCTAATCTCTAGACCACTGAGCCGTCATCCAACGGTGTTAATGTCTAACCCCAACGAATCCACAAAATTGCGCGAACATCTTCGATTGTACTCAGGTAGATATGTGTCTCTATGCGACACGGATTAACTCCACTAGTTACGGCTTCTAGTAATAAGTAACAGACATTTCGGTGATACTCTAAGCAATCTCGGTATTATTCTTTTTTTCCACCAACATTTCAGAGTGAACAAAAATACATAAATCATTTTCAAAGTTCATATTTTTCGAATGTTTATTTGATTGATGCAATGGTTTGAAAGAAATTTCCTTTAAACTGATAAAATTCTCAGTACCTGAAATATACAAAACAAGACAATTAACAGTGGAATAGACTAAGGTTAGTTTTTCAATCATTAATGATTATGAAAATAAACAAAATTCACTTTTTGACAATTTGTTACCTGTTGTAGACATGAACTATTCAAAATAAATTAATCTTGTATTAATGGGGATAATTTTTACTACAGATGGATACTTTAATTGTTATTTTAACAGTTGCATTCACACATCAATCTAATCTAGACCATTATTGAAAAACTGGAAGTATTGGATGGGCGTTTTGTCCCAGTATGCAACTCCTCAGCAATGAGCATCCACGACGTTATACGAAAATGACGATAAAAGCTTAAAAACTGTCTCAGAAAACGTAACATCACCAAAACTGTAGTTTTGTACTATCGCCTATGTTATATAGTTGATTTAGAATTAACTAAAACTTCATATAAAGAAGTGACAGGTTCGAATAATTTTTTTATTCATCATCCAGAAAATACAGGTGTTTATTAACAGTTGTCTATGCAAAATACATCGGATCTGTTGGTCGGACACTATTAGCAACAACATACTGTGGGAGAGAACAAACCAGATCCCAGTGGAGGAAGAAATCAGGAAGAAATGCTGGTAGTGGATAGGACACACATTGAGGAAAGCACCTAACTGCATCACGATGCAAGCCCTCATATGGAATCCTCAAGGCCGAAGGTGAAAAGGAAGACCAAGGAACACATTACGCCGGGAAATGGAGATAGACATGAGAAAAATGAACAAGAATTGGATGGAACTAGAAAAGAAGACGTAGGACAGAGTAGGTTGTAGAATGCTGGTCGGCGTAACTAAGTCAGTAAGTAAGTCATACAAAGAAGTGACTTTTTAGAATTTTGGTTCATCTTAATACACTTATGATCATTATTTGACAAGAGTTGAAAGTCATTAGAAATCAGGTAGCTTTGGATAGTTGATCAGTTCTATAGTTAAAAATAATCAATATTAACTATATATCACTTGGTAATATAAGACCAGTTATAACTTTAAATATCATCAATGAGTGAATTAGTTTTTCAACTTTCATTTTCTAAATTATAGATTACCATTCAATGTACTGAAATAGAATTTGTCACCGAGTAAAATTTGATGAACACTGAAGAAACATAAAATCTAGGCTGTAACATCTGAAATTGTATGATTCATGTTAATATAAGCGGAGAAATCTTTGAAATATTGATGTATAGATTTGTTATATCATATTTATAAAGTCTAAAATAGAAACATAAAGCTTATTCATGTAGTGAACGAGAACACATGTGAAGACAATGAAATGTATTTGAATACAAAATTATAGAAAATCTTAGTAAAATTTGAGAATCATACAGTAAATACTTCATTTGTAAAATATCAGTTGCCCTAAATGCCCTGGAACGGCCGAAAGTGGAGAGAGACAGCTCTCCCTATCGAAGTGATCCCACATGGCTATGTGCATGCAATCACTACCAGGGAAGTCCAACTCACTACCTTCTCGCGGCCGCACTATTGTTTACGAAACTGAGAGTACGAAAAGTGAATGTTCAACGATTAAACCAGGTTGGTGGATACGGAGGATCTACTTATGGAAGTTGGAAAACCCTGACTTCAAACCACTGGTGTACATGGGCTCCAGGATCCTATGGGAACTAATGGCGTATGAACTACCATCGAACTGATTTCCTGACGTTGCTCCAATGCCCTGTGGATTAGACCTTTAGGTCAAAGGCTTCAAATGTGGCTCTTTAAGAAAACCACCTGTTTCGGTTTGTGCACCCGGAAAGCATTCCAATCCTCACACAAATCAGATGATTTCTGTGGCACATATCCATTTGTCGCCTCTTTGTACCAATGTCTATATACTTAAATACATAAAATATCTGTCAGTCGTCCCTTACTTTGCTGTTCCTTCCTTTCCAAACTCATCATTCTCTGTTCTCGTTCTCTTTTCTTTGATCTTCTTAACCTTCTGCCTCCAGATATTTCATTTTCTATTGATGATATATACTACTTATATCTATCGATATCAGTAGCATACACCATATTAGTATTCATAAATTTTCTATAATTCCTTAAAGACATAATTATTAATAATCTTATATTATGTAACATTTATTAGAAAGTTTAAAATAATCCTTTAATGTTTGTAGAGCCTAGAATGAATGAATTCCATCACAAGATTTCTATAAATGTTACCTGTTTCTTCTTCTTCTTCTTCTTCTTCTTCAAAATTATCCATCTATGCCCTTTAGGTATATCCCAATTAATATTCAAATCTTCACATTTAAAACTACCGCTTAATCACTTGAAGAAGAACGAAAAAAATGAGACTGTAAGATGTTTTATTATTAAGATAAACATTTCCATCTGGTTAGTTTATGATAGAAAGAACTTTAATCTTTTCCTTCAGGCAGATTGTTTAATCTGAATAAATTTTTTTTCAAATAAAAGAAAGTAACTGTAGAGCAAAATGGTCACTTTAAATAAAATCTGTTGTAGTTATTCTCATTACCGTCGGATATTATCTGGAGAGGGGTGAGAACATTCAACAATCATGCAGTACTGTATAAACGTTTCAACTTAATTTAGGACCTAAGATCTCTTTTCACAGACCAAAATCAATAAACTTTAGGTTTTTAAAGTGAATTCATTGTAATTATACCATTGTGTTACCTAGTCACAATGAAACCTAAAGGTGAGACTATAATTTATGAACGACCTTTAAACGATGTCAGACTGACCTTGAGAGTGTCCACCTAATAACTAGGACTAAATAAGGGTTATAAACCTGTGTGAGGAATGAGAATTATGATTTACAGTTGATGATTAAAGTTAGAAATTAGATTTAAGTATTTTCATCACGGACTGACATCAATTATAATGCTAAAACTCTATTTATTCAAATGGATGAATGAATTTCGCGCCATAATCCGAGACTTGTTATCTTGTACACCTAATTGGTTCGTCTATAAATTATAGTTTCATCGACCTGAATTTCCTGAGTTTACCCAATGGTCAAGATGAGTTACTATACATATGAATAATTTTCAAGGAAAAATGATAGACCTTACAAAAATAAATTAATAATTTATATATACTGAAAATAATAATTACAGAATTCAAGCCAGTTTGACAGGATCATGATCCATTTGATATAAATAGTAACATTAGATATACAGAACAAACATATGATAGAAGAAAGTTTTAAGTATACTAGTTCAGTAGTTGTTTAGGTAGTACATGTATTACAGCGATTCAATGCATCAGCCGGAAACTTTTAATTCTTCTTAAATGGACAATTTGTTGTTATGAACGGAGTAACTAAGGTCATTTAGTGTGCCAGATCGAATTAATGATAATTATCTACAACTAGAGAAATTAAAACGAAAACAGAGAGCACGGAAGCAACAAAGCAGTAATTACCGAAATATGTCAATCCGGTCTACCAAAATGTATGTGTCATGTGATATACTGTTGATGTTATTCAAATTAGTTAAACTTGCTGGAGAATGTGTTAACATAAAGTGACAGCAAGTAGGTGATTTTACTTAGGGAATGCACTAATAAAAATGGCTAAACATCTAAAGTTCCTATAATCTCACTTGTGGAATGAGATACACTTACAGGTGCTAGAACATTCAGTGCATTTTCAGAGGAGCAGTATGCATCGATGCAGCGAACAAATAATGAGAGTGATTTTATCGTGCGGATAGATTGTGGTAGGTTATTCCAGAGTCTAAAAAATTCATATAAAGAGATGATTTAGAATGAGTTTGTTTCACTAGTGCCAAGGAATTACGGATGTAATAATGAGAGGTTTCTGCATATTGAATCGCGTGATCGGATGTAAACGATAGTTTATGAAGTAGTTTGAAGAAAAAGATAAGATTTAGTTTGAGTCTCCTCCTCCATAAAGGGTCTAGCCCAAGTTTATTACATCTAGAATTATAAGTTAAGGTACAATCAGTTCCAAGAATACGAAGTGTAAATCGTCTGTGTACTGATTCCAGCCTTAATTTATCCTTTATGAGTGCACTGCTAAGAATAAACGTGCAGTATTCCAGAAGAGGTCGAGCACAAACTTTGTACATTAGAATACGTGACTCAGTGTTGTAAAGATTTCGAGTTATGTAACCTATTAGACGTTGAGACTAAGAGGTCTGTTTTAATATATGTTCTGTAAACGACAAGTCTTGGGAATATCTAAGTCCTAAGTCTACTACTGTATGTAACCTAGATAACACTTCTCCATTTATGGTAATGTCTAGGTTGGGCGATGTATCGCCGAAGCATATCCATCCACATTTAGCCGTATTAAGCTCCAGTTGCCATTTTAAGCACCACAGTGCTACCCTGTTAAGCTCCTTGCTAATACAATTTTGCATATTTTTCAGCTCATGTGGAGAAAATGAATTTACTACTTTAAGATCATCTGCATATAGAAGGGGCTTACCCACACAAAAACTTTCACAAATATCATTGATAAACACTAAAAATAGCAAAGGGCCTAAGACACTACCTTGCATTACACCACTTCCAACAGCGACAGCGTTAGACAATAAAGAGTTAACTTTAACTATTTGATGTCAATTGCTGAGAAAGGAATCAAACCAAGCTAGCAAAGGATTTTGAACCCCATAAGATGCGGGTTTACCTATAAGAAATTGGTGGCTAACCATGTCTAAGGCTTTAGCAATGTCCAGATATAGCACTAAGACTAGATTTCCTTGACTACGTAGAGAATAGACTAAATTAAAGAAGTCAAAATGACATGTCATGCAAATTTCATGTAAAGAATGAAATGAATGCAAAAGAGTTGAGTAAAACAAAAGAATCTTTAATATTTTGCAAACATACTTATAATATTTAAGTGTTTACACATGAAGATCATAGAACCAAACTGGGACATGTTCCCGTATCCGAGTTGAAAGCGAGGGCTGGCGAAGGCTAATGTACCTTGCTCCACAAAAGCAGGTGAAATGGTAGATGAAAATGGAGGCGACCAGACGCAGAAGCTTATCTTTTATAAATAGAGAAGATAAGTTCCTACTAGTGAAGGTTATTCGCAGTTTTTCCGCATTAAATATTCTTTCAATCGCTGTCGTTAGACGATTTTTGATTACGTCAGATGTTCAATGCCCTTTAAATCCCAAACTTATATAGAGGATTTTTTTTGGAACGGAACAACTAGACTTCCTGTTGCAACTACTTCTATTCATATTTTTCCCTACAAAACGGTCTGGGTGGCTATTTTTCGTCAGTTTTTTCTGAGGAACTCGAGTTCTTCGTCAATGCAATCCGTACTGCATATCCGATGTATTCGGTGACATAAAGAGTGCGTGAGATTTATCTTTCTACTTAAAAGAACCCAGCTATAGAAGTTGGTTATCTAGCCATTCCATGTTTGCTTTCTAAAGATGGATATTTTTAAGGAACCATTACACCTTCTCATCAGACGTACATTGAGGAAACAGATTAATTGGTCTAGCTCACTTTCTAACGTGAAGTCTATTGAAGGGTGACATGAGTTGAAGGTGTGTAAGATATCCTCTAATTCAATATTATCGTCACAAACGAAAAATGTGTCATCCATGTATCTTACGTATAGGTGAAATCGATTGATAATTGAATGGAGTTAGTCGTTTTTTAATTTTGCCATATAACTTCATAAAGAAAAACAATATGAAGTACCAGCACATATTGAAGATCATTGGTATAGTTTGTAGATAAGTTATGATCTGAGTTGTTTCTATCAAGCCAGATTTGCAGAGTATTCCATGAGATCAATTTTTGTTGACATTTATTCATTGAATAGTACTATTTGATGAATGAATACTTCTTGCTTTTCAAACTAAATTTTCGTAATTCATGTCATTGGCAAAACCTAGTTATTTGATATAACGTGATTGTAGAAAGTTGGTGACACGTCCTAGACATAAGTTCACTTTAAGTTGTCACTTACAAGCATGAAGCATCTACAATCTAAATGAGATTTTATGCATCCTTGTGAAATACAATCCCTATTCAGGTTACAACTGACCTTATGTAGAACCGTGTTATACATATATATATATATATATTCATTGAGTGTTTTTGACATAGCTACTTCATAATACACGTGAATATAACTAACCAAAACTGGTGAATAATGTCATATTATTTTCATTTCTTTAGGTAACAACATTTAACAGACTATAGTATCCTTAATAATCAAGTTGCAGCAACCATTGTAATGGTCTAAATGTATCCTAGTCATAATAAAATTTATGAAAATTGTGAACTAGGTACGATGCATTTCTCCAGTGTTTTCTAGTTCTCGCTACTTCACACCTAATAACAAATTTTCTTGTAAAACAACTCCCAAAAGAAAAAAACATTCTCGACTACCTGCAGGCAGATTTAAAGCATCTTTACAGGATGCACATATATCAGCATCGATTGATCAATTACTACCTTTAACATCAATGAAAAATATAAACCGTCACAAATATCTTCTAAACCTGTTGTATAAGTTAGTAACTATCCAAATTTAATCAATAAAACGTTAACATTCTTCGTGATAACTACTAAATCTCATTATAAATAACAATACTGGTATGCGAATGCATCAAACTGACTAGTTATTGTAGATTTCACTCACAGTCACACTGTAAAATATCCCAATATGTTCACTTGGTGTTGTTTTGCTTGTATCTTCCCATTGTTATTTAGGACTACAATTGATCAGTCTCTTGTTGGTTTACGTGCATCCTATGCAAACTGCCTCGATATGGGTTGAAATCATATGGTTTATAAGCCAAGATGAATAGCTGCTCAGTCCCAAATAGGATTGATGAAATGCACATCAAACTGAATTCCACTACTCTAACCACTATCTATTTTTTTTTTACTTATCCCAATATTTCCCTTACATATTCAACTTTCATTTATTCCTTACTTGATCAATAGTTCTGGAGTGAAAAAAAAGGATCTATAATTTGTAACATTTAGCAACTGTCATAATAATGTTAGTAATAATAATAATTCCCTATCGCCAATCAAATTAAATTAAGCTAATTGTTATGTTTATTATGAAATTGGTTAGAGTAGACAATCATAGAGAGTAGGGAAATAAATTTTTCTCCCTCTTTCTAATATTTTCTATTCTAAACCAATATTTTATAAATGCGTTTACAGCTTTGTTTTGTTCTTTCTAACTCACAATCTATTTGAGCATACAGGAGAAGGATGAGAAAATATATATATTTTTGGTTTTGTTTTAGGAATTCAATGGAGGAGGTGGAGGAGGATGTTTCCATAGAATTGGATCATTTCATTGTTTGTATGTTCATTTCTCTAAATGTCCTATGGATGAAGATTGTTTAATTGAGGAAATATTCAAGAGTTTATAATAGAGGAATATAAACAAATAGAAAACAAACAACATCATCAAGATACAACAGAATATGGTATCGTTTTTGGGGGGAGCGGGGAGGGGAAGACGGGAGAGATGAAACTATACAAATTAAACATAATTAGTGTAATCCTATTATGTAATAGTTACTCACTGGTGTAATGAAATACCATCAACAACAAAAAAACAGTTTCTAATTACTAACATGATATCTATATATGAATAATCATGGTGATACCAAATAGTGATGTTATGGAATCTAGTAATAGTAATTCAACACTTTGTTCACAAATTAATCAACCGACAAATGGACAAATTGAATTAAACTATCATTATCATCATCATCATCATCATAATCCTAATGATCATGTTGATAGTAACCATGAACTTACTAACAATAACATTTATACCCATTTAGGATTGACATTACCTAATCCATTAATTAATCAATCATTACAATATCAAACAACATCTATTGGGAACTTAACAAATAATTCAGTTCAATCATTAATAAATGAAAGTAATCATGATAGAAATTTGGGAATTACAAATGATCTAATAAGATTGACAAATGCAACAACAGGAGATTTATATTGTTCCGATATATCATGTGAACATGTCACATTGACATCAAGTTATGTTCCATTGAATAATGAAACAATCCATTCGAAATTATGTTCAACAAACATACAACATCCAAGTCAGAGTTATGCTTATTCATATAAGACTAATAATAATAGTAATAACTCAATAATGGGACTATCAAATCATAGATGGTTTACAGGTTTAAATAATGAAGAGAATGATAAACCATTCAAAGAAGAAGTGAAAGAACCAATATGTATTTATACTGAAACAACAAATGCTAGTACAACAATGACAAGTAATACAAATGAAACTTCATTCATTCCATTATTTGATCCAATTGTATGGAATTCAACAAATTGGAAACAATTTGCAACAATAGCACAACATTCATATCATGATACAATGAATGATCCATTTCTATATAATCAAATAACTGGAATTCATAATAATTTTACGAATAAAACTAATCTGATTAATGTTTATCCTATTGATCAAATGACAAATGATCTATCTACTTCTTTGACAAGATCCAATTTATCTACATTGACTTCATCAAGTTTTACTAATCCAACTGTGTTTAATACTCAATTATCAAGTTATTTAACAAAAAATTCTAAAACTATCAATCAGTGTCATAGTAGTAGTTGTTGTAATAGTAGTGGTAGTAATAATAATAATAATGGGAGTGGATTACCATTACTCCCATCATTATTAACTGATGGTTCAAGTTCTTCAACTTCCATGAAAACAATCAATTCGGAACCAACATTGAAATATCATTCAAATGATTATGATCCAAATGCTTCATCTGATATTACATTAACACAATTCTATAATAATTGTAATGTAAATAATACATTACGAAAATTCTATCCTGAACAAAAGATATATAGTACTAATAGTAGTAATCATAGTGTTGATGGTTCCAACTCTATAGTCTACAATATGAATCATAATCATAATCAAATGGGTTTTATAAAAACTAACTTTCATCAACAATTCAATGTTTCCAAGACAATAAATTCAACGTTTAATCATTTACAAGAAGAATCTAATATTCATAGAGAAATCGATAAACTTGGAGGTAATTTCATTGAACTGAATAGTTCATATTTGTATTTGTTCAACATATTGTGTTGTTTGAAGAATTAGTTTACTTACTTACTTACACGTGTTACTCCTCGTCGAGAAGTATAGGCCACCTACTAGCACTCTCCATTCAACTCTGTTCTAGGCAATCCTTTTTTGTTCTTTCCAGTTGTTATTCATTCTATTTCCCGACATAATATGTTCTTTGAACTTCCTATTTTTCGCTTCCCTTCAGGATTTTAAGTTAAGATAAACTATTTACAAATCTTAGTTTTAGAGCTTGTATCTGACTGTCTTCAAACATATAGCATTTTTAAAAAAATGAGGCTATACTGTTGGTCATATTACAGTGTGGTCGAATAGTAGTTACTCTACACCAAAGGCTAGATAAGCATAAAATTAATAACGACTCAATAAATAATCAATGTTACATTCTGAATTCTTCAGCTCTATATGTATATGTCGGTTAAGTGTAGTTGTTCATTGAAGTGAAGGTAAATATGATCTGCACGTTCTCTTTGTCAAATATTTATCTAAACAAATCACAATAAGCTTCTTTATTCTTTCTGTAGGAGTGTAATGTGAGTGATACTGTGTTATTTTGAGTATTGTTGCTTTCAACTAACTTAGTACAAAAGTATTGTCTATCCTTCATTGGGATCGTCTATAAACAATGTAATTTTACATATCTGTTTTGTTAGCATTGGTAACTTTTCAGATATACCCCCCGGTTCAATCACACATTTTAATGGATATAGAAACTTTAAATTTTGAGAGAGCTGTTTGATCATTCAGTTAGTAAACAAAAATTTAATGATTCCTATTTATTCCATCTTTTTTTTCAATGCATGACCATTATCTCACATAACTGATAGAGGTGCTTTGTTATGTCCATCATTGACGACTTCATATTTTATAGATTAAACTTGAATCCCTATGTGTCTCTTTTGAATTGGATACATAACGTATCGATTTTATTGAATAAACTGCCGTTATGATCTTTATAAACTTAGTTTCGTATGATGGAAATATCTACATTTTCTTCATAACTAGTAAAAGGTATAAATACAAGTACTAAGTGATTGAAGATCATTGATAATATACTTTGTTAGACCTAAATTTTAACCTTGGTAGTATATTAAACAGCAAGATTTATCTGTTAAGATCATGGATATTGATTTGTAAGTAAGATTCTTTAACATTCAGTCCCCCTCTGTATGATATTTTCTAATAATCCATTAGTTTCTTTTCATTAATTAATCATAAGGAGTGTTAAATGTAATCAGTACGAAAGTTTAACATATACGAGTTTAGTTATTTCATCAGGGGTCTAGAGATTAGGCGTCCGCGCGCGAGATCGCTATATCCTGGGTTCGAATCCCGCGTGCGGAATCGTAGCTGCGCACTGCTGATGAGTCGTATAATGGGACGAAACACACGTTGACTGCTTCCAGGTTTTCAATGGTAGTCTAGCTTCAATCGACTCAGGAATTCAACTACGCAATTAGATTGTGTCTAATATTTATAAAAGGTTGTGAATATTATTGGATTTTGAAGTTTAACAACATGTAATGAAAGTAATTGTATAATCATTGAAAATTAAGAATTGTAGATTAGGTGCCCATCATATGTAATGAAACTCTGGATTTTCATGAGTTTTAGTAAGGAATTCAGCCTATCTATGAATTTTCCCGTAATCATTCATGATAACTAATGTTAACTGTTATAATTTCTATATGGTAATCTCCACTGCAGAAATTCGTTTCAAAGTCAGTCACAGGTAATAACGATATTATTATTATTATAGTAAGGATTTATGTGAATTGTTCGATTCGAGCGACTTTTTCATGATGAATGTATAACATATAAGAACTTTCGTTTAAATTTAATCGAATAGTTTCACAGTATTTGGGCACCGATTTGATGTCAGACATTAAAGTGGAAGAATGTAATTGATAATTGATGAAATTTTTTTTTGAAGAAAGCTTGAACCAGATTGCCAGGTGAAACGTTGGATTTACTTTAAATTGATTGTACAAATATATTCTTCCGCTTTAATGTCTCATCTGAATAACTCCTAAACACCATGGAACATTGGACAAATGTGGTTAGATGGTGGTTGGAGGTAGTCAACAGAAAACCTTGGACCCGGGTTTTGTGCTACTTGGTACTCGTCAGCAAGGTATACCTGTATTCTTGAGGGAACTGGTGCTTCCTGGCGGATTCGATCTCGTGTCACCCAGCTTCTCAGTCAGAGACGTTCTACTGAAACTTATATTGATAATTTAAATCGACTTATAAAATATTACTTGGGGTAGTTTCTGGTTAAAATTTTACAAAATGGTCATAAAAAAATTCGAAATTGAATAAGCCAACGTCATTTAATGTAAAAGAACTAAGCCTAACAGTGAATTGTATAATTTAATATAGATTTGTCTATACAATGAGTAACTAGGATAATGTTTAACCATTCTCTAAAAAAATATCGATTTTTCTAAATAATAATCAATCCTGAGCATTAATCAAGAGATTCAAGTAAACAGTACCAAATGAATTTAAAAACTTCACCTCATTTCAGAAGTAGGCAGATATCAGAACACAGTAGCTAAGTGGATAACGCGATGACGTTTGAACCGAACAGCACTGAGTTCGAATCACAGAGTGAACATCAATTCTGAGATACAGGTACATCCAGTTGACGAGTCCTGAACAGGACGAAACACGCGTCAAACTGGATTCCACTGCTATCCACAACTGATCTTTGCTTAGAATATGAAACTATTCGATTGAATTTAGACGAAAATTCTTATCCGTTTGTAATTTAGAAATTTCCTTAAATGAATAATAAACTAATAATAAAAGCTGATTATATTGAACAAGCTATTTTCTCACAAACAATATGGGTTAGATGATGTTAAATGTATCATTTGTAACTACTAACTTGTTATTATTAATTAAACATACTTTAAAGAAGATGTATTCAATGCATTTTGAAACTTTCCTAACCATGAAGGAAAACGCTCACTAATAAGTCAGTTATGTTATTTTAATTGTTTGTTATATCCCATCATGAGTACTTACTAGAGTTAATGGTCATCTTTTACATACAACATTAGTGAAAATGTTTCTTATTCTCATATATATAAAATGGGTTTGTAATGAAGTTATGGTGAGACTATAATTTATGGACGACCTTTCAATAACGCCAAAGTGATTTTATGAGTGTCTACCTACTTAATAAGGCTAAATGAACGTTAGAAAGCAGTTTGAAGAATAATGACAATGATTTACAGTTGATGGTAAGGATTACGAATTAGATTTAGGGTTTTTCATTACGAACTGACATCAACTAAAATACCAAAGTACTATTTAACCAAATAGATGAGTGAATTTCGCGTCAAGACCTCTTATCCTAAATCTGATTAGTTCGTTCATAAATAATACTCTCACCAAGTTATGTCATTCACGACCAAGATCGATTTAACAATGAAGATGAATTCAAGATGAATTCTTTAGATGATTGTACCATGAAAGGCTATACATACTACTAACAATTTCTTGGTTGAATAACATCTACAATCCTAATATAGTCAATCTTATATAACTTGCAAAAAAGGAAAGATAACATTTCAATATAAACTTGTTACTTATATATTATCATTTGTGCTTATAAAATCACTAATGAAGAATTTTCTATTTCGATGGGTATTTCGTTTTTTTTTGTAATAAGTGTCTGAAGCTTCACTGATCTTTTAGCTCTAGTCATATGTTAATCACTTGGATCCATTATATATTGAATTCTGTACTGTATTCTAAAAATCAAGGATTGTTACATCATCGGTAATGATTATTTATGCCCTAAAAGAAAAACAGTGGAGATTTACTCAAAGTTTCTAGAGTAACCAATGAGAACGATTTCTGGTAAATTTAAATAATTTCACTTATTGGAATCATGAGTCATTTGAAGCTAGACCACCACGGAAAGCCTGGAAGCACTGGACGTCCGTTTCGTCCTAGTATGGGTCTAGTTGGTTAAGCGCCTGGCGCGAGACTGATAGGCTTGGGTTCGGATCTCGCGGGGTGCAGGACCGTGGATTCGCACTGCTGAGTAGTCCCATACTAGGACGGATTGGCCGTCCAGTGCTTCCAGGTTTTCGACGGTAGTTTAGCTTCAATTGATTCATGATTTCAATCTGTGAAATTTCTAAAATCTCCACAAAACCCCTTCTGAAAATTTAAATAATGACCAGGTGCTTTTCTTTTGAACCTCGTATTAAAATATGGATTATTATACAATCTGGAAGCATAGAATTAATAAGTCGCATAGACTGAATTGATTTCTTATAACAAGTTTTTCGAGCAGTACACTTATATGTTTTCTTAAGGTGAATTACATGTATAAAACATGATGATTATGTGTGCCGTTATGAAATCTGATAAAGTCAACTATCCCTAGAAAGTTTTTACTAGCTTTATTATTATGATGATTAGCTTTATTCAGTATTATATATTTAGTACAATACAGAATTCTCAGCACAATGTATTCCAGCAAGTTTCCATTTCTTACTTCTTTGTAGACCCTGACAATAATTATTAAGTAATCGCTAGTTAGAAGTTAGCAATCTAGTCAATCGACATCTAAATAATATACATTCTTTTCAATGTATGCTGCTAGCAACCATGATACCTCTGATTGGGCCTTTTTGTAATGTGTACAAGAAAAAGTTGTACACATTTCAGAAACACATCATAATTATCATAACAGTATCTTAATCAAATATGAATGAAACAGATAGGGACGTGGATCATTTATATGAAAAAGTAGTGAATACTTCAAATTTGAAGCAAACTGAGATTCATTAGATAATAATCAAGTTTATAATTTGCTAAAGACAATATCTATTTCTAAATTCGATTAAAAAGTAACTATACAGCTAGCATGTAATCTAAATATAGAAACTCAGTTGTTACACGATGGCTTTATTTATTTGTTATTATATATATAAGCAATGATAGATAGTGGTTAGCACTAGAATCCAGTTTAACTCGCATTTCGTCCTATTTGGAATTGATCAACTGGATGTATCTTCATCTCAAAGTTATTGTTCACTCTAGAATTCGAACCCATTACCATTCACTTCATATGTCAATAACAGATAGATCAGTCACAGTCTTAAACCTCAATCGGAAGATTCGACAAAACAATACTAAATAGAATTAGTGATATTGTTTAAAAGATTAAAAGATTACACTAAAACATAAACATTCATGTATAAATTCGCAAAACAAAGTGGATCAATTAATCAGAATAGAAGAATGAAAACTTACTTTTATTTTAGCAAATCATGAATACATCTATTCAACATATTAAATGTATGGAAAGTCAATCAATGAAGAACATCTTACATTGTGTTGAGTAAAAGTAAATCTGTTGTGTAGTTTTTGTTTTTTTCTGTTGCCTCATATATGAAATGGCACAGTTGCTAAGTGAATAAGTGAAGTGGTATTTCTTTATTATGACGATGAGTACACTAATTCCTTACTTATATATATATATATATGTATGTGTACAAATTAACTTACTCGGTATGTTTCGTTTTTCTTCTTCTTTTTATTATTGCACTAATGTAATTTACTTTATTATTATTATTTCATAGAACCTGTCAATTTATTTTTTTAAATCTTATTAAGTTGATGATCAGATTATATTGTCTTTGGAGTTTACTTAATTGGATCCTCTCTCTCTCACACACACACTCACTCACTCTCTCACTCACTCACACACACACACACACGTTAGGGATTTCTCCCTAATTAGTAATATGCATAAATAAATACGTTAAATTAATAAAAAAACACCGAATGATCTAAATAGTTCATAGAGAAGTGATATTGAATAGCCCCAATAATAAAGCAACATGGCGTTACTAAGATTAATTGATTTAATAGATTAAAATTTAAAAAAAAATCATTCAATAAAAACAAACACAAAAACCAACAAGCACATAAGGTTTATCAAAGGGGTGGAGGGAGGAAGCAATGGTAGGAGGGGGGTGGTGATGAAAGTACACTTTTGTATTTTCTTTTAATGAAATAAGTTTTTTTTTTAAAAAAAAAGGTCTTTGATACTTTTACATTAATGAAAATAAATTGAATTAAGTAAAATTAAGTTATAGGCCAAAAGGAATACAGAAAAAAAAGAAGAGAAACATAAAACTAAGGCTTTAAATCATTCATTGATATAACTTGATTTACTAAAAAACGGG